>JANAVB010033015.1:12163807-12331307 GCA_029216955.1 Iris pallida | reverse complement strand
TATTAGATTTTATAAACATATAAGGAAATTAAATATTATTTTATATCACTTATTCTATTTCCTGCTTTAAAAATTAGTATAATTATTAATTAGATTCAAGATTTTATAGGTCTGTTTTATTAAATGTGTTATTGTATTATTATTTGTTTAAATAATTATTATGAGTGGTTTACTTGATTATTCCTTCAAGTCCTAGCCTATATCGGGTTCAACTACTAATAGGGGTTGTGAGTACTAATCTATACTAGCTAATTGATTAGATTAATTATTAACTAATTTTGTGCTTAGCTACTAATTGATTATGATAATTGGTTATTAATTAATTCCACAGTCAGTGGAGCCTAACTAATTATTGTAATTAGTTAAGTTGTTATGAGTGGGTATTAGTTAGTTACAGATGGTTACGTTTCTGTTGCAGATTTTGTCCTTGCCATCAGATCTGTGGGTATTTACAATACTGCCAGTGACCCTATTAGAACACACAGGCACACACAGATTATTTAATTATAAATAGTTGACACACAATCCAATGCACAATTATGATCTGACGATCTGACGACGGTTCTCGGTTCTCTGAAGGTCTGAGTTGCTCTGGGTGCTGGAGCTTGCGGAGAGGAAGAAGGCATTGAGTGTCTGTATCTGCCTCTCTCACTGTGTATGTAGGCCTCTGTTCGTACGTGTGTCTCTGCGTGTGTTTAAGAGAAGGAAATGATCCCCCTATTTATAGCTTGCAGGCTGGCTGCTCATACGCGCATATGTAGGATGCGCCTGTACGTGGGTGACGCCACGTGGTTGAAGCTGCATGAGGCGCATGGATAATGTGCCATCATTTAAGGGTTGAATCCTTTATGCTGCTTTTGTGGTCTGGCACGTAGCAGGGGAGATGATCTTTCTATTGCTGAGATCTTGGATGATTAGCACCCCTTTATTGGCTGAATTGAGTCAAAGGATACGTGGCGCACGTCCGTGGCTCAAAGATCTCGGATTTGGTGGAGAGTGATCTGATAGGATGCGTCTGGGATCGGGCACATGAGAAGACTTTGGCTCACAACCTTCAGGAGTCACGAACCAGTCTGGGCGCACGGCTTTTACGGCGCATGCGAGTCTTCAGGCGCATGCGAGTGGTTGGTCGGCCACGTGGGTCGTAGCCGTCGGAGGAAAGTAATGATGATGCTGATGTCAGCGATGCTTCATCTTCTAAAAAGTTGCTAATTGTCTAGTCCTCGGGGGACGTGCTGCCAACCCTGTCACTTGAGCATTAATTGCTTGATGGGTG
Source organism: Iris pallida (assembly GCA_029216955.1). Classification (NCBI taxonomy): domain Eukaryota; kingdom Viridiplantae; phylum Streptophyta; class Magnoliopsida; order Asparagales; family Iridaceae; genus Iris; species Iris pallida. The sequence continues at coordinate 12,330,031 of JANAVB010033015.1, read as the reverse complement.
ACGAGCCGAAATGGACGCATGGGTCCATGTTTGTTTAGGACACATGGATCTGTGTTTTGTTGGGCACATCCATACGGGACGCTTTGGAATCGACGGGCCCGTCTGTACGATGCGCGGTGTCTGACCGGCGTATCCTTTTGCATGACGTGCCTTTATTGGTCTGACTTTTGTGTTCATTAAGTGCTTTAAATAGCCATTTTGACTTGGCTGAATTCGAAGCGTCAGGTTCATCACCATAAATACAAGTTTATTGTACGGGATTCGGAGAGCCCGCCACTTGGCGCATGGGTTTGATTTGCCCGGCCTATAAATAGTGGCAAGGAGAGAGTTTGCCTCTCGTTCTCTCACGTCTTCCCGAAAGAACTTGTTTGCTCGAGCATATTCTATTGACGAGATGTTCCCGAGGGTGAAGATGCGATGCATTGTATTCATTCATGCACTCGTGAAGGTGACTGTTACATCTAAAAGTTGGGGTCGAGGGCTTCTAAGGCAGGCGGAAGGTGCCTGTTGCATCCAAAGATCGAGATGCTCGAGCCATGTCTCTATTATGCTGGAAGAGCCGCAGATCGGAATTGCGGTGCTCTTATCTTCCTTGGACTTTGGAGAGCTCTTCCTCCTACAAGAGTGGGTGTTGCCCATTCTGGTTGTGTTGAAAGCTGCTCCTTTAGCCCCGGAGGAGAGCTCTTCCTCCTGCTAGGGTGGGGTTGATCGCTCACCCAGGTTCTGCTCAATAAATGCTTCATTAGTCAAAGTATTTAATCGGGTCGAAGTAAGGCACATATGCTGAGACTTCATGATGTGCATAACTGAGACGCTGAAGAAATGTGCGTGACTGAAACGCTGAAGGCCGTGCCTGACTGAGACGCTGAAATGCCTGACTGAGATGCTGAAGTGATGCGCCAGCCTGATGATGCGCCTGGTGGGGGACGTATGGCAGTTTGCTGCACCTGGCTGTAGTCTTAGGATGTTTCTTTTTGTAAAAATTCTCCTATGTAAAGCCTTTCCTTTTGACATGTAATAGACTTTTATATGAAATAAAAATCTTCTTTTGATTGTGTATACTTTTGCTGTCTTGCTGTGCCAAGTACTTCGTTTGAGCTCCCTGGCGCATGTTCTGAGTAGTATTTTAGCGCATAAGAATTCTGGCAAATAGATGCGCCCTAAAATTCCATGCTTCTACACATCACATTACCACTGACACTCTCTCCATAGTTCACTCTCTCTCCTCTCTGAGAACCACCGCTCACCACCGCCGCGGCCTCGCCGGGATTCACCACTCCGGCCATCACCCACCAATGGAGTAGCCTTCGAGCCAGCAGGAGTTCTCTGCTCACCACCGAGCACCACCCACCACCGTCGAGAGCCACCGCCCTCTCGATCGCCGGATCGTGCCTCTGCCACCGAAGTCTGAGCTCAGATCCACTCCGACGAGTCCAGATCGAGACTTCGTCTCCACCGTAGAAGATATTTCAAGGAGCCACATCGAAGCCATCACCTCGAAGATCGGGCCGACCTCGACTGCAGAGTCGGATGCCTCGAAGATCGAGCGCTTCCTCGACTGATGAGCTGTTCTTGAAGATCGTGCGCCCTTCAAAGTCTGCGCCGACCCTTGAAGACCGAGCCTCTTCGATCCGGACGCCGCCACCTCGTCCACGGAACCGGATCTCGCCGTCAGTGGCTAGATCTACTCGAAGCCGCCGTGGTTCGACGCCGACGAGGTAGCCCCGCCTCGATCCTTTCGACCCCCTTTCTTCTTGTTGTTTTCTTGGTAAAATAGGATTTATATTTGGAGAAGACACATAGAGCTAGGGTTCTCAGTGAGATTGGGGGAGATGGAGAAGATGAACCTAGGGTTAGGGTTCCAAACATTTGGGGATGGGGTGTGGAGTGGTGAGCGGCTAAGGGAGAAGCATAGGATGGTGGGCTCGTTTGTGAGCATGGAGCTGAGGAAGTAGAGAGCGGATAGGAAAGGTTAAAGAAGAAGTTGTTCAGGGTTAGGGTTTCCTTCCAAGTACATGGAGTCGGCTGAGAGGAATTGTGAGGAATATGAGAGGTTGAAGAAGAAGTTGAGTTTTTTTTTTTGGGGGGGGGGGGGTTCTGTCGGCTAAACTAAAATGAAGAGAGAGAAGGAAAGAAGGAATTTATGTTAGGGTTTGGTTGGAGTGGGCCGGGTTGGCTCTCCAAACCCCTGGGCTAGGCCGGGTTGTAGTATTAGCAGTGGGCTGGTTAACATTTGTATTGTGGGCTCAGTTTATTAGAATTTGAATTATGGGTTTGAAATTGGATGATGGGCTCGGGTTCAGGAGATTTTGGACTATGTGGGATCAGCTTTTGGGAGAATCAGTATTTTGGTTTATTAGACTCCTGTATGAATAGATCATCTAATTTTCTAGTTAAATTGAATATATATATATATATATATATATATATATATATATATATATATATATATATATATATATATATATATATGGTTATTTTAGGAGGAGTATTACTATTATTGTTATAATCATCAGTGTTATTCTTATATGGAATTTATAATACTTTAGTAATACTTTACTATTTTAATAAACATATATTGATGATGTTTTGTAATAATAGTTATTAGTGTTTTATAAATTATTATTATTGCTTACTAAAAATCTTTCTTGCAAAATATAGCTTAAATGTATTTTCACAAATTCAGGCTATGGTATTTGTATTTTCTAAAAATATTAGCTCGTTAGTAAGTAAATATAGTTAGTAAATAATTTAGTAAAATCTGTAATCTATATCTATATATAGTTTTGCTCCTAGTAAAATGGTAATTTAACTAATAGTTATTTTCAAAGAAATAATTTAGGTATTTTCCAAACATTATTTAAATTGCCTATTAAGCTAGTATATATGTGTTTCCAAGAAATAAAAATATTGATTATCTAATTTGTAATAAATATTATATATTTTTAACTAGTAATATTGTTAGAATTATTTAGAATATTTAATATCCATATTTTGTGAATAGTAGCTTTCGAGCATTTTTAAAAATATTATTAAATGAAGGATTTTGTTAAACATAGTTAAAATAATTACTTTTGGTTTAAGCAATAAAATATATAATAGTTTCTAAAATATTGCTAGCTAAAATAAATGCATATAATTAACTAGAATTATATTGATGTTTTCCATAAAGAAATTCTCTTTATTTGTTGTGTTTCTGGGAAAATTACAACTGTGGGAATCCGATCTAGAAGACGATCGCTTTATCCCTTGGACTATGCGAAGAAGAAAAGCTCTCAAAATTTTGACAGTAGATATCAGTGTATCTGTACAATGAATGAGAAAAAGAACTCTATTTATAGAGTCGAAAATAAAACTGAAAAGATAACTGTCTTCACAGCCTGTGCTTAGTTGAAAATCACGCAGGATTTAACATACGCAAGGTTGTGAGCAATTACTGGACGTGGCCTGTAACTGTTGGACACATGGAGATCATGCATGAGTCGTGTGCAAGTTACAGGACACGCAGGCGAGAGATCAGTGGCATGGCTGCCACGTACTCCAATTTGATGAAATCTACGCAGACTTGTTGAAGACGAAATCCACGCAAACTCGGTGTAGAAAGCTTCAAAATCCACGCAAACTTGGGGCAAGAAGCTTCAGGATCCACGCAGACTCGAGGCAAAAAGCTTCAAAATCCACGCAGACTTGAGGAAGAAAACTTCCGAATCCACGCAAACTTGAGGTGAAGAACTCAAAGATACACGCAGACTTGAGATAGGACTGCCAGCTGTCTTGATTTGGCGTGTCTTGACTGACACCAAATCTCTGACAGTGATTGCTTTGTCAGTCGCATTAAATGACAAGAAACCCTTTTTGGTACGCCAACTCGATGAAGGCTGAGTCTTGCTGAAGAAGATTTCGAAAGTCACGCAATAGACGACGGTGATCTCTCGAGTTCTGTGCATACGTGGCATACGAAGAGACATTCTTCGACTGTCGTGCTGTCAGTCATAATGACTCTCTGACAAATGATGAGCTGTCTCCCAGCGTGATTTGTAAAATTTTGTCTGGATCAACTGAGCGTGACTTTTGACTCTGTCTTGATCAACTCAGCATGACTGTCATTTTTAAAGGTCTACAAAACCCCCTTCAAAGTTTTCAAAAAATGATAAATTATTTCGAAATACTTTGAAATAGAGATGATAAAATGGAATCAGTCACGCTGATATGACTTCAAAATTTTTTTGGAAGTCGGAAAGACTTCGAAGTTCTTTAAATGTCATGATGACTCTTCATTTTTTGAGACTGATTGCATCCAATTTATGGTGGAATATGAACCGCCGGCGAACTCTGTTATATAAGCAGGGAGAAGATTCATTTTTAATCTTCATCTTACGTCAACATGACACCAAAGGAGAAAGCTGAGGAAGAAGCATGCAAGTTGGGCTTTTGTTCCCATGGTGATCCCACTTTTGAGGGTAAAGAACCGGAGCCTCTGGTTTTCGAGTTCAAAGACGATCCCATGCATTTAGCCAAGAATTTCCTGAGCTATTTTGGTCTGGATGGCTCGTCTTCTTCTGATGGACGCAGCCTTGTAGAGCAGCGTGAAATGTTGAAGGCTCTGTTACACCGCATGGGGGTTAAGAGCGTAGAAGAACTGGGCACTAAGCTCAGCCGTTCTGGGAAATAGAGCGTGTCTTTCATGCTCTTATTGCACTCTTTTTGTTTTGTCTTTTGTAAGGCCATCAGTGCCTGTCTTGAAGAATGTAGTACAACTTTTGCATTGAACAGCGTGCATTTAATAAAGAATATTAAGTGGCATTCTTTGACTGTTTCCAATGTTGCGTTGTCTTCCAAAGCACACGTGTCATCCATTCCATGGTTTACGAACGCTATTTACGCAGATATTTTCCAAGAATAGACTCGTACTTTGTCCTTTAAATAGGCAGCTGAGTTTCAAAGATACTCATTTCTCATTCTTCTTCTTCTTCTCTGAGAACGAAATTTTTGAGAGATTTCATTCTCAAACAGGAAAGCAATGCCTTCTAATGTTCGATTTCTGCATACTGTATCAAACATGAGTTTGCCAATCCTTAGCACCAAACTTGAAGGTAAGTCCAGTATAGTACACGTACTTTTTTTTTTTGCTGTTGAAGATAGGCTTTCTGTTTCTGATTGAACAATGCACGCTTGACCAGCCAGTGCGTGTCAAATGACATTTCTGTTGATTAATTCTCTTTTTCCTTGCTGTTTTCTGCAGAAGCTCGGCTAAAGATTTTCTTCAGAACTGGCATTGGTGATGTGGATGCTGTGGAGAATATCCTGCTGACACCTACATCAGGGAGCTCATACGCCTTTGATGCGTACATCAGACAACTCAGAACTCTTCGTGGGATAGAAGGGTCTTCCTCAGATGGTAGGAAGAGCCTTTATACACGAGAGTTGGATGGTGGAGTCAACTCTACCCCGAGAAATCGGGTAGTAGAGTTCCTTTCACGGTAGAACTAAGAATTGTATCCCAAGGTTTAGATACATTCCTGTCTCCTCTGAAAGGCCGCTCCCAATCCACCAGTTGTATTGGCAGCAACACGTTTTCGTGTTGTCCTACTCTGTGGTTCTCCTCTCGTCTGAGAGATAAGACCAGAGTTTGATTCCTGCTGGACACCCAGGAATTGCCATAAACAACGAGATTGCCAGAGAAGATCCAAGAAGAAATAGATCTCAGTTGTACATAGAATGAAAATCCAAGATTTGTAATAGATTTCCATTATGATTTGTAAGAAAGTCTAAGAAATTGTAATAGACTTTTTGTGGTGAAATGAGAATGGAAATGATAATTCTTCTATGCTCAAAAATTTGTATTTGTGGATGAATTGTGGACATGATAGATAATGAAATCTTCTTTTCTGTTTTAGAGTATATGATATTATCAGAGGTATTATGGACGTGATAATATGTAGGAACTCAAAAGAAAATAGATTAATTTCTATGCAGAGGTCAAAAAGAATGACAAATAAGTAAGTAGATTCGGAATTGATTCAGAGGTTATGAAAACGTGATCAATAACGAATCTCCACTTAATAAATTTGATAGAAGATTATGAACGGACGAACCGTTAGATGAAATAAACGGATGAACCGTCGGATGAACATAATAAATGAACGGATGAACCGTCAAGCATTAATGAACGGGCGAACCGACTGATGAATGTGAGAAATGAACGAATGAACCGTCAAGCATTAATGAATGTGTGAATCGTCGAATGGATATGACGCTTCATTGTTTGAGGAACTTCTGCCTATAAATATAGCAGAAATCTGACAAGAACGAACGCTTCTTCTTTCAAACATAAAAATGTCGTCTGAAGAAGCATCCAAGAAGGTTGAAATCGCCATGAAGGTTCAGAAAGGCACTGAAGAACACCCTACTGATCCAATTCAATCGAAGAAGGTGAAAGCAGGCGAAGGTTCGTATGCACCCAAGCCACCAAGGGACATTCTGGACTTCCTGCTCGAACCAGGAAGGACTGAAGGAGAAGAAGCCATAAGGATGGCAGCTTGCAAATTTCTTGTGGGTTCCAGCAAGGAGATCCTCAGCTCTTTTGCTGATCACGTCTTCGAGAAGGATGGCAGTGGCCCACGTCCAAATATAGAAAAGGATGATAGTGATCTTCCTTAATATCATGTATCATCATTCATGATTAAAAATAAAATAAAAATTTTATTTCTAAACATGAAACTGTCTGATGATTACAAGCATTTATACATAGTACTTTTTAAGGAATTTGCCATTAATAGGCATCAAGACTTTTCGACCATCCAATTCTGAGAGTTGATAAGCTCCATTTGAGAAAACTTTGCTCACAATATAGGGACCTTCCCACTTTGTGTCAAATTTGCCCTTGCTCATATGAGTCATAGTCATAGGACGTATGACTGTTAGAACAAGTTCTCCTTTTTGATATGCTCGAACTCTGACTTTCTTATTAAAAGCTCTTGAGATCCTAGCTTGATAGAATTCAATATTCTGTTGAGCAGATAATCGCTTTTCATCCAGAGCTTCTAATTCCTGAAGTCGAAGACGATCATTATTTTCAGCAGTGAGTTCATTAGTGATTGCTATCCTTAAAGAAGGAATTTGAATCTCTAATGGAAGAACAGCTTCGGAACCATACACCAGAGAAAATGGTGTACATTTAGTAGCATTACGAACTGTAGTGCGATAAGCCCACAAACATTCACCGAGCTTGTCACTCCAATTACGTTTGTTAGTAGAGACAAACTTCTTTAGGAGTTTGATGACGGTCTTATTGAAAGCTTCTGCTAATCCATTAGCTGCTGGATTATATGCGGTAGAAGCCACATTGTTGATCCGATGGTCGTCGCAGAATCGAGTAAATTTTTGACTGACGAACTGTGGACCATTATCATGAATAATGCGTCGAGGAATACCAAATCTGTAGATGACGTGGTGCTTAATAAAGCTGATGACATTGGATGTCTTAACTTCAGATAAAGGAATGGCTTCGGCCCATTTGGAAAAGTAATCGATTATTGCGAGAATAAACCGATGACCTTTTGATGATGGCGGATTGATTGGACCAATGATGTCCATGCCCCAAGCTTCGAAGGGCCATGATGCTGCCGTCGGATGTAGAAATTTCGAAGGTTGATGAATAAAATCCGTATGGATTTGACAGGCTTTACACTTCTTTATGTATTCGATGGCATCAAATACCATAGTGGGCCAATAATAACCCATACGTCGAATACGGTCTTGAAGTTTTGGTCCAGGTTGATGTGCACCACAAATTCCATCATGTGCTTCGCGAATGATTTGTTGAGCCTCGTCACCGGCAACACATCGAAGAAGTAAACCCTCATAAGCTCGACGATATAAGGTCTTTGTTGTATGATTGTAATAGAATCTGAGTGATCATCGTCTGATAGATGCTGCTTCATTCGGATCATCTGAAAGAATATTATATAATACGAAATCTAAGAAAGGAAGTCTCCAATCTTTATCCGTATTATGATTCTCGGCCGAGTTACTGAAGATGAATTCCATACTGGAATCAGAAGAAGATGACATCGATTTACGACTGAATCCAAATCCTCTTGTTGTATTGACATCATGAGATGTTGATTCTTCAATGTCAACTGGAAGTCCTAGGGTCAGATTGTTTTCGAGATGAAATAATTCTCGATTGCGAACAACAATCATTTGTTGACGTCTGATTGGAATAGCCAACACCGCCGCAAGATTGGCAAGAGCATCAGCTTCTGTGTTACATGCTCGTCTAACATGTTCAATGAAGAATTCTTTGAACGAAGAAGCCATAGATATAGCCGATCTATGATAAGGAACCAAATCTTGATGGCGAACTTCATAAGTACCCCTTATCTGATTGACAATGAGTTTAGAGTCTCCGTACGCCTCCAAATGTTGAATATTCAGATGTTTAGCGAGTTGAAGACCAATAAGCAATGCATTGTATTCAGCTACGTTGTTTAAACATGGCTGATCAAGAGAATAGGCTATTTGGATAGCAAGACCTTCTGGCGATACAAGAACGATTCCAACTCCAGCGACAATATCACCATTAGGACCAGTTCTTGAAGCTCCATCAAAGAATAGACGCCAAGTAGAATCTTCTTTAGCAATTTGATTCGAATCTAGGACTTCATCTGGGATTTCATCATAGAGTTTTGAATTTTCTGGAATTGAGTGAGCAGCCAAAAAATCAGCTAAAGCTTGTCCTTTGACTGATTTCTGAGGAATATAATGCATGTCATACTGAGCAAGTAGAATTCCCCAATTAGCCAGTCGAGAATTCAAAACACTGGGTTTCTTCATCATGATCCGTATAGGATTGATCCTGGAGATGACATGAATAGTCTGGCCCATGATATAATGTCGTGTCTTTTGAACAGCGAACATCAAGGCTAGACATTCTTTTTTGACCGGTGAATATCGAGGTTCAGCTCCGGTCATAGTGCGACTGAGATAATAGATGGCTTGTTCATGACCATTTTGATTCTTTTGAGCAAGTAATGCATCCAATGAATGACTCATTGCTCGGATATACAGAAGGAACGGTATTCCTGAGATGGGAGGTACCAATACTGGTGGGCTCATCAGATATTGTTTTATATCATCGAATACTTTCTGACATTCATCATTCCAGACAAAAGAGACACCTTTCTTCATAAGTTTGTTGAATGGTCTGCAGCGTCCTGATAAATTAGAGATGAATCTCCTGATATAAGCGATTCTTCCTTGAAATCCCCGTAGCTCTTTTAAGGAGCGTGGAGGACGCATCTCTTGGATGGCTTTGATCTCCTCGGGATCCACGTGTATACCTTTAGCGGTAATGACGAAGCTGAGAAATTTACCACTAGAGACGCCTAAGAAGGACTTAGTAGGGTTCATCTTTATTTGATGCTTACGCATTAGATCAAAAATAGTCTTCAAATCTTGGATGTGATCCTCTTTTTGTCGACTTTTAACTGTAATATCATCAACGTAGCATTCGACTATTTTTCGCAGATGTTCACGGAATATAGTGCTCATAGCTCGTTGATAAGTTGCTCCTGCATTCTTGAGACCAAATGGCATAACTGTATAACAGTATGTACCAATCGACGTTCTGAAAGAAGTGTGCTTCTCGTCGTCTGGAAACATTTTAATCTGATTTTACCCAGAATATCCGTCCATGAATGACATCCGTTCAAATCCACAGGTATTATCGATCATGACATCAGTGATTGGTAGAGGGAATTCGTCTTTAGGGCATGCCGCATTGAGATCGCAAAAGTCTATGCAAACTCTGATCTTGCCAGTCTTTTTAAGAACAGGAACTATGTTAGCCACCCAATCGGGATGTTGTTCCTCTCTAATAAACCCGGAGATAATGAGTTTATTGACTTCAGCTTCAATTGCATTCATAATATCTGGACGAAATCGTCGCTGTTGTTGTTTGACCGGTTTAGCATTCGGCAAGATATTGAGCTTGTGAGTTACAATTTGTGGATCAAGCCCTGGCATATCTTCATAACTCCAAGCGAAGACGTCGATGTAATCACGAATGAGTTTGATCATGTCTTGCTTATCAGCTTCTGAAAGACTTTCACTGATGAATATTGGTTTGGGGGATCCCTCTTCACCAACATCTATTTGAACAAGTTTATCTTCAGTCGGAGGTTCTTTTTGCTCAAATCGGAACTCCCATTGATTATCTAACCTTTGGGCCCATTGTTCTGATTCAGGTGAAATTTCAAATTCTTCTTCGTCTTCATCACTTTCTTCAGAACGGTCGATAGAAACCATGTTGAAAGACAGAATGTTGCAGTAGAAGTCCCCGATACTTGTATCGGAATCCCAAGAAGTAGTACTAGAAGAATCAGATCTTTTATCTTCGTCAGATTCAGGATCTTCATGGATAATATTGATGAAAGGAGTAGGAGTAATATAGCCTAATCCGTATTTCGTCCTCCCATATTTCAGAGGAGGAATACGAATAGGCATTTTTCTTCCTTTTCCACTATTGAGGCCAGTCCTGAAGTCATAGCCCATATTTTTGATGATGTCTTTAGATTGTTGACTAAAACGACGTAGTTGTAATCTTCCAGTATCATCATTTCTGTCATCATCTTCTAAATTAGAAGGATTTTGGGGCCCTTTGTAGAAGAATATTGGAATGTCTCATGGCTTTCTGCTGGGAACTAGAAAGTATGAAGATTGTACAGGTTCTAGGGATACATCTGTATGAACAGTCTGTACAACTCCAATGGTTATTGTGCTCAAGTCATCTAACAGATGTAAATAACTATGAACATAATTGCATACATCAGCGTACTGCAAAGGTGGAGACTTTTCATTAAATATAAAAAAAGCAGTATTTACATTGGGAGAAGGCTGGGCCTTATAGATTTTAGCCAAGTCAATGACTAAAGGGGGAGAAGAAGAAGAAGAAGAAGCTTTGTTTCGATTAAGATCGATAACAAATGGCTCAGAAGAGGTGAGCTCCCTTGAAACTTGAGATGGAAGAGTAGTCCGCCCTCCAACAGGAATGATCAGAGTATCTTGAGTAGATGACTGAGATAGTGGAGAGATCCGTCCACTCACTGGAATGATTAAAGAACCTTCTCCAGAGAGTTTGGAAGAAACAGGTTCAACCGGTGTAGTTGAAGGAACAGGTGCAGTAGATGATTCTTCTTCAGGAGGAACATTAGGAGCATCTTTATCAGCTGGAGGGATATCAGGAGTATCTTCAGGATTCTTGGAATAATCCTTTAGATAAGGTTTCCCCGTTCGAGTAGCACTAACAAGTGCTTCTTCTTTATCTTTTGGCTCTGTGTCATAGGTAGATCCGAGAGAAGTCATATGACATGTTTTAATCTTTCCAGACTTCTTGGACTTTTGAGGAGAAGGAGATTCAAAGTCTGCCACTAGATCAGGATGAATCCACATGATTTCTCCAGTCTTCAAAGTGATTGGCACCAATCCTTCAAACTGTGGAGGAGGAATATTCACTATTTCAAGAGTTGCCTTGGGAATAGGAACGATCCCACTTTCAAGGAGTTGAGGAGGGAAATCTCCAAATTGCATAGAGACGACGTTGGAAGTGACGGTCTTCTCTTTTGGAGTTAGAGAGATAGCTCCAAACTTAATCATTTCTTGGATCTTTGCTTTCAGTACATAACATGTACGAATTGTATGACCCAGCATTCTGTGGTATGGACAGTATTTGGGATGATCTGTCTTACCAGCTTCATCAGGTTTCTTGATTTCAGGTAATTGTATTTTATTACCTTTCAGCAGACATTCAAAGATACCAAGGACATCGTCGTCGTCAAAATAATATTCTTCTTTGGGGCGAGGTGTTCTTGATTGTTGAGTTATAGAGACAGGAGTTTGAACAGTTGATGCATCTTTGCTCTGAAGATTAACTTCAAGAGTTTCTTTTCCCTTACGAGCATTATTTTTATTGTTAGCACCTTGACCTGTTTCTTTAGGAGTCATTTGTACTCCTAAGCCTTTGAAGGTTTCAGCACTAATTTCTGCAGCTTTGGCACTAACTATGAAAGAAGGCCAGTCTTGAAATTGGGTAGATCTTGTCCACATGCTGATGATTGGCAACAAGTTTGATTTGCATGTGTCAATGGTGACAGCATCAGGAGTTCCAAGAGGCATTTTCAGAGCTTCTCTTCGAAACCGTTCAATGTAATCTTCTGTAGTTTTATTATTTTTCTGCTTGATTCTAATAAGAGCAGACATAGTCATGTCATTGAGCCCTTCATAGAACCGTTCAAGAAACATCTGTTTGAAACCGGCAAATGAAATAATGCACCCATCTGGGAGACTTCTATATCATTCATAAGCAGTTCCCTTGAGACATCCAATAAATACCCGAGTAAGGAGGGCATCACTTGGTTGCAATTGGTCAGTCATCACTTCAAAGTGATTAATAAGCTGACTTGGAGAAGTGGTTCCATCATAGAATGAGATAGTAGGAGGCTTGTATTTAGGAGGATACGATACTTGCTTCCATTCTATCGGATAAGGTTGCTTGATGCCTAACCTTTGTAAACCATCTTTCTGTTTGAATGTCTCGAATTGAGTTTTGAGATTCCTCAATTCTTCATTAACAACTCCGGAGGATTGTGGAGTTGTAGCTTGTAGAGAATAGTTGGGAGGGGGAACAGCATTGTAAGCACTACCCCCAGCTCCAGAGAGACTAGGAACTGGTTGAACTTACCCAGGAGTATTGGACTGGACTGCTGGAGGAACATGTACTGGACTTACACCAGTGTCAATTGGTGTAGCTTCTGGTACAGTCTGTTGATTTTGCAGTTGGGCTGCCATGAGTTCGTACATTGACTTCATATTATCAGCCATAGACCTCATTTGCTGTTCCAAAGAAGCAATTCTTTGTTCTTGAGGAGTCATGGAAGAAGAAGGTTCGTCAGTATTCCCATCAACCATATATGTTGTGACTGTACGAGGGATTATTGATGAACTTGTGGATATTGTATGCTCTGAATCACTGCTTCCTGCATCAAAGTCAGTTAGAGGAGAACTACCCCAGTACGAAGAGGTAGGAAATTAGATTCTCCCAGAAATTCAGAATCATCTACAGAGATCAAATTTCTTTGACTAGAAGCCAGGACTCTTGATCTGGTACCACTATATACTCCATCTGGACTATCATTTCTACTCCCAGTATCCCGAGAGGTCATATTGACAGAAGCAAACAAAGGCTCATCTTCATCAGGCATAGGTTCACACTGAATTCGATTAAAGACAGATTGTCGTTTAGTTTGACATCTGCATTACATTGTGATTCTCGGCTGGAAGTCACATTCATGATCACCATGGTTTTGAACCATTGATTGACATCTGTACTGAATTATGACTCTTGGATAGAAGTCACATTCAGCATGATCTTTTGTCATAGAATTACTCCTTCTCTTCTGTTGAAGATGTTCTCGTAAATCTGTTTGTGAAGATTGAGGAGTATATTTCCTGTTCTTGGGTCTTGATGGCTCTTGATTATACAGAGAGTGATTAATATGAGCCACATAGTTTCTTGCATACTCTGCATCTGGATCTCTTATCCTTGTTTCCAACTGGTATAGTTTCTTAACGCCAGAAGTGTTCAGTTTTGTTCTTAGATCAGTTGTAGGTAACACATAGAGTTTTCCTTCCATTGATCTGGATATTTGCAGAGAAGGAAGAGTTGAACCATCCCTTTGATTAGGAGTTGGTAACAGACCCTCTTTTATGGACAAATTCTGTGCCCAATTTGAAGAAGTCATAGAAGAAGACATTAAGGAATGTTTCTTCTTAGACTCATTCAAGTTTTGAGACATAGAATGTCCAGAAGGAAGAGTAGTCAAAAGACCATCTCCTTTCCTTTGACTAACAAAAGTGTCAGTCAAAGCTGTTCCTAAAGTAAAAACTACAGGAGCAGAAGAAACAACTAAAGAGTTATTCCTTTTCGAATGGACTTTGTGTGGAAGACCACCCCCAGTTCTAGGAGAACATGGTAAAGAAGAAGAGATAGCTAAAGAGCCATTCTTCTTGGATGAAATACACGCTGAAACAGACTTGGTTAAAGAACCGGAGCTGTTAGCGTGACTTTTGAATTTAGAATTACACGCTGAAACAGATTTGGCTAAGGAGCCAGTACTGTCAGCGTGACTGTTGAATATGGGATTACACACTGGAATAGATTTGGCTAAGGAGCCAGTACTATCAGCATGATTTTTAGAGTTGAATTTGCACGCTGGAACAGATTTGGCTAAGGAGCCAGTACCGTCAGCATGATTTTTGGAATTGAATTTGCACACTGGAACAGTTTTGGCTAAAGAGCCAGTACTGTCAGCGTGACTTTTGATTTTAGAATTACACGCTGGAACAGATTTGACTAAGGAGCCAGTACTGTCAACGTAATTTTTGGTTTTAGAAAGACACGCTGGAACAGATTTGGCTAAGGAGCCAGTGCTGTCAGCGTGACTTTTGGGTGTGAGATTGCACACTGGAACAGACTTGGTTAAAGAACCAGTGCTGTCAGCATGACTTTTGAATGCTGTCATCTTCGAGCGCACAAGAGTGTGCGTGCTTGCAGTAGAGTTCTTGCCTGTGTTAGGAGTAGACACTGTGGCAGAGACTTCACCATTGACTACCAACTGATCCTTAGGGACATAGACAGAGTGTCCCTTCGATTTGGCAGTGGTAATGGAGGCTGGAGTGGGCTTGCCACCCTTAGCCCGCTACATTTCTTCATAGACGAGTTGATCGAGTTTGATCGTCATCACCTTCTTCGTCGAGCCGATTGACGAAGTGTCGCATTGAGTTATTGCCATCTCAGAAGAGGAGATGGTTTTCCCCAGCAGAGTCGCCAATTTATTTTCCATAAAGAAATTCTCTTTATTTGTTGTGTTTCTGGAAAAATTACAACTGTGGAAATCCGATCTAGAAGACGATCGCTTTATCCCTTGGACTATGCGAAGAAGAAAAGCTCTCAAAATTTTGACAGTAGATATCAGTGTATCTGTACAACGAATGAGAAAAAGAACTCTATTTATAGAGTCAAAAATAAAACTGAAAAGATAACTGTCTTCACAGCCTGTGCTTAGTTGAAAATCACGCAGGATTTAACATACGCAAGGTTGTGAGCAGTTACTGGACGTGGCCTGTAACTGTTGGACACATGGCGATCATGCATGAGTCGTGTGCTAGTTACAGGACACGCAGGTGAGAGATCAGTGGCATGGCTGCCACGTACTCCAATTTGATGAAATCTACGCAGACTTGTTGAAGACGAAATCCACGCAAATTCGGTGTAGAAAGCTTCAAAATCCACGCAAACTTGGGGCAAGAAGCTTCAGGATCCATGCAGACTCGCGGCAAAAAGCTTCAAAATCCACGCAGACTTGAGGAAGAAAACTTTCGAATCCACCCAAACTTGAGGTGAAAAACTCAAAGATACACGCAGACTTGAGATAGGACTGCCAGCTGTCTTGATTTGGCGTGTCTTGACTGACACAAAATCTCTGACAGTGATTGCTTTGTCAGTCGCATTAAATGACAAAAAACCCTTTTTGGTACGCCAACTCGATGAAGGCTGAGTCTTGCTAAAGAAGATTTCGAAAGTCACGCAATAGACGGCGGTGATCTCTCGAGTTCTGTGCATACGTGGCATACGAAGAGACATTCTTCGACTGTCGTGCTGTCAGTCATAATGACTCTCTGACAAATGATGAGCTGTCTCCCAGCGTGATTTGTAAAATTTTGTCTGGATCAACTGAGCGTGACTTTTGACTCTGTCTTGATCAACTCAGCGTGACTGTCATTTTTAAAGGTCTACAAGTGATAGCTAACAAGTTTTGGTTAGAAATGATATAGTTGACCTTTGTCATTATTCAAAACCTAACAAATTGTACAAAAATATAACAGGTGACTTACAACCATGCAGTACTACTCCCGTGCTTCCAAGGCGAGGCAAGTACACTAACTCGATCTTGTAATTTGTATTTCTGTCTTACATTCATGTGCCATGTTCTCATATACACACGATTGCCTTGTACCTTGTTCATTGCATTATGAGTCATTGTTTATTATGGGAATTGGAGGAAATATTAACATTTGTTTGACCACACCCAACATAGGTATTGTGGATAGCCTAATCGTACACCACATGTACGATTAAGCCGTATCTTTTAGAATTGATTGATTGTGGATTGTGGTCCGAAGCCGGTCACGTATTAATTTAATATTTTAAAATGCCACACTTGCATTGATTGTCGTGTTCATCGTATTGTTCATTGCTAGCTGTCACGCCCCGATTCATAGAGTCATTTATTCACATATTTTATCTCTTGGAATCGATCGTCCTCGCTTGGGCGTGATGTCGTACAAGTCTGGTATTGCACTTGTACAAGGCAAAGATGGTACATAATCGATTATTCTTCAAATAGGAACACATCGCAGCGGCAGAAGCAAATAAATTAAATTTAATGAGGACAATCTTTCTTATTGAATAGAAGTACATCACTTCTTTATAGCAGCAGAAAAAATGAGTAACTTGAAGCCACACAGAGATATGTAGAACTTTATTCTCTTTATTGATAATTGAAGAAGAGTACAAGACTTGAATTGAAGTACAATGATTACAGCACATCTCACTTTACATTGGAAACCAACTGAACAATGCTATACAGCTTACATTTGATATTTGGATACATTGGATTACCACTCGATATACTGACTTGGCTTACAATCTCACTGATACAACGGATTACAATGTTCTATACATTATGCCCTTTTATAAACAGAAGACATCATCTTGTACAAGGAGAGCTTCTGTATGCCCAATAAATTTTCGATGCCGCGGGACCAATCAAGCCAATCTTTGTGTGTAGAACATTCCAAGCACGAGCACCTGCCCACAAAACGAGGGTCAGCACATCATCTATGTACTGGCGAGCAGAATCCAACCCACTCGCATAAACCAACATTAAAGTGATCATTTAAGCAAGCATTTCTTAGAGTGATCTTTCTACTTTGGGCCTAACATCAGTTTACAGTTCATGGGCAATAATCAGAGTGAAGCATGTAAACATATTCTTAGTAGCATTCATGTGGACATATCATTTATCATTCTTGGTGTTATCATGCAAAGGCATCATTGAGGCATACTAGGTGTTATCATGAAAAGGCATCATTGAGGCATCGTTAACATTAACATTTTAAACATGTTATAACAGTTCTCACTTCAAGCATCACTTAGCATGTATGTTGTGTTTGAGCAATGATTATAGCAAGGCATCTTTCTAGCATACTAAATGGAACATGTTAAGCAGGCAAGCTAAACCAACTTATACAATATCACAATTATGTGATTTCTTACCGATAGCCGACTTCTCGTACCTGTATCAATTACAGGTTATCTGATATACTTACTCTGCCTGCACAAAACATTCATTAGCATGCATCCTGACTACATGGTCACTGGTGTTGTTAAACCATATGGACTCTTCTCATTTCATTTCATTTTAAGATAATGCGGTCAGCATAGTAGGTGGCGAGCCTCTATGCCACCCCGCCTTACCCGTGCTCCCATAGCACTCATCATTATTTTCTCCTAGGCCGAATCGGTCCCTAGGGCCCTAGGAACCGTTCGAGGAAATTATTACTCAAACCTTGTATACAAGTTGTCCATGACCATGCGAATGCGTGTCCGACTCGATTGTGAACATAATCGCATGGTAAAATATATTAAGGAAAGTAAAGGCAACAGTGCATCATTAGTCATATTCAATGACTTATTCTTTTATCATTACTATCATTACATTTGGTGATCTCAACGATCCCAGCTTTATCATTTCTCATTCATTGCTTCATTGCAACGTATCTCATATCATTCCTTTCTTAAGAGGAACTTAACATTCATTCATTTCATAGGGACATTTATTCATTCATTCATTTCTTATAAGGGATAGGCAACATTTCATATTCTTGCAACAGTTATACAGATAGTACATGATTCTAGTGTTTCATTCAGTTCATTGGTTCGATAGCATAGCCAGTTCATTTCTTATTCTATCATTCATAAGGCATCTCATTAATCAAGTGTTTTATCGTTTCAGCAGCATTAAGCATAAGGAACAAGGTTATCAATTCAATCTCAGGCATCGAATCACATTAGCAGTTCAATGTGTTGTATATTTCAATAATTCTCAGCAAAAGCATCTCTATTATTCAGCAACTAACATATGGGACATTTAGGGGCAGTTCATAGCATTTCAATACTTCATCTATTAAGCATGAAGGAGTAAGAAGGAGGAAGGACAGTTCCACTCACCCAAAATTCTACTAAGCGTAGCTCCACCAGCGAGCTTCGTTCCAATATCCATTCCGTCTAGCCAGCTAAGAGAGACTGCATCAGTCTCAATTCTTCTCGTTCCCAACATAAGCCACGGTCCAATATTCTGATCCCATCCAATAAGCCAACCAATTGCCTAGTGCGGAGCGGGGCATTACATAATATACCACTCAAAAAAAGTTTCGTCCTCGAAACTTAAGGAACAAGTCTTCCACAAGATTCACTTAATCACCATGAGTTTACTCATTCAGCTTCAAATCAATATTCATTTCAGCCCACTCGGTCATTTCAAAATATATATCCACCTGTACCATTTAAATCCATCAACGATTCGATCTGTCTATCTCTTTTTTAATTACTTGCAACTTCTCATTGATTCACTAACATTTTCCTTGCATTCTATCTTGGTCACAATACATCACTTTATTTGGATCCATACACATATTTTAGGCGTCCCCAAAATATATGCATTTCAGCCAAATTCTGTACTAGTGCGATAAATTCTTCCTATAATGTTATCTCAGTCGCAACCAATCACTTCGACTGGATCCATACACGTATTTTAGGCGTCCCCAAAATATATGTACTTCAGCCAACTTCCATATTAGTGCGATTCGATCAGCCACAATATAATTCTCTTTTCTAAATCCGACTTAGCATCCTTTCATTTGACTTATTGCTTTATTCAGTTTGCCACAATCAGTATCTTTCCGGCCATAATATTTAATATCAGGGACAACTTGGTTAAGTTTTATACCCAAGCATAACATTTCTAACATTCGATCAAGGGTCTAACTTAGAGCCAACCATATCAAGAGTTCACAACATGCAATCATATTCCTTCCCAAATCCAACAATATTTTTCACCGAGGCAACTCATCTTTTCTTATAAGACACAATCCGACGTCACCCACTATCGATTACCCGATTCAGGGTATAATTCTATACAACAGTCAAGGTTAACTTAGCTACCCGACTATAGGTATACTCAAGCCTTACCTTACAGTTGCAATTCCCACTTATAGCCGACATATAATCCTCAAGGGTCAAACATCTCTTAAGGCTCAAGTTGAAGCATACATTCCCTTAGGTCAATACTCATTATCGTTGTCTTTCATTCAATGCCACAAGGTCATCCTATGGGTCTCCAATGGTCACCTATTATTCAGTCAGTCTCTAAGGTTAGCTACACTGATAGCTAAACTTAATCGTTCAGGTGACTTCCCTAGAGTGGACGGCTACTAGGGTTATACTAGTTTCTTATTCTTAAGGCCAACAAGCAACCAACAGTTCTAAGGAACTCTACCCAAACCTATGGGTTTTAACTCAGTCTGAATAACTAATCGCCATTGTTGGTTACGCCAACAATTGGTCATGCAGCCCACAGTTTCCAGGGTCAAGTCTATCTATCTAGTGTCTTCCTCAAGGAATAATTCCCACAGAGGCTCACTCTAGACTTACCCAACGATCGACTAAGATCGATCTATCAACATTACGGTCAAATTCCAACCCGACATACGATTCTCATCGTTCTAATAATCCATCAAGTAAATTTCCAATGATCCACATTTCTATTCAAATTTCTTTGTACCCACACGAACCCATAAGCCAATGCTAACTATTCAAGGGTCATCGATTCCGATAGTCTTAACATAATTATGGAATCATACTATTCAGTCCGTATGACAGAGTCAAACCACTAAGTCATAAGCCAACAATCTATATCCCAACCAACAATCACCTATACCGACATTATCCAACATATTTGCAATTTTTTATTTCCATTTGTTTCTCAATCATCAAACTATCTTACGACATTCTTAATCTCATGCAGTAATGGTCAAGTAGTTCATCCCATTCAATCCGATAATTTATGTATCACTTAACCATCCTCTAGGCAACAACAGTATTCTGAGTCACTACTTGTTATTTTTTCTAGTACAATTCAATTCTTCAGCATCATGCATCTATGCAATGACTATCCTTTGGTGATCAAGATGGATTGACATCTATTACACCTTAGGATCAAGGCACAGATTTCTAATATCCCTTTGATTCACCGACAATATTTTTAAACTTTCAGCTTAGCAACCAACTTTGTATTAGCCACATTTGATTTGTATCCAACCAATCGAAGTCAACATTCAGATGTTCTAAGCCACAATATTCTCTAGCCAAGTCTATTTACCCGTAGCATACTATCTGCTTACTAGTCTGAGTCATCACTCGACTAAACAATTTCTAACCAAGCCACCGGTTATAATTTCTGCCAATCTCGCTACTCAATATAACATCCCCATCAAGGGACACTCGAGTCATTAACCACAATACGTGACTCCTAGCTAAGTCTCGGCACTACTCAGTACCCACAGATAGTCTTATTGCTATTCTATGGAAAGGTCAATATACATCTCGTTCTGAGGTGGTAGAGGCAATATACCACTCAGAAACGAAGCCATCCTTAAACAATACCAACTCAATCCATTTCGGACATTCGTGATCTATAATGGTCACAACACTTAGCCAACATCTCGGAGTCTCAATATCATAAGCCAACATTCTTAGGTCTCGAAAGTACTAGCGAGCACATATGTGTCAACTCACTAGTTCTGCTGAACTCATCCATCAATTATTCATTCCCAAATCTTTCTGCATCACATGCAATTCTCAACTTGTTACAGCATACCCAGCCACTTTTCTATATTCCCACATTTCTAACAGCATTCACAATATAGCATACTATGGCATCGAGTCATTGTTGGGTTATTTGTGTCCAAACCAACAACAATCATTCTTTCAGGGGCATCACAATGTATATAGACTTATTGTATGGAACATCCAGTGAGCAACCAAGAGGGTCAATGATCTTTCAGACATGAACAACATAGGATGATTACAGAACAACAACAATATAATCGCGGAAGCAATCTTTGATTTAATCGCGGAAGCAACGTTGAGTGATCGCGGAAGCAACTTTGGTCAATCATCGATGCAACTTTGATTTGAAACGAACCAAAGAAGAGACCAAGGACGTAAAGCCGTGCTTTGATACCAATTTGTCACGCTCCGATTCATAGAGTCATTTATTCACATATTTTTATCTCTTGGAATCGATCGTCCTCGCTTGGGCGTGATGCCGTACAAGTCTGGTATTGCACTTGTACAAGGCAAAGATGGTACATAATCGATTATTCTTCAAATAGGAACACATCGCAGCGGCAGAAGCAGATAAATTGAATTTAATGAGGATAATCTTTCTTATTGAATAGAAGTACATCACTTCTTTATAGCAGCGGAAAAAATGAGTAACTTGAAGCCACACAGAGATATGTAGAACTTTATTCTCTTTATTGATAATTGAAGAAAAGTACAAGACTTAAATTGAAGTACAATGATTACAACACATCTCACTTTACATTGGAAACCAACTGAACAATGCTATACAGCTTACATTTGATATTTGGATACATTGGATTACCACTCGATATACTGACTTGGCTTACAATCTCACTGATACAACGGATTACAATGTTCCATACATTATGCCCTTTTATAAACAGAAGACATCATCTTGTACAAGGAGAGCTTCTGTATGCCCAACAAATCTTCGATGCCGCGGGACCAATCAAGCCAATCTTTGTGTGTAGAACATTCCAAGCACGAGCACCTGCCCACAAAACGTGGGTCAGCACATCATCTATGTACTGGCGAGCAGAATCCAACCCACTCGCACAAACCAACATTAAAGTGATCATTTAAGCAAGCATTTCTTAGAGTGATCTTTCTACTTTGGGCCTAACATCAGTTTACAGTTCATGGGCAATAATCAGAGTGAAGCATGTAAACATATTCTTAGTAGCATTCATGTGGGCATATCATTTATCATTCTTGGTGTTATCATGCAAAGGCATCATTGAGGCATACTAGGTGTTATCATGAAAAGGCATCATTGAGGCATCGTTAACATTAACATTTTAAACATGTTATAACAGTTCTCACTTCAAGCATCACTTAGCATGTAATTTGTGTTTGAGCAATGATTATAGTAAGGCATCTTTTTAGCATACTAAATGGAACATGTTAAGCAGGCAAGTTAAACCAACTTATACAATATCACAATTATGTGATTTCTTACCGATAGCCGACTCCTCGTACCTGTATCAATTACAGGTTATCTGATATACTTACTCTGCCTGCACAAAACATTCATTAGCATGCATCCTGACTACATGGTCACTGGTGTTGTTAAACCATATGGACTCTTCTCATTTTATTTCATTTTAAGATAATGCGGTCAGCATAGTAGGTGGCGAGCCTCTATGCCACCCCGCCTTACCTGTGCTCCCATAGCACTCATCATTATTTCCTCCTAGGCCGAATCGGTCCCCAGGGCCCTAGGAACCGTTCGAGGAAATTATTACTCAAACCTTGTATACAATTTGTCCATGACCATGCGAATGCGTGTCCGACTCGATTGTGAACATAATCGCATGGTAAAATATATTAAGGAAAGTAAAGGCAACAGTGCATCATTAGTCATATTCAATGACTTATTCTTTTATCATTACCATCATTACATTTGGTGATCTCAACGATCCCAGCTTTATCATTTCTCATTCGTTGCTTCATTGCAACGTATCTCATATCATTCCTTTCTTAAGAGGAACTTAACATTCATTCATTTCATAGGGACATTTATTCATTCATTCATTTCTTATAAGGGATAGGCAACATTTCATATTCTTGCAACAGTTATACAGATAGTACATGATTCTAGTGTTTCATTCAGTTCATTGGTTCGATAGCATAGCCAGTTCATTTTTTATTCTATCATTCATAAGGCATCTCATTAATCAAGTGTTTTATCGTTTCAGCAGCATTAAGCATAAGGAACAAGGTTATCATTTCAATCTCAGGCATCGAATCACATTAGCAGTTCAATGTGTTGTATATTTTAATAATTCTCAGCAAAAGCATCTCTATTATTCAGCAACTAACATATGGGACATTTAGGGGCAGTTCATAGCATTTCAATACTTCATCTATTAAGCATGAAGGAGTAAGGAGGAGGAAGGACAGTTCCACTCACCCAAAATTCTACTAAGCGTAGCTCCACCAGCGAGCTACGTTCCAATATCCATTCCGTCTAGCCAGCTAAGAGAGACTGCATCAGTCTCAATTCTTCTCATTCCCAACATAAGCCACGGTCCAATATTCTGATCCTATCCAATAAGCCAACCAATTGCCTCGTGCGGAGCAGGGCATTACACTAGCCGTGTTCATTGTCTTTGCATATTGATTGTCGCGTCCATTGCCTGCAGTTTTACATTTCATGTCTGGTATCATAGTTTTATTTTCAGTTCTAGTATTCTGGTTTCACCTTGTATTCTGTAGTTCAGATAACATTGTATATTGTTCTTGTCGGGGTTGTACCTTGCTCTTTTCCTGATAGGATACGTTGCAGGTGCTTGAGAACACATGGAGCATGATGGTATCATTGGTTATTGCCGAATTTATTTCATTTTATTTTTTGGATATTGTACTTTGTATTTTTTTATGATTTCATCATTGTATATTTTATTTTGCCAGATTTATCTCCGAATAATATTATATAATTTGATTGATGGATATTGGTGATCTTTCTGGGAACGTTATATAAAGAAGTTGTGGATGTGTACATTACATTGTGACTTGGGTTTTCCATAGTATTGTACAGCTTACTTCGTCGTGTCCATCGACGAAGGCTGGGCGTGTTCGATTATTCGGAAGCGGGTCGTGACACATGGTGTGCAAAGAATGGGCACACATCGCGAGTGGAATGAGCGCAGGCACAAAACAGGCCTACGGCACACGGGAAACAGGTGCATGGTGTGCAGGAACGCGACAAACGAATCGTGCAGGTGCACGGCACACGAAACGCACAGTGCGCGGAGCACGGATGCACGGCGTGCGGGGCATGGATGCAAGGCACGCGGGCGTGGATGTACGACTTATGGGGCACGAGGCAAATGAATCGTGCAGGCGCACGGCGCACGAAATACGCAGCGCACGGATGCACGACGCACGGCAAACGAATCGTGTAGGCGCACGGCACGCAAAATGCACAGCGCATGGATGCACGGCGTGTGCGACGCGGATGCACGACGTGCGGGCGCCCGAACATAGCAGAAGGGTTATCGTCCTAGGCAGCAAGGTTTTGGCCATGGACTTCTCAAAACTTTTAATGTCCATAACTTGAGCTATAAGACTCAAAATCAAGCAAAAAAAGCCAAAATTGAATGAAATCAAATTCTCTATAATATGGAACAACTAGTTTTCAAAAACAACCAAGTTTGATAGATCAAAACTACAAAAATCCATAAAACCCTAATTTTAGAAACTTAGATCTACACAAAACTAGCCATTAAAATTAAAAACTCTAAGAACTAAACTTGTAGAGAATGAAGAGATGAACAATCTAGACTAATAATATCAAAAAAATAACAAGAAATGAATAATACAAGTGGCCTCTCATTTGTGCAAGATGTACTTGCCTAGGTGGGTTGGTTGAGGGAAATGAATAAAAAGTGAATGAGGAAAGAGAGAGAGAGAGAGAAAGAGAGAGGAAGAGAATATATAGGGGTGGGGGTTGGCTTACTAAACCCTAACCCTAATATGACCTAACCACATGACTAATGATATGATAAATGCTACATGATACAACTAATCAAATTAATTAAATCAATAAAATCCTAAGCATAACACGGTCCAAAAATTTTATCATCGAAGCAGTGAACCACACCTACGACCAAACAAGGACAAGGGATGTCACACTTCTCCGCGACGAGATACTGTTCCATTTTATGGCCAGGAGCAAATACTGCTTACATGCAATGAAGATACCGGTGCAAGATACCATATACAGGAAAATTAATTTTTTTACGTATTTCGGGAACGGTGAGTGGCAAAACCCTAACTACCTATGGCTGGCCCCACATGGAAAAATTCTTTCTTTTTATGCCAAGTATCAGCCCACCTTGTGGCCGGCCATGCATGCATGGTAAACCTCTCTTATTTATGTAAACACATCACAAAGGAGCCTCTATATGTCAATCTTTCACCAAAATCCTAACCCTAATCCTAGCAGTCTATATATTACTACCTCCTTTGGTCGACCCTTCCTATCCCTTCCTCTTCAATTTTTTGTAGGGGTGAAACTCGGGCGGGTTGGGTCGGGCTTGAGGTCAACCCGAGCCCAACCTGATGAATCATAACCCAAATCCGAGCCCAAGCCCAACCCGACCTCGGGTTCAACATATGAACTCCAAGACCAAGCCCGGAGGATCGGGTTGGGTCAGGTCCAGCAGGTTTATCGGGCTCTAATATAATATTTGAGACAATTTTAACATAAATAATATTAAATACATAATCAAAGAGTCAAGTCTTGATCATTAAAAAAACTGAAGGAAGATTTAGACAAGGAGTTCAATAGTTTGGGTGGAAAATTTTGGGATTTAACATATATATATATATATATATATATATATATATATATATATATATATATATATATATATATATATATATATATAAGTCGGGTTTCGGGTTCTTCGGGTAACCCGACACATGAACCCGAGCCCAATCCGATTTTTGATCGGGTTCAAATATCTTAACCCGAACCTAAGCCCGAACCCGAGTATCTTTAACCCTAACCCAACCCATTAACGGGTTTACCTGATCGGGTTCGGGTTTTGCCTGCCCAAGTTGCACCCCTAATTTTTTGGCCACCCCTGGTTCCCAACACCATCCACCATCCATCATCAACAACCTTCTCCTACTTCCCAAAATTCTTCCTTTCTATCCTCCTTTCATTCAATCTCCATCAAAAATTCATAAAAACTCCATCTTTGCCATGAAATCCATCCAATCAACATTGCCATCACCTTCAACCCTTCAAGAAGGGGATATCAAGCTAAGCAAAGTAAGGAAGCTGAGTTTTTGGATAAGGAGTACCAACAACCCATCTTGTGAAGATTTTTGGTAAAAATTCATAACTTCTTTTTATCTCGAATCTCCATGATATTAATTCTATAAATTCTGGAACTAATGTCTTAAATTTCATGTTTTTTATCTTTTATTTTATATTATCATTCATATAGGTTATAGGTTGAATTGTTGAAAGATCGGTTTACAGTAGGACTATTTAGAGCCTTTTTGGTGTAAATTTTTGAATAATTGTTTGAATTTATTAAAAATGAATTTAATGGTATATTATTAATGTAAAATAAGTATTTTAAAATTATTTTCATGATTTTATTATTTCAAATCTGAACCCTAAAAAATGGGCCAACAAACTAGATTTTCGACAAAATTGCTGACATACAATAACTCATAAATATGAGATGATTTGATAAGTAAATATAGAATTATTTTCTGAGATATAATTATAATTAAATATATTTTTATATATTATTTCGTAGACATATCTTATAATAATAGTTTTATAATATTCTAGGCAAGTTTCGGGTTAGACTAGTTGACATAGAGTCGATATACCCATAAATTTTTCTTAAAATTCCAAATATGGAATTCAGAGATTAAATTCAATATAAATTATGTTTAAATTATAATTTCATGATTTAGGTGATTTATATGGTTGTCCTTTATTTGAGGACTTAACCTTGAATTTCGGAAGTCAAAACTATACAGGTCTAAAAATTCTAGAAGCATGTAGAGTGCTCGTTTAGGAAACTCATGTGTTCTTTGTGTCGTTAGAAGGCTAAAATATTTCTTTAATTATGTGTGAACTTTGATAGGTTTCGATATTGCAAAGTCAGCTGGGACTTTGACGAGAGGCAAGTACACCTTGTCGAACTGTATATTATATTCGTGCATTTCCTATAGCTATTTCTTTTTAGTCATACTTGATTACCTGTTATTTATGTTCATGTCATTATTATTTTATCGTTATATGTGCACGTAGATGGTTTCTATTTTTTTATTATTGCTAGTTTATTCTGCCATGTCCTTGTATACTTCTTGAGATTGTCCTTGCCTGGTCCTATGCCAGGTTCCCTTGATATGATTGGCCTGGACTTGACTTGGACTTGACATGTTTGATTGACTTGACATGACTCATAGTTTTAGACGAGGATTTTTTTATAGGCGTTGACTATACTTGACCACTCTTTACTGTGAGCTCCTACGAGCTGCGATAGAGACTTACTGTAGATCGTTAGCCCCACCGAGCTGCGATCTATAGGGCCGTTAGCTCCCACCAAGTTGTGGTTTATTTCAATTTACTAGTAGCCACGTTTTACTAGCACGATTCTCGACGTCATGTCATTTTTTTCATGTTTTATTTCTTATACAGTGTATTCTTCAGTCATTATTTCTTGTACCATTTTTTTGTCTTTTCATGCATGTTGTTACTGTCAGAGTAGGCTTGTATATTATGTGTCATGTTATGTCCCCTGAGGACTTGGTGATCTCTCCAAGTTTTGCTGAGCTACTATTATAGATAGATGGATGGTTGGTTACGATCGTGTCTACGCAATTCAGATATTGTTATTGATATTACTTTACCATTCCCTCGTGCTTTTTATTTCTTATCATGATATTTTCTGCATGTTAGCCTTGTGTTAGACTCATGTCATTCTTTCGAGTCTATTTGGACAAGTGTAGCATGAGGTGCACACCATGATATACATTGCTCATTCTTGTATCATATATCATTGTCGATTAAGACTATAATATTATTGAGTTATATAGGTGGTCATTATTGTACAGGCTATACGTATTCGAGCTAGGTTGGAGTGCACTTAATACGTAGCTGGCCTGTTTCTGTATTCTGGTCCTACGTATTTTTGGACTGGGACGTTACAACAATTTAGACTTACACGGCATCACACCAACTAGGGACTTTCGGTACTGCGGGATTAGGACGTGACACAACTTGTCCAACTGCAACTTGAGTCGAATTTGTGAGAAAATATAAAGACCACACAAAAGGATGACATATTCCTGTAGAAGATGTGAGTTGATTTCGGCAGAAAAGGAAATCGACTTTAGGGAGAATAAAGATGGAATATTGTGGGTATAGGGGAGACTCTGTCTTCAGAAGGATGAGGAGCTCAAAAAGAAAATATTGATGGAAGCACATTATGTGAGTTATTCCTTACATCCGGGGAGAGCAAAGATATATAGGGATCCGCGCACAAACTTTTGATGGCACTGTATGAAGAAGGATGTAGCTCTCTTCGTGTCACAATGTATGGCTTGTCAAAGTGTAAAAGCAGAGCACTAAAGAACTGACAGGGAGATGCAAGGTCTCGTCATTCCATAGTGAAAGTGGCATCACATTAAGATAGATTCCATATATAGTGGGCTTGTCGAAGATGCAGCGAGAAAATGATGCGATTTGGATTATTGTTGATTGATTGATCAAGTCGGCTCATTTTATCGCGATTAAAGTTTCATATAGCATTGATCGGTTAGCTCAGATTTACATTACGAGATTGTTCGACTGCATGGAGTTCCATCTTCAATAGTTTTAGACTGGAAAGAGCCTTGCGCATTACAAACCACTGTCGCTGAACTCATTTTTCCATTCACAAATGCTCCATCGAAGTTGCATTTCAAGGAGCCTGTCGTGGAAGAGGCCAAGCATGATTAGAATTCGGCATGATTATAGAAGGTTTAGTCATAGGAATAGATGATGATGAAGATTTCTGAAATGAGTTGCGAGCAGACTCTAAAATCTTTCCAATATTTTTTTTTTCCCCTTCAAAGATCACCAAGTTTCTAGCCTTCCAAATCGCCACAATATATAAATGGCTTGCATAGCTAAATTGCATTGGGTCATGTTGCTTAAGCAGTAGCCCAGGGCATCAGATAATTTATAGAATTCCATCACCTGAGGCTGGCCTAAAGGACGAGCAAACCAAATATGTCTTGATATCTTGGAATTGAGGAAAGAATTGTCCACAGTTTCAACGTTGGTTGCCCACAGAGCGGACAGTGTACATCAGGAGAAGCAAAGATTCTAAAGATGTTAGCCTTAACCGCAATAGTCCCAGTTAAAGTGCACCAAATGAAGATTTGAACTTTTGGAGTTAAAGATTTAATCTTCCGTAGCTTCTTCCAGTTGAAGGCTTGGATTCCGCAAGATGATGCTGATGGCATGCTATTAACAATGGTTTTGTAGGCCGGTTGCGTAGTGAAAATACCTGAAGCAGTATATTTCCAAATCAGTCGATCCTTGTTGGAGCTTTTAAATAGCAAGTTGCTTCTTCACTTGGAAATATTGAGTTAATGAGATCATGATTCTATAACTTGGAAATACCATCTGATGATGTCTCTGCAAGATAATATGCTAACTTTTGGTGTAGTGAAAGTATCCTAATTAAGTATTTTGTTGTTTATTTTTTTTTTCCTTTTGAAATTGATCAGTCTCGAAAGTACTTATTTCTTGGTGAATCTAAAAATATCTAGCTAGCCGAGAGATATCTCTAGTCTATAATATTATTCCAATAGTACATGTTTAGTAGTAGGTAGCGATTTGCCTACATTTTCTATATTGATGATGAAAGGAAAATGGGACTAGGTCTGGAGTCTGATGGTTGACATAATTTAATTTCTAATTCCCTAGCTTGTGTCTGTTTCGATTCAGAAGAGTGAAGATATTAAGATTGATATTCCAGCCTCTATGAGAGGCTTAATTACACACTGCTCCAGCTGTAGTTGCATGCTGCTCTATCCAACATAGTCCACTTCTCTTTCTTGAACACTACCATAGTAGAAAATGTTTGGAAAATCGATACGATGACACTTTCTTCTGCAATACACTTGAAGGAGAACCGGTCGTTGTCTAAACGCAAATCACCAGTAGAGTTTTGCAAAGAAACATAGTGTTAGAATTATCCAATAATTAGGGATCACATATAAAAAATTAAATGTGTTGCAGTGTTATCTAAATAATTAATTAATTGCGTTGTGTTATCTAAATAATTAATCCAAAATAAAGTGGTCTAATTGAAAATAGGCTTAAGGGTACAATTATTATGGAAATAATGTGTAGATAACGGAGATAAATCTAATTTGATGAGGGACCAAATTAAAATATTTAAAACCTAATATATATATATATATATATATATATATATATATATATATATATATATATATATATATATATTGAAGCAATAAATAATTTTGGCGAACTAGGCTCCACTGGGGCTCGAACTCCTGACCACTTGGACCGCATGCATCTCTCTTAACAACTAGGCTAGAGGTCATTTGCTATATATATATATATATATATATATATATATATATATATATATATATATATATATATATATATATATATATATATATATATATATATATATATTAGGAGTTATGGTCCCCCAACTATACGGCAACCAAGGTTTCCTCTTCTTTTCTACATCCCCATCAACAGGGAGTTGTGACGAATAAGTCATCTTTTTCGTTAAGGGTCGTATAAGATCCATCAAGCCAAGCAATGGGTACGCTTATCTCATGAATCAACTGGTTAACTTTCTAATAATTGATATCAAAGCCTTCCTTATTTGATTCATGAGTTCGAAGTTTCAAATTTAATTTTTTTTGTTATTTAGAAATTCTAGATCGTTATATCTAATATAATTTAGGATTTCAATTGTTCGAACAAAATTTTGAGGTGCTCCGTTCATTGGGACTATTTCCATGCAATGTTAACTATCGTCGTTTTTTTTTTCCAAAGCCTTAGCTAACCGGCTTAAACATATACTTTGAACTTCATGGTCAAAGAACATTCTCCTTAGAATATATATATATCTAATGTTGCTTTGGAAATCGTCCAGTTCGTTATGGAGATTATGCTTTTATTGAGTTCATAATAAGGTTATATGTGCCTGAATAACTTTTGCTCCCCCAATTGATTTCTTGTTCTCTGATATAGCTATATTGTGATTTTTGTTATGCATACTCCAAATAATATCATTTGCAATGGGAAAGAATGGATGAATAGACGTGTTTTTTTATGCATACTCCAGAATAAGTCTTCATCACCGAGTTTGGATACTTGATCAAGAATTTCTAATGCCAACAAGTGCGTGGTTGTGATTTCCTTTTGAGAATCTTGGTTTTTTATCCCATCGAGGCGAATAAACATTTAGTTGGCAAATGAATATAAAAAATCAAATATTTGGAAATCGTGAGATAAGACACTGTTTTACCTTCAAGTTTCACATGTCATAAAGAAAATGTATATACTTTATTGTTTTATATTCAAACTGTAGCCTTTCGGTGTTTTGGAAAAGTTGTATACAAATTTAAGGAATTGGATCACCGTGCTAGAATAAGTTTGTTTATACAATTGAGAAGTCAATAGAAAATAGTAAGAGCATCTCCAACCCTATTGTCTTGTTAAGTGTTGTGAGTCTTAGGTGGCTCCTATGTGGCATGAGCCACAAGACAATGTCTTATTTATGTGGCAAAACTATATCTCAAAAGATAATGAGATAGAAAAACTCTCTCCAATGCATTAGTATTGAGAGACAATAAAAAGTATTTTTTTCCAACTTCCAAGGCAACTCCTCCATTTCTTCAACTTTTTTTATAAATATTTATATTCATAATTGATGATGTGGAGACAAAGTCATTGTGAAGTGCATTGTCTAGATCTAGACAACCAACTTCACATTCTCCTTGCCATCTCATTGCCATGTCAACTATCAGAGCTCTAGGCTCAATTTTCTCTGGACGCTCGCTTCATTACAATTCGAAAAGTTGCCCACCACCACTTGATATAACTCTTGACTCTACTCGATGCCGCACTGGATGTTCCATACAATAAGTCTAATACAAATCGTGTAATTTTATCGCATGTGTTTTAGAAATTACACGATGTTTGCAAAGAAAGTCGCGAGGGGTATATTGCATTGAATGCAAACGAGCCGTAAAAATGTTAGTTGCTGCAAGCGCAACAAATTGTGAAATACGATTTGAGATGTTGTCGCAATGTAACATGTTGAATGAGAAATAAAATGATGCACGAAGTGCAACAAGTAATGGTGAATATGCGTTAAAATGAAAGTGAGAAGTGATAAGCCAATACCGAATGTGTTAAACAGATTGTGCATTGACTTGGAAAGTCAAGAGTAATTCGTTGCACGAGGTGCGGTAAATATTAGAAATAATCGTTGCACGATGTGCAACGCGTATTGAAAAGTAAAAAAATCATTGCACGGGGTGCAACGCATATCAAATTAATCGTTGCACGAAGTGCAAAGGAAATTGAAATTGGATCGTTGTATAAAGTGGAATAAAAGTGTCGGAAATAAATCGTAGCACGATGTGCAACGCGTATCGAAAGTAAAAATTTGTTGCACGGGGTGCGACGCATATCAGATAAATTATTGCACGAGATGCAACGTAAGGAAAGAATTGAAATCGTAAATCGATAGAACGAATCGTTCGGTTGCTCACCAAACTTATGTTGGCAAACGAGAACATTGACCGAATCATGTCGAATTTTGATAGAATCAAAGTTATGGTTGTGATCAAGCACGATCACTGCGGAAATCGTAAGTCGGAAGAGAACGTTGGCCTATACTAAGTATAACGCGAGGAAAATGGCTTGAATTTCGAGTGGTATATGCCATACCACGTAGGCGATGAATGACTCGATTTCGAGTGGTATATGGTATAGCACTTGAGCGATGAATTGTATCGACGCGTTGTGAGAATTGCGAAAGATTTGTCCGCAACGGACGGGAGAGCACCGAGACTCGATTGGAAATTTGTATAACGGCATGTTGATGCAAGTGTTCTTCGAAAATCGGTTGGGACGATAAGGTGAGACTCGTATCAATGAACGATACGTCGGACGAAAGTTATAAGTCGGTCGAACGACCGAGACTAGTAAAATGATTTTGCCTTGACGCAATAATCGGATCAACGGGAAAGGAATACTCGAGCTTACAAATGAGTCGCACGACTTGCGATCTCGGTAGAAACGTTGGGCGAGACGAATCGAATCGTACGACTTGCGATCTCGATAGAAATGTTAGGCGATGCAAACAATGAAAGTGAATCGCGCGATGTGCGACTTCGGTAAGAAAGTTGGTTGACACGAGAAACCGTGCCTATGAAATAGTTGGTTAAGTTACGGCGATACTCATTTGAGTACGACTGAAAACACGCAAAACATAGAGGGCGAGATCGTATAACTCGAGGGCACGATGTTGGATAATCGGTAACTCGGTTACGTGATCAAAGTATAGCGGGATGCGGCAAATCGGAGAACAAGTAGATGCGTATGAAAAAGTTTGTTGCGAACTTGGATGTATGCGATGCGAGTTAAGTTGATGTTGAAACGGATTCGAAGTCGACCCTCTTGCTATCGAAATTGATATAAACTATCAAGATCAATACACAAGGAACGTAAGCGATGTGAGAATACAAAATGGAGTACACCTTGCGCTATCAAAATTTTGTAAGTAACGATACGAGAATGAACGAATTTGGTTGTGATTAATCAAGACGAGACTATAAGTCATCGACGATTGCTCGATGCGTATAGCATCTCGTGTGTCGACCCGTGAATAAGATAGACTCGAACTTGATGCGAGTAGATGTTTCGTAAATTGCGGAATCATCGACGGCAGTGCATGACTTGACTCGGAGGATAGTTGCGCATCAAGTTGCGCCGATAGAAATGGTTTGTCCGAAATTGGGTAGTCGCATAGAATTGCCGGAACGTGATTTGGCTCCGAAATAAGATATAGCATGGTTCGTATTAAACTGTCCTTCGGTGATGATCCACAATTATCGAGCGTAGCTTCGGGGCAGCTGACCCTAGAAGACTTGACCGCCAAATCAAATTGAATGCTGCAGACCGTAAGATGACCCATGCGATATCACATATGAGATTGCACCGATAACAAATATAACACGGTGCATGTTGACGATAAGTCTAGGCGATCGAGAATTGTTGGAATAACTTTTGAGTGAGAATGATATAGTTAGATTTTGAGTATTCGTCGGATGAATGCTCGAATGGTTATGTTGGTCGACGGCCGAACTAGAATTCATCAACGAACTTGGTGATTCGGATAGGCGATTGCGAGAAACGTGCTATGCACGAGAGAGAACGATAAGGGAATGACTTACGAGTAATGTCGTTAGATTCGGATTCACCTTACAATTGAGCTTGCGTGAATCAAACTTATATTCGATGTTGCGAGATGGATAAGTTGGGAATTTGGCTAGTGAATTCCTACTCGTTAGGAAATTGAATGTGAGACGCGTCGTAAAGACCTTCGTGCTAAGGCGATCGTTGCCTTGAGCACTGTTGCCTTGCTGTAAACTTTCATGTCGGATAGATTGTGGCCTTGTGCAATGTCAATTTAAACTTGCGTCGGGGAAAATCTAAGCACGGGGACTATGTAAGTAACCTAGCGGGCGTAGCCCTGAATGTTGATGCATTTGCAAGTCAACAAAGAAAAATCGTGTCGAGACAAGTTGCATAAGTAAGACTTCGAAAATAGTTGGGTAGCGACTTCGAACGCAAGGCGTTGCGGAGACTCGTTGTGATTGGATGCGCGACGGCTTGACGCAATACGTAGATTGATAGTTCTGATAAAACATACGAAACGAGAAGGCGATTATGAATCGCGTCGCGTGCAGTGACTTTATTGAATGAATCACGTATGTATCGAATATATGTATGCGATGAAATTTCGAGAACAGTTGCTAAGGATAAGTTCGATCGAGAGTACAAGATGGCAAGCATAGGATTGAAATTTACCTGTCAGCTTTGTTCCAATTTGCTACGACTGGACTCGGTCGAAATACATATATCTTCGGGACGCCTTGAATATAGGTATGGATCCAGATCGAGTTTTATACAAAAATTCAAATCGAGCTGCAGGGATGACTTTGAAATGTTAATGAAAAGTTTGCGAGATAGAGTGAAATCGAACAACATTGGTGGGACGAGATCGTGATACGATCTGTAAGACACTTAGTCGGAGTGTTAGTTTTGGTTCGAGGACGAACCTTGTTTTGAGTGGTATATTCTGTAATGCCTCGCTCCGTATGGCGCATTACGCTGAAACGTTGACTCGGCGAGTCGCGTTGACCCAAGGATATGTATCGGTGCAAAACGATACGAGAGTTAAGTTGTCCCGAGCAACGCATCGAGCTATGTCGATGCGATGAGTTATGTTGACCCGAGTAATGCATCGAACTAAGTCGATGCGAAGAGTTGCCTTGTCCCGAAGATATGCATCGAGTTGAATCGATGCGAAGCGCCGCGTTGCCCCGAAGGATGAGTGCGTTGAATCGGCTCAAAGATTCTAAGAAATCGAATCGACCAAGGCGCAAGTCCGAATCGTTGAAGTATTGATTTTAGTTGGTTTCGTGTGCAGGTTATACTTTGACGGGAAAATATTAGAGGTTGATCTTTTGCAATATTTAGTAAGGGGTCCGCGAAATCAAATCGTCGCCTTGCGACGGGCCGAGACTTGGGCACGCTAAGGCAAATCGGACGTATAACTCAATGAAGCACGAAGTACTCGAATGGCTAAGTCAGGAGAGTGGCCGTGCAACAAAGTTAGGGAATCGAGCCGCATCGGCTCGGCGAAACGACGAAGGCAAATCGACTCAAGGTGGGAGGATTGACTTCTTTTTACTCCTTCATTCGATAAGTCAAATATATCATTGTATGCTAAGTTAACCTATCGACGCCACGGGTGTGGCCGATCGGAGATAAAATCATAGTGTGAGTCGAACACTAAGTTAGAACAATTGAAATGAAACGTGCATCAATATGCACGAGTCGCTATGGGACATTGGATATCACTAAGGCGAGCGCCTCGGTGCGCAAGCCGTAAGAACATGGGATAACTGTAATCGGCGAGTGCCTTAGTGCACGAACCATACCGTGCCTTTGATGCACGAGTTAGACGGCTAGAACATTGAAAGACAATAGGCGAGCGCCCTAGCGCGCAAGCCCCGAACATTGAATGCTAAGTTATAGAACATGGGAATATGGTCGGAACGTGCCTACGTGCATGGGATAATAAAAGATGGCTTCGTTGCGAGAGAATATAGTTGCGGTATGAATGTGGCAGAACTGTCGGATATGACATGTTGCCTCGAAAGGTGTTCGAGACATTCAGGTCGTTCGGTTGACGAGCATTGAGTTGAGGCACGATGCCATTGAATCATCGAAACGAAGTGCGAAACGAAAGAACATAGAAAGCTAAATGGAAGAAATGCGAGACGATAAGTCCGAGTCTCGGACTCAAGACTATGTTTGGTTGTTTGAATTTAACTGTTGAATGATAGGGCGTTGCATGGTCGATTGGAATGGGCTCGAGATTAATGTGATAATAACTCGTGCACGAGTATCCCCCCAAACGGTTAAATGCCGGAGGTTCCCGGAACCGATTTGGCCGCGGAGGGATGGATAATCTTTGTAGGCGCACATCCTTAAACAAGATGGGAGAAGCCGCAAATGATGGCATGTAGCGGGACCGTTTCGTCTGTTTGGGATGTGACCCAACCCGTGAAACGCCGGGCAGCCCAACCAAATAGAGAGAAAAGAAGGAGAGAAAAGAAAGGAACTCCTTTAGTCCATTCCGGCGCGGATACGCCAACGGCCCTCATATAGTTAAGGAACGATGGATTGAAAGTGTAGGCGCATATGCGTCCCGCATAGAGATCCTGCTTAGAGATGCATAATAACATGACAGGGAAAGATTACGGCGTATTCACCTTGCGTCGGTGCAAGGGCGAGTGCGTCGACTTGGTAAGTCGCGCCACGAATCAAACACGAGATTGCTTGTTTGTTTGCCTATTAAAATTGATAACATGCTGCTATGATAACATGCTTTACGCTTTCAAAGATGCCATGAAATCGACCCTAAGGAGAACATAGCAAGATCATAAGCTAAGTTGCATGATTCAACATAAATATTAAATTGTCGGTTTGGAAAGATGATCTTTGCTTCAGTACATGCGAGGACGAACGTACTGATCATCCACCAGCTTCATGCAGGGTGCAGGGAATGGATTGCTCACGGTGAAGCGTTGCTTGAACGTGTTAAGGCTTGGAATGCCGAAGCGCATTGAAGCGTGCTATTGCATTGACGCTCGGACTACGCAGCTGGATTGATGCGGCCGAGATATAGAAGGCATGATGTATGGAACGGTGAAATCCTTTGTGGGCAGGAGAGAACTTGAGTGTTGTAGCCAATATGGCATATATTGTTAGGCTATCGAAAGCCATTGTAATCTCAGTTTCGGATATCAATAAAGTGAATTGTT
Organism: Iris pallida; assembly: GCA_029216955.1. Taxonomy (NCBI): domain Eukaryota; kingdom Viridiplantae; phylum Streptophyta; class Magnoliopsida; order Asparagales; family Iridaceae; genus Iris; species Iris pallida. The sequence goes on along the minus strand of JANAVB010033015.1, from coordinate 12,292,338 downwards.
TCGTATACTCTGTTTTCCTATCGTTGTTAATATTGAATCAAAAGATAACCATTTGAGAACTTGTCATCTTGCCTTGCACGAGCGCAACTCCAGGCTCGTGCGGCATCACGCCCCCTGCGAGGACGATGATTCGGGTGATTCCGGGTCGGGGCGTGACATCAACTTCATGTTTTATTCTACATTTGCATTAGAGAAGAGTTTTTGGAATGAAAGTTTGTCATTCCTATGTGGCAACCATTTTTTCTAAACTCACAATAGGGTTGGAGATGCTCTAAGCGTCTCTTCTTCCTTAAATTTGAATATAGTTATGATTCATCACGACAACACAATCTTTTGGCCGACTTTGATTATGATTAAAGAAGATATTTTTTGACATATTTATATAATTCGGCCAACAAAGACAAAAAGATTAACATGCTTATAATTATTTTATTTGATGTAATCTATTGACGTGTGTATCTTCAGTAGATTATTTTTTTATGTAATCTTTATGGACTATTTGATGTAATCTATTGATGCATATATTCAATAGAATATGTTAATACAATATGCTGATTATGATTATTTTATTTGATATAATCTGTTGATCTATATATCTTCACTAGATTAATTTTTGTATTCTTCATGTATTATTTGATAGAATCTTTTGATGCATATACTCAATAGAACCTGTTGATATATTCTACTGACTTATGAATATTTGATTTGAGTTATAATCTTGTAAACATACATGTACATATATAAAAATTTAGTCAACATTCAATTTTTTGTACTTTTTTATAACTAGTAATAGTTGTCTAACATTCTAACTAAACCTATTGAAATAAGATGTCGCCAAAGTGATCTCTCTTGCGTAGACAATCTATAAAGGATATCGGATGTTTGTGTTTGTACATTCATGCAAGTATTAACCAGCCCAAAGGAAGGTTAATTCGTGGCCGAATTACATACATACCTGTGAAGATAAATGTGTAATAATTGTAAAGTTTACATGTGAATAATAAACCTCTTGCCTAGACAATCTATGAGGGATGTCGGATGTTTGTGTGTGTACATTCATGAGAATATTAGCCAGCCAAAGGAAGGTTAATACTTAGCAGAACATACATACATGTGATGATAAATGTGTAATAATTGTAAAGTTTACATGTGAATAATATCTCGATCCAAATATAGGCTTACTATTTGACATGAGTTATTGTCAACGTTTGATTATTACATCAAGAATACCACTTACATTTAATATCATTGTCCAAAGACTTGATATTAATGATGTACTATGTATCTTGATATGTGGTTCACTATTATTTGAATTTGTTTGACTATATTTATCCTTTGGTTATTAATTAGAGCATGTTTGTTTGCTTATCCTTTTGTTCTTTTTACAACTAATATTGCTACAATATCTGTCATTTGAATTCAATTCTCATGCTTAATGGGACAAACTTTAAGGACAAAAAGATGAAGAATACAGTAGATGCTAAATGTCCAGCTAAAAAAACAAAATAAAATAAGGGTTGTTTCTTTCGTGACAAGTCGGAACACATAAAGAAGAAGTGTACAATGTACCACGCACGGCAGAAAAGAAAAATACATTTCTAAATTTGGTCTGTTCTGAGATTAATTTAGCTTCAGTACCTAAAAATACATAGTGGTTAGATTATGTTGCTACTACCCACATTAGTGTTTCTAGACAAGGTTGTCTGAGCTACCGAAAGCCAAGTGATGGTGAAAGACACATCTATGTGGGTGACGACTAGACGATATAAGTGGAAGCAATTGGATATTTTAGGTTATTATTAGGAACCAGTTATTATTTGGATTTGATAGACATTTTATTGTACCATCTTTTGGACGGAATTTAGTTTCTGTTTCCTTATTGGACAAATATGGTTAACATTGTTCATTAGTAAACAATAAGTTTAGTCTATCTTTAAATTCAAATATTATTGATAACGGTTTCCTTAATGTTTATGACAACCTATATTAACTTGAAACTATTACATCTTAATTGAAATCTTGCATGTGGAATCACGTGGTACTAATGCAAAATTAAAAAATTAGCCTTATTATGGCACAAGTGATTAGATCACATATCTAGAAATAGAGTTGAACAACTTGTGTCTGATGGAATATTTTTGATTCTCTTGATTTCACAAACCTTAATGTCTGTATTGAAAGTGTAAAGAAAAAATAGACCAAAAATTGTAAGCAACTACTTTATTCGCTATGCGGACAGATCAAGGGGTAATACTTATACCATCCCACACAAAGGAATTCTTTTTGAGACGAGAATTGCAACATTCTTTAGGATGTTGAGTTTGGGGAAAAAAAATAAAGTCAGGAACGTTGTCTTTGAGGATGAATCAACTTCAATTCCTACTATCACTTTTGATGATGTGCAAGTAATTTAACCGTAGGAAGTAACATTTTTTAGGCTCACGTCGGTACAGTAATGTAACCAAAGTGAATTAACGTAGACCTGCATGGGCCACCACAAAAACATGTAAACCTGGTCCCAAAATACGTAGGACTCGGTGTACGAATAAATGCCAGCAGCACTTCACCAATGGATCAAGCTACACAACAAACCCATTAGCGAAATACTTAAACTGTAAATCTTGATAACATTCCAAAATGCAACATAGTCCACAGGTGCCACTACAAGAAATAACCCTTATTATAACACTTTTAAAACTATATTTATAATTCTTTATATAAAAATGTTACAAAGTCTGACAAGAAGGCAATAATACAACGGTTATGAGGTCTATGAGGCCTATTAAAATATTTTTTTAATATAACTTGTTATATATTTTAGAAATATTTACAACACATTTATACCCAAAAGTTAGAAATGGACCAATTTATTTTCCTAAACCCGACCTTTGCCTGCTCTTTTTTCCTCTCACAAATTTTTACCCCTTTTCAAACACCATGTACTCTCTCTCCTTCCTCCTCATCTTCTTCAACTCATCTTCCTTCTTTTCTGCAACAGAATGGAAGGGATCGCTCTCTTCCCTTTCAATCCACTCTTCTTCTTCCACTCCTCTCCCTCCTCTCTCTCACAGCTTCTTTTCGTTCCAAAACCCTAACCCTAATTTTCAAGAAGGAGGAAGGTTTCTAACTTACTGCTAGCTCCCTTTGTCTCCGATAATCTCCTCTCTCTCTCTCTCTCTCTCTCTCTCTCTCTCTCTCTCTCTTTTTCACGACCAAACCTATTTTTTTCTAATTAGAAGCTCCACTTGACGCCTCCGCCTTCTCTAAGATGCTCAAGCCAAGCCCGCGCTTTTCAGGATGGATTCGGTTACCCCTATTGTGGGCTTGCTCATGGTGACCAGATTCGAGGACAAGCAGTGCCACCTCCTGGAGCGGATCCCCCGAGTCCTTCTTCCCCATCAGAACCCTCAACTAATCTTTTCTAGCAGAACCCCTACTCCTCGCCATGACTCTGTCTGTTGGAATTATTCAATAATATGATCCACACATGTAAAATTAATTGTGTTGGGCTATCTAAATAATTAAGCCAAATTAAAGTGGTTTATTTGAAAAATTGGCTTAAGAGTATAATTGTCATGGAATTAATGTGTAGATACCGGAGATAATTCTAATTTAATGAGGGGCCAAATTAGAAATATCAACACATATATAAATATGTGTATTCATTAGGGTTATGGTCCCCAACTTATACGGCCACCAAAAGAGAGGTTTCTCTTTTTCTCTTCTGCATCCCCATCAACAGAAAGAGAGGGACAAAGAATTTAGATTTATCTTTGTCATTAAGGGTCGTAGCAAGTTGGAAGATCGAACCCCATAAAAGGACAACCGCTTCAAGATCCATCAAGCATAGCAATAGATTCAGGTACGCTTCCGCAATTTATATTTGGTCTTGATCTCATGAATCAACAGGGTACAATAAATATCTAACAAGTCGTATCAGAGCCTCCCTGTTTGATTCACGAGTTCGAAGTTTTCAGATTCAATTTTTATTGATGGTCGAAAACCATAAATTATTTAATCTAATTTAATTTAGGATTCCGATTGTTTGATAATAATTTTTAATATTGATGAAATCAATGATTTTTTAATTGCTGGATAAATAAGTGCGTTGGATGAATTTTTTTTTTAAAATGAACCTCGGCCACTCAACTGCAGCATTCATTCAGTTTCATAATGTTTTTATTATAATATATTATGTGGCCTCGGCTCATCAGTAGATCCTCACTTTTAATTGTTCTATTATGTTAATAAATGAACTAATCAGCCATTTCTTGTGATGATTAGTGATCTGTTTGGTTGTAACTAAAAGGAAGGCTTCATACTAATGTTTTCTTTCGTCTCATTTAAGAACATGTCAGGAGAATATTTGACTTCACACTAATGCCTCCTTTTATCTCTTGGTGCAACTGTAGAGTTCATTTCCCATTTGTTAATGCAAACAATTACCAGTTGTGCATGGTGTTGTGGTATAAAGAATAACATTGCATATGGGCCTCTTTGTTCTTCAGCAATTATTCCAACCACCGGAAACTATTTTATGTACTCTTGGTTGTCCCTTGCGTTAAACTTGATTGTATTTAGTATTAAGTAGTATTCAAGTTTCGGCGCAAAATTGATAGCATTTAGTAGCAGTAGTATTCAATTTCGGTATAGAGATTCGATCCAGAGATTGATAACTCAACTTTATGGAAACTTTTGGTTTTGATAAATTTATGATTTTTTATGATTCATTTTATTAATAACACCATTTATTTTGGCTAATTTTGGTTATGATTAAGGAAGATATCTTTTAACATATTTATATGATTCGGTTAATAGAAATTGTTAGACATCTTATATGCATCCATATATATTCCAAAGTGATTTAATTCATGATTTAAATCTTGCACAAGATTCACATACTTTTGATATAGTAGATCAATTTTGGTATAATCTTTATAGATTATTTGATGTAATCTGTTAATGCATATATTTGTGTCTTCTATAGATTATTCTATTTAAAATAATCCCTTATGAATTATTTGATATTATCTTTGGATGCATATCCTCCGTAGATTATTTCACAAATTTTGTTATATTGATAATATCCTATTTTGTCAAATTGAAATTCATGATTATGCTTTTGATTACTTTATTTGAGTAATAATCTTATGAATATGCATGTATATAAAGTTTTGGACATGATTCAGTTTTGTAAAATTTAGTCAACATTCAATTTTTTGGTGCCTTTTATGACTAGCAATAGTTGTCCAATATTATAAGTAGACTCCTTGAAACAAGATGTCGCCAAAGTGACCTCTCTTGCGTAGATAGTCTACGAGAGATGTCGGATGTTAGTGTGTGTATATTCATGCAAATTGTAACGCTCCAGAACCAGAATACTGGGGAGCGGGGGCATACATAGTCAGCTACGTATAATAAAGTGGAATCCACCCCACTATACGGTCACAGCTGTCTAGATATATGAGGGTTTAACGACAATCCAACAGTATCCTATGGTCAATAACAAGCCTAATTGTCTCAATCTCAATGCAAGCAAGTAAAGTTACAAGATGTAAGATCGCCAAATATACAATAGTAAGGCGTCCCAAATTATTACATATCCAGCTGATCATGAAGCTAGTCGTTACAAAATATGAGGACTAGCAAGAGTTTAGTCATACATGATCAACCATAGGATCTGTCAATCATGTTACAGCCCGTAGGCAGACAATAATAAGGTATGCAATACGAGCTAACAGGTGCTCGCCGGCTAAACGCCTCAAAAATAAAATTTATACAATAGAGTGGGAGAGCAAAATAAATCCACTCGTTGCCCTGGTTACGCCTGGTGTTCACCATCGGGCTGGAAGGTCGGTAGATCCTCTGAGGTTGCTCCGAAATCTGGCCACACAAAACCAGCTGGGTCAGATCCCAGAAAGAGCAAGTGCCACAAAGGAGGCTTCACTTAAGAACTAAAACCAGCACCTCAGAAATATGCATTAAAGCAGTTAAAGAAACTTGAAGTAAAAGAATAATAATAGTCATAATGGTGTACGAGGGAACCATTCAAGTAGCCAGGTCACAACCCTTAAACCAAACAAGGATCGGGGTTGTAACCCTTCACCTGAATAGAACTCCGTCTCCAATCCTGTTGGTAAGATAAAACATTACAAGCATGATGTGGGGTGCAATAAGACAATAAACGAAAAGAGGAATTAGAACTGCTTCGGGAGCCAGGTTACAACCCTTAAACCAAACAAGGACCGGGGTTGTAACCCTTCGCCAAAATAGAACTTGGTCTCTAATCTTTATTGTTAAAAGTAACAATCATGCGATCAAGCCTGCAATAATCGAGCATTAAAGCTGCACCATACAATCGTTTTCGGCCAATCAGAGACTACGACTTTCTAGCGTTATCACGACATGCAGTGAGATGTTCCTCCAGCCACATGCCTGCAGCTAATCCAGGTTATCCAGGCGACTTGGGTTCATTAAGCAGTACATTGTTCTTTCCATATATTAGTAAATTTAGACTTGTGTCCCACTCGTCGGCAGGCTGCAAGTCCCACAATGGTGGCCGAGAAAACGGAATCGCCTGTAGCTGGGGAAATCTCTCATGACTACTGAATTATTCTAGTTGTTAGCCTTAGCTATTTACAGTAGGTACCCCTGACCGTGGTACTCAGGAATCCCTGTCCTAGATATGATGCAAATACTACCGGTTTAATTGTACAAACACAATCATCCACGGTGTCTAGGCCATCCAATCTTGTCATATCATGTTCACTGTCAAGTGTGTGCCGCGTCGGGCCACTATCATGTCATGTCAAAAGTGCACCACAACGGGTCACCATCGTGTCAGGGAACATACGTAAATTTAATATGGCACCCGCATATGTTTAGGAAGTTAATATTAATTATGCGTACGGCTACAATTATAGCTAAGGCCATGCGGCCACAATTAATTAATGGCCAATGTCCATGCGGCTAGAAATTATTCCCATGCGGCTAGCTTTGCAATTGGCAATATGCGACTGAACATGCATGCTTGCAGGCATATGCATGTAATATATTTAATATAATGCATTAATATATAATACATTAAATAATATATTATTAAATATTAATATTCATTAAATTAATATACATTATATTAATACACAATATATTAATATATATTTAATGTATATTGTATGCACATGCATGCAACTGACTTCTTCCCATATGCGGTTCATTAATTAGCATGCAGCCAAGTACTGTTCCTATGCAAGCACTTGCTGATGCAAGCCAAAGAAAAGTCATGCGGCCAACTTCGGAATGGCCTTATGCGGCTAAGCACACCAGTGTGCTTATGCGGCTAGCTAACTAATGGCCATGCATTATTATATGCATGCAGATGCTTAAATGCATGCAAAGGCTTTAATACCATGCATATGCGGCTATGCTTGGTTCACGCTATAATGCATGCATTACTTTATGCTTATGCGACTATGCTTGTATTCCAAGCCAAAAATTGCACAGGCTAGTGCATTTTTGTGGTAAGGCATAAATTGCCAAGCACGTGAATGCTTTGGAAAGCATTTATTGCTAATGCTTGATGTTCCAAGCAATGATGGGAAGCATTTATTACTAATGCTTGGTATTCCAAGCAAATGAAAAATAATGGAAAGCATTTATTCTAAATGCTTGCTGATAGATGTGTGAATGCATTTGTGAGAATGTATTCATTCCTAATGCATTTTCTAATGGAGCATATGCGGCTATGCTTGTGCTTATGCGGCTCATTTGAGCAAGCTTGCATGCTTGCATGCAAAAGTAAAAAAATACAACTCGTGCTAAAATGTTAATGCGCTAGTGCTTGATTTGACATGTGGCTAAAGCTAAAATATTAACATGCATGCACTAATAGAAGGCGTTAACTATATGCATGCGGCTGAGGCTAAGGCCATATGCGGCACATTTAGTGGAGGGCCATGCGGCTAGCTTTTGCCATACAATTAATTACATGTTGCTATATTGCTGAGTACTTATTAATTAATGCTCATGCAACTGCCCAAGCCCATATGCGGCTAAGCACCGCTGCTTGCACAAGTATTTAATGGCCATGCGGCTGAGCAAAATCCCGTAGGTCAAATTTGGACCGAACAAAATTCTCTGCAACATGGGATCATCAACTAGCAAAATATGCAAGTTTGATAGATCAAAGCTCCTGGAAACCAAGAATACCACAAAGCTAGATTTACAAGAATTTAACCATGGAAATGAAAAATGCTAAGTACTAAAGTGGGTTAGAAACACGTAAGAAAGACAATGAAACAATAAAAATGGACTTCCTCCATGAAGCAAGGTGCACTTGCCTAAGCTCTCCCTCTCAGGTTGGTGGAGAAGTAATGGTGGAGAAGAAGAAGTAATGAAGAGAGAGAAACGTTAGTGGGATATTTAATGAAGAGGGTAATGGTAGGTGGGATATTTAATGAATATGGTAGGTAGGAGTGGTTTGGTTCACATAAAATCAAGCAATACCAAACCATGCAAAACCAAGCCGAACCAAGTTAAGTTGGGCCGAACCAAACAAGGAGACAGACAATACGGATCTAAATACGTACACGTATACCGAGATACGTAATACGAATAATGGTCATTACAACTCTACCCTTCTTAAAAGAATTCCGTCCTCGGAATTTAATCAAGTAGCTAGAGATGCAAGGACAAGCTATACTACTCACAGGCAAGCTATACTAGTTAAGCAATCAAGCAATTATTCGTACAAGCAAGGAATCGAAGACATGAGGCATAGGAAAGATATTATACCTCACGAGTCAAATAGGTCTGGATATCACGATCGGATATCGTCCTCACGTTCCCACGTTGACTATCCCAAAGAGTGATGACCCCAAGCAACACGGACTAACTTGATAGTCTTGTTCTTGTGTATCTTCTCTCTTTGGTCCAATATGGATACGGGCCTCTCCTCATACGAAAGGTTGGTACCAACAACTAATTCCGAATGATCCAGGATATGACTCGGGTCCGGGATATACAGTCTTAGTTGGGACACATGGAACACGTCATGTACCTCACTCAGAGATGACGGAAGAGCGAGACGATAGGACACATCTCCCACTCGCTCCAGAATATCGAACGGCCCTATATACCTAGGACTAAGCTTTCCCCGTACGCCGAAATGAATGATGCCACGGTTAGGTAAGATCCTCAGAAATACATGGTCGTCGACAGAAAAGTCAAGAGGATGCCGATGAGAATCGGCCCAATGGCGCTGACGATCTTGTGCAACGCAAAGATGATCTCTGACTCTCCTGACCACCTCAACTGTCTGAGCGATCATCTCTGGACCAAGCATCTGCCTCTCTCCCACATCGTTCCAGGCTAGTAGGAATCTGCACTTCCTTCCATACAGTGCCTCGAACGGTGCCATCTGGATACTAGCTTAGAAACTGTTGTTGTACGAAAACTCCACCCGGTACAGATGATCTTCCCACGAACCACCGAAGTCAAGTGTACAAGATCTCAACATATCCTCCAGAGTCTGGATCGTGCGTTCCGACTGACCATCTATCTGCGGGTGATAAGCTGAGCTGAAATGGAGGTGAGTTCCCAAACTCTCTTTTAAGCTATGCCAAAAGTGCGACATAAATCTTGAATTCCGGTCTAAGGTGATACTGACTGGTACACCGTAGAATCTGAAAATCTGCCGAAGATACATCTCTGCTAGTTGAGCTGTCGATTGACCCACTATGAACGGGAGAAAGTGGGCCACCTTCGTGAGCTTGTCAACTATAACCCAAATAGCATCTCTACCGACTGGGGATCTAGGTAATCCAGGCACGAAATCCATGATTATATGCTTCCACTTCCATTCTGGAATCGGCAAGGGCTGAAGAAGTCCAGCTGGCCTCTGGTGTTCAGCCTTGATTTGTTGGCAAATCAAACACCGAGAGACAAACTGAGCTATCTCCCTCTTCATGCTATTCCACCAAAAGCACGATACATCTTCGTGCCACCAGGATGAATCGAATACTGAGAACTGTGAGCTTCTGCATGCCCCCCGTCTTATATCTCCACTGGGAACACAAAGACGCTTACCATGTCAAAGTGTACCATCTTCATGAATGCATAATTCTGGTCGTCGTCCTGCTTCACATTCTGCTCTAAGCCGCTGAAGCTTAGAATCAGAGGACTGAGCTATCTTGATCCTCTCAACTATACTGGACTATACTTGCATGCTGGCCATCAATGCCACGTTGGTAGGAAGGAAAACTTCTATACACATCTTCTGAAGATCTGCAAACAACTCTGGTTGCGCTGTCAGAAGATAAACTCCGGCTCTCCTGCTCAATGCATCTGCCACAACGTTGGCCTTCCCAGGGTGATACTGCAGGTTGATATCATAATCCACAAGTAGCTCTAGCCATCTTCTCTGACGCATATTAAGGTCCTTCTGGGTGAAAACATACTTCAGGCTCTTATGGTCGGTGAAAATCTCTACCCTATCTCCATACAGGTAGTGTCTCCACAACTTAAGTACAAACACTACATCTGCCAATTCCAAGTCATGGGTTGGATAATTCCTCTCATGATCACGAAGTTGACGTGACGCATAAGCTATTACCTTCCTATACTGCATCAAAACACATCCTAAACCCTTGCCTGAAGCATCACAGTATACTGAAAATCCTCCGGTCCCATCTGGAAGTGTGAGAACGGGTGCCGTCATCAAGTCTCGCTTCAGCTTCTCAAAAGATTCTTGACATTCTGCTGTCCAATCAAACTGCACATCCTTGCGGGTCAACTGTGTCAATGGCGCTGATATCTGAGCAAAGTCTGAAACAAATCTCCGGTAATAGCCGGCCAATCCAAGAAAACTGCGAACTTCTGCAACTGTGCGGGACACTGGCCAGGTTTCGATACCACTATTTTCTGGAGATCCACTTCAACTCTCCCTCGGGTGATGATATGACCCAAGTATAAAATGCAATCGAGCCAGAACTCATATTTACTGAACTTGGCATACAATTGGTGCTCTCGGAGAATCTGGAGGACAATTCTGAGATGTTGCTCATGCTCCGCTTCACTCTTGCTGTAAACCTGGATATCGTCTATGAACACGATCACGAACTGATCCAAATAAGGCATGAAGATACGATTCATGAGGTCCATGAATATAGCCGGCGCATTGTCGCTCCAAAGGGCATAACAAGGAATTCTTAATGCCCATATCTGGTTCTGAAAGCTGTCTTCGGGATGTCCTGCTCTCTGACTCTGATCTGGTGGTATCCTGACCGCAAATCAACCTTCAAAAATACTGTCGCTCCTCTGAGTTGATCAAACAAGTTATCTATCCTGGGGAGAGGATATCTGTTCTTGATTGTCACCGAGTTCAAGGTACGATAGTCAACGCATAATCTAGACGTACCATCCTTCTTTTTCACAAGAAGCATCGGGACTCCCCAAAGCGATCCACTTGTACGAATGAATACCTTGGTTCTGAGTTCTTCAATCATCTTGTATAATACCTCCAACTCTAACGGCGCCATCCTGTAGACTCTCTCGGACACTGGTGCTGTCCTGGGGATCAAGTCGATAGTAAACTCGATCTTCCGTTCTGGTGGCATCCCTGGAAGCTCTTTCGGGAAAACATCTGGGAATTCCTCTACTATCCGGGGTAACTGCACTGCTGCTACGGCCATCCGCAATACTAGAGGAGAAGGTTCAACTTCGCCTCGAGAAAAGAAAAACTCCGGCTCGCCTGGAATGCTAAAAACAACTCTGCCGATATGGCAGTCTATCCTAGTATACCGGTCTCTCAACCAATCCATCCCTAAGACCACATCATAATCGACCATCGGAAATTCTATCAGCCTAGCGGGAAACTCTCTACCGCTAACCACGATCCGACACGAGAAAAACACTCTATCTACTCCCACAAGATCACTACCAGTAAGTATATTGATCCTTAATGATAATGACTCGGGCTCCAGTCCTATCCGTGTCGTAAATCGTGCAGACATAAATGAATGCGATGCACCAGAATCAAATAACACTGAAGTCGAAAAAGTGTTGACGAGAATAGTACCTGCCACTACCTCATCTGGTGCCACTCCTTCTCTCATGGTCAAAGCCAACACTTGACCATGTCCTCTGGGTGCCGGCCCTCCCTGCTGGAATCCTTGCTGCCTATTCTGGGCTTGCACCTGGGCAAACTGCTGAGGCCTTTGCTGATAAAAAGCTTGGGTCTACGTCGGCAACGGCCTCGAGGAAGGAAACTGCTGCTGGACTGGTACTAGGGCTGGTCCCCTCACTGATGAACTGGTCCTGGCTGGTAATGAGTCAGTCCTGAACGGGCAGGACCCTACCTTGTAATCTGGCGCTCCACAAAGCAAACACAATCCTCGAGCCTTGTGACACTCTGAAACAACATGTCTAGGCTTCCCACAATAAGAGCAGCCCATGGGCGAAGACTGCTTCTGCTTCTGCTACTGAGGATATGTCGTGATTGAATGTTGAACCGACGTGACTGAAGCTGTCCTTCTTGCAGCTCCGATGGTCAAAGCCCTAGCTGCCGGGGCTGGGGCTGATGACTGATTCATCTGGCCGTGAGATCGCTTTCGACCTCCGGTCCTGTCCACAATCCTCTGGGAGGTATACTCATGCCTCCTAGCTGCCCTCAATATCGTATCAAAAGTCTGATGCTCAAACTGCTCCACCGCCAGTAAAATCTCTAGGTGGAGTCCCTACTGAAATTGTTGGGCTCTATCGAACTCGGTCGCTACCAAGGTGGGAGCAAACCAGCTAAGTCTGAAAAACTCGGTCGCATACCCATCGACCATCCTGTCCATCTGCTTCAAATTGGAGAACTTGGTCTGAAGATCGTACCGAGCCACCGTATCGAAGTACTTGGTCTGGAACCTTTCTCGGAATACTGTCCAAGCAATAGACGCCACCAATTCAACGGCCTGTGCCGTCCACCAACTGCGGGCTAGATCCAATAACTGTAGGAGTACCACGGCCACCTTCTCATCTTTCAGGGTCTTCGCTGCTTCCAATATCACCTCTGTGTCCTGAAGCCACGTATCAGCAATGATGGCGTCTTCGCTTGAAACTGTTTGCTGCACTCTTTCCATGATGTCCACCTCTGTCCAGAGCATCTGCCACTACCTGATGCAAGGCATCTCCTCGACGATCCTGCGATGTAAGCAACTCCATGATAAGTACCACCAAGTCTCCATCATCCTGCCCTGCGGGCTGGGCTGGCTGCACTGGGGGTTCTGGATCTCCGGGAGGCATGACCCGGGAGGCTGCTCCTGAGTGCCGGGGCCTGATCTTTTGGTTGTTGTTGATCCACGGGAGGTGCGTCGCCTTGCTGATCGGCAGGTCCTGGAACAATGTCGCTGAAGAAGACGACATAGGCAACAATAAGGACGGACCAAGAAAGATCAACGATACAAGCATGTGATCAGGTCAAAAATCTCAGGGATTAGAAGAGTCAGACAGAAATCAAAGACGAGTACTGATTGAGACATCTATTCAGTAAACCCTCACATATCTTGATTTACAAGACCTGCATGGGCCACCACTTAAAACATGTAACGCCCCAGAACCAGAATACTGGAGAGCGGGGGCATACATAGCCAGCTACGTATAATAAAGTGGAATCTACCCCACTATATGGTCACGGCTGTCTAGATATATGAGGGTTTAAATACAATCCAACAGTCTCCTAAGGTCAATAACAAGCCTAATTGTCTCAATCTCAATACAAGCAAGTAAAGTTACAAGATATAAGATCGCCAAATATACAATAGTAAGGCGTCTAAAATATTACATATCCAGCTGATCATGAAGCTAGTCGTTACAAAATGTGAGGACTAGCAAGAGTTTAGTCATACATGATCAACCCTAGGATCTGTCAATCATGTTACAGCCCGTACGCAGACAATAATAAGGTATGCAATACGAGCTAACAGGTGCTCGCCGGCAAAACGCCTCAAAAATAAATTTTTTACAATAGAGTGGGAGAGCAAAATAAACCCACTCGTTGTCCTGGTTACGCCTGGTGTTCACCATCGGGCTGGAAGGTCGGTAGATCCTCTGAGGTTGCTCCGAAATCTGGCCACACAAAACCAGCTGGGTCAGATCCCAGAAAGAGCAAGTGCCACAAAGGAGGCTTCACTTAAGAACTAAAACCAGCACCTCAGAAATATGTATTAAAGCAGTTAAAGAAACTTGAAGTAAAAGAAAAATAATAGTCATAATGGAGTACGAGGGAACCATTCAAGTAGCCAGGTCACAACCCTTAAACCAAACAAGGACCGGAGTTGTAACCCTTCACCTGAATAAAACTCCGTCTCCAATCCTGTTGGTAAGGTAAAACATTACAAGCATGACGTGGGGTACAATAAGACAATAAACAAAAAGAGGACTTAGAACTGCTCCGGGAGCCAGGTTACAACCCTTAAACCCAACAAGGACCGGAGTTGTAATCCTTTGCCTGAACAGAACTTAGTCTCTGATCTTTATTGATAAAATTAACAATCATGCGATCAAGCCTGCAATAATCGAGCACTGAAGCTGCACCATACAATAATTTTTGGCCAATCAAAGACTACAGCTTTCTAGCGTTATCACGACATGCAGTGAGATGTTCCTCCAGCAACAAGCTCTGCAGCTAATCCAGGTTATCCAGGCGACTTGGGTTCATTAAGCAGTACATTATTCTTTCCATATATCAGTGAATTTAGACTTGTGCCCCACTCGTCGGCAGGCTGCAAGTCCCACAATGGTGGCCGGGATAACGGGATCGCCTGTAGCTGGGAAAATCTCTCATGACTACTGAATTATTCTAGTTGTTAGCCTTAGCCATTTACAGTAGGTACCCCTGACCGTGGTACTCAGGGATCCCTGTCCTAGACATGATGCAAACACTACCGATTTAATTGTACAAACACAATCATCTACAGTGTCTAGGCCATCAAATCATGTCATGTCATGTTCACTGTCAAGTGTGCGCCGCGTCGGGCCACTATCATGTCATGTCAAAAGTGCACCACAACGGGTCACCATCGTGTCAGAGAACATACGTAAATTTAATATGGCACCCGCATACGTTTAGGAAGTTAATATTAATTGTGCGCACGGCTACAATTATAGCTAAGGCCATGCAGCCACAATTAATTAATGGCCAATTTCCATGCGGCTAGGAATTATTCCCATATAGCCAGCTTTGCAATTGGCCATATGCGGCTGAACATGCATGCTTGCAGGCAAATGCATATAATATATTTAATATAATGCATTAATATATAATGCATTAAATAATATATTATTAAATATTAATACTCATTAAATTAATATATATTATATTAATACACAATATATTAATATATATTTAATGTATATTGTATGCACATGCATGCAGCTGATTTCGTCCCATATGCGGGTCAATAATTAGCATGCGGCCAAGTACTGTTCCTATGCAAGCACTTGCTGATGCAAGCCAAAGAAAAGTCATGCGGCCAACTTCGGAATGGCCTTATGCGGCTAAGCACACCAGTGTGCGTATGAGGCTAGCTAACTAATGGCCATGCATTATTATTTGCATACAGATGCTTAAATGCATGCAAAGGCTTTTATACCATGCATATGCGGCTATGCTTGGTTCACGCTATAATGCATGCATTAATTTATGCTTATGCGGCTATGCTTGTATTCCAAGCCAAAAATTGCACCGGCTAGTGCATTTTTGTGCTAAGGCATAAATTGCCAAGCACGTGAATGCTTTGGAAAGCATTTATTGCTAATGCTTGATGTTCCAAGCAATGATGGGAAGCATTTATTACTAATACTTGGTATTCCAAGCAAATGACAAATGATGGAAAGCATTTATTCTAAATGCTTGCTGATAGATGTGTGAATGCATTTGTGAGAATGTATTCATTCCTAACGCATTTTCTAATGGAGCATATGCGGCTATGCTTGTGCTTATGCGGCTCATTTGAGCAAGCTTGCATGCTTGCATGCAAAAGTAAAAAAATGCAACTCGTGCTAAAATGCTAATGCACTAGTGCTTGATTTGACATGTGGCTAAAGCTAAAATGTTAACATGCATGCATTAATAGAAGGCGTTAACTATATGTATGCGGCTGAGGATAAGGCCATATGCGACACATTTAGTGGAGGGCCATGCGGCTAGCTTTTGCCATGCAATTAATTGCATGCTGCTATATTGCTGAGTACTTATTAATTAATGCTCATTCAACTGCCCAAGCCTATATGCGGCTAAGCACCGTTGCTTGCACAAGTATTTAATGGCCATACGGCTGAGCAAAATCCCGTAGGTCAAATTTGGACCGAACGAAATTCTCTGCGACATGGGTTCATCAACTAGCAAAATATGCAAGTTTGATAGATCAAAGCTCCTGGAAACCGAAAATACCACAAAGCTAGATTTACAAGAATTTAACCATGGAAATAAAAAATGCTAAGTACTAAAGTGGGTTAGAAACACGTGAGGAAGACAATGGAGCAATAAAAATGGACTTCCTCCATGAAGCAAGGTGCACTTGCCTAAGCTCTCCCTCTCAGGTTAGTGGAGAAGTAATGGTGGAGAAGAAGAAGTAATGAAGAGAGAGAAACGTTAGTGGGATATTTAATGAAGAGGGTGGTGGTAGGTGGGATATTTAATGAAGATGGTAGGTAGGAGTGGTTTGGTTCACATAAAATCAAGCAACACCAAACCATGCAAAACCAAGCCGAACCAAGTTAAGTTGGGCCGAACCAAACAAGGAGACAGGCAATACGGATCTAAATTCGTACACGTATACCGAGATACATAATACAAACAATGGTCATTACACAAATACCGGCCCAAAGGAAGGTTAATACTTGGCCGAATTGCACACATACTTGTGGTGATAAATGTGTGATAATTATACGGTTTACATGTGAATAATAACCCGATCCAAAGATAGGTTTATTATTTGACATGACTTATTGTCAACGTTTGATCACTACACCAAGAGTACCACTTGCAGTTAATATCACTGTCCAAAGACTTGATATTAATGATGTACTAGGTATATTGAGATGGGGTTCACCATTATTTGAATTTGTTTGACTATCTTTTATTCTTTGGTTATCAATTAGAGCATATTTGTTTTTGTTTTTGTTTTTGTTTTCTTCTCTTTTCAGTTAATGTTGCTATAATATCTGCCAATAGAATTTAATTTTCTTGTTTAATGGGATAAACTTTAAGGGCAAAAAAGAAAATAAATACAAAAGCTGCTAAGGGTCCAGCTCAAAAGAAATATCAATATAAAACTAAGGGTTATTTCTTTTGTGACAAGCAAGGACACATAAAAAAAATGTACAAAGTACCACGCATGGCGTATAAAAAAAAGTATATTTCCAAATTTGGTCTATTCTGAGGTTAATTTAAATTTAATACCTAGAAACACGTGGTGGTTAGATTCTGGTGCTACTACCCATATTTGTGTTTATAGACAAGGTTGTCTGAGCTACCGAAGCCAATTGATGGTGAAAGATACATCTATGTGGGTGACGTCAAATCGGTAGAAGTGAAAGCAATAGGATATTTTAGGTTATTTTTTGGAACCGATTATTATTTGGATTTGATAAGACATTTTTAATGTACCGTCTTTTAGATGAAATTCAGTTTCAGTTTTCTTAATGGACAAATCTGGTTATCATTGTTTATTTAAAAATAATAAGTTTAGTCTATCTTTAAATCCAAATATTATTGGTAACGGTTCCTTTAAGATTTATGATAACCTATATTCACTTGAAACTATTGCATCTTAATACAATAAAACCTTTCAAGTGGAGTCATGTGGTACTAAACGCAAAATTAACAATAAATATTTTTTAGCCTCATTATGACATAAGCGATTATGTCACATCTCTAGAAATAGAGTTGAACGACTTGTGTCTGATGAGATTTGGATTCCATTGACTTTATAGACTTCAATGTCTGTATTGAATGTGTAAAAGGAAGACAGACCAAAGATAAATTATAAGCAGCTACTTTATTAGTTATGCTACAGATCAAGGGGTTGATAATTATACAATCCCACACTAAGAATTTTTTTTGAGACGAGAAGTACAATATTTTTTGAGGATGTTGAGTTTGGGGGAGAAATAAAGTCAGGCTCATTGTCTTTGAGAAGGAATCAATTACGATTCCTACGTACTATCACTTTTGATGATATGCAAGATTCTATACTTGTCATGATCAAGAAGTGAATTCGGAGCCTCAATAAGACAATGTCGAATTACCTCTATAAGTCGTTGTTGAGATACCTTAACAACGACAACGTAGGGGCACCTCATTCAAGATACGATAATTATTCCTAAGGAACAAACTCAACAACCTCAAGAACCGATATTATTAAGATGGTCCACCAGAGAAAGGAGAAATATAATTTCGGATAATATTTGTCATATTTCTTTAGAACGTGAGGAAGACTGTGGATACTGGAAGATGATCTAATCAACTTCCATCAGGTCATGAAAAGTTTCAGTTCTCAAAGTAGATTGATATAATAAATAAGGAGTATAAGTCCATGCAAGAAAATAAAGTTTAAAACTTGTCCCATTACCAAAAGGTATGAAATCCATTGTTTGCAAATGGACATTTAGAACCAAAAAGAATTCGAAGGGTCATGTGTAGAGGTATATAGTACGTCTTGTAGCTAATGACTTTACTCAAAATTTTGGGATTGATTTTAAAAAGTTTTTTCTTTTCGGTATCTTTGAAAACTCCTTTAAAACAATCATAGCACATGTTGCACATTTTGATCTTGAATTACATTAAATGGATGTCAAAACGATATTTCTCAATGGTAACATTGATGAAACAGTTTATATGGTGCAACCAAAAAACTTTGTGTCGAAAGACCCAAAAAATATGGTTTACAAATTGACAAAATCTATTTATGGACTCAAGCAAGCTTCTCGTCAGTGGTACTATAAATTTTATCAAGTTGTTACCTCGTTTGGTTTTGAGGTTAACGTTGTTGAAGATTGTGTGTATCACAAATTTATTAGGAGTAAAATTATTTTTCTGGTTTTATATGTTGATGACATACTGCTTGCCACAAATGATATAGACATATTGCATGACACTAAGAAATTTCTATCAAATAACTGTGAGATGAAAGATCTTGGTGACGCCTCTTTTGTATTAGGAATTCAAATACACCGAGATCGTTCTCGAGGTATTCTTAGATTATCACAAAAGCGCTATATCGATAAAGTGCTTAAAAGATTTGGCATACAGGAATGCAAACCAGGTGACACCCAGTCGCTAAAGGAGACAAGTTCAGTCTCAATCAGTGCCCTAAGAATAGCATTAAAATTAAGAAAATACAATAGATTTTTTCCTTCATGATCAGTTATAGGAGTCTAATATATGCTCAAGTATGTACGCGTCAGAATATTGTGTACATATTAGGATGTTAGGCAAATATTTAAGTAAACATGGATGAATCATTTGGTAGCAGCCAAACTACTTAAGTAATTAATAGAGAACAAGAACTTATATGCTCTTTGTAGGAGATCAGATAATTCTGGAGATCATAAGGTATTCCAACTCCGATTTTGTTGGATGTCAACACAGCAGGAGATCCACATCAGATTATGCTGACTAATGGAGAGATATTTTGGATGAGTGTCAAACATACACTCATAATTTCTTCCACCATGACAGCATGGTTTATAACATTCTGTGGGACATCTATTCATGGAATATAGTTGCAAAATCTTGTCATAAGGCTGCACCTACAGGAGAGGGTGTTGAAAGACCACTCAAATTATTGTGTGACAATGAATCAGCAATACTGTATTCCAATAACAACAGAAACTTGTATAAGTCAAAGGATATTGACATAAAGTTTCTAGTTGTGAAGGAAAGAATCAAAATGGTTTAAGTGTCCATATAGCACATTAGGACAAACTCTATATTAGCGGATCCGCTCACAAATGTATTATCACCCAGGATCTTTCATGAGCATACTGCTCATATGGATGTTATCTTAATTAAGAATATGGCAATACAGTGGGAGTTTGTATTTTATGTATTTGGGTGCTATTTGGTTTTGGACACATTTATGTATTAAAGTATTTTAGATATTTATCTGATCAGATATATGGAAATTCAGTTCATTCTGTTTTTATTATGTTAAAGTATTGATCGCATTAAAGTTAAGGACGACCAGT
Organism: Iris pallida; assembly: GCA_029216955.1. Classification (NCBI taxonomy): domain Eukaryota; kingdom Viridiplantae; phylum Streptophyta; class Magnoliopsida; order Asparagales; family Iridaceae; genus Iris; species Iris pallida. Next base: position 12,272,103 of record JANAVB010033015.1, on the reverse strand, counting down.
TGGAAATAGACATGTAATGATCACATTGCATGTAATTTTCATGCTACGCATCCATGATTGATCGATATCGTTTAGCTATATTGGTATATGTGACCATTGATGGTTTAGTTACGCTCCATCGATGGTTTAGTTACGCTACATGTGACGAATGTCGCTTTGATCCTATGTTGATATTCTTAATGGACGAGATTTTTTGGATATATCCTAAGGATTAAGATAGCAATTTATGAGCTCACTAAGATTAACACAATTATAAGGTTACATATATGGTCCAGTGGGAGATTGTTGGAATTATTCAATAATATGGGCCACATATGTAAAATTAATTGTGTTGGGCTATCTAAATAATTAAGCCAAATTAAAGTGGTCTATTTGAAAAATTGGCTTAAGGATATAATTGTCATGGAATTAATGTGTAGATATCGGAGATAATTCTAATTTGATGAGGGGCCAAATTAGAAATATCAACACATATATAAATATATGTATTCATTAGGATTATGGTCCCCAACTTATACGGCCACCAAAAGAGAGGTCTCTCTTTTTCTCTTCTGCATCCCCATCAACAGAAAAAGAGGGACAAAGAATTTGGATTTATCTTTGTCATTAAGGGTCGTAGCAAGTTGGAAGATCGAACCCCATAAAAGGATAGCCGCTTCAAGATCCATCAAGCCTAGCAATGGATTCAGGTATGCTTTCGCAATTTATATTTGGTCTTGATCTCATGAATCAACAAGGTGCAATAAATATCTAACAGTGTCGTATACCCCTGGATCCAGTGACTTTTTCTGGTCGATTTGCCAGCATCAGCCAATCCAATGCCTCATCCAACTTAGACCTCCGTTAACCAAGTGTTTGACTGAATTCTCCAAAGAGTCAGTAACAATAATACTCCTCATTTTTTCTAACTCCCAAATTTTGATTTAATTTTGTTTTACTTGTTGCTATTATTTTATGAACATTCCCCATTTGTATTCGTCCACTCTGTAATTCCTAGCACGAGAGTCCAACTCTAAGTACATGTGCTATTAATTGATGAGCATTCCCCCTTCTTCTCGTGAACATGCTTCAGCGTGTGTTGTCTTTGTCGTCCCCTGCATATTCGTCTAAGAAAATGTCTGTCTACTATGCCCATGACTCGTTTAGGGAAAGTCATTTACATAAAAAAAATTGATGTAAAAAAGAAATTGTGCTTCAAAATCTCTCTTTTATCTTAACTCTTTCTTTTTCCAATCAAAAAATTTCTCAATCTCTATTGCTGATGCTGATGAAGATGAGGAAGCATGAACGTGCCGCTAATTTACCTATTTTAGGTATCATTTGTTTGCTCCTCTCTAGATCCTTATATCTAAAATTTAACTGATATTGTTTTATTCTGTTACGTGGATCTACACGACTACTAGGGCACACCGAAATATGTACTATATGTCAGTATTTTGTTGTATCGTATTTGTGTCAGTGAAGCGATGGTAGTCGCTATTAGTATTTACTGATCCGATAATTTATTATAAGGGAGTGGGTTGTTAATATGACTTTCGTGGAGTTTAGTGTATTGGTTAAATTTGCAATGTTAACTTTTCGATTTACATGAACTTGGGAATGAAAAATTATTTTGGGAATCTCATGTCCCACTTTGAAGTAGAAAATAAAAGGATTTGGAATTTAATACTTTTACGAGAGAGTTCAAATTAAATAAAATGGACTTGTCATCTTGTGTGTTTGGTAACTTCGCACTATCAGTTTTAGTTTGAGCTTTTGCCTTTTGCGCTGATGTGTTGACAATGAACAGCAGAAAAAATAAAGAATGATAAGGTGTGGTGGTAATAATAGAAACACTGTCGTGCATTCTTTTTTTTTTGCCTTTTTTCTTTCTTTTTTTTATGTTCACCGCTTTCCAAATAAAATAGGTTGTTATTGTAATAAACGTGTAAATATTTGAGAGAGATTAGATACAGGCCAAACATGCACATGGAACTATTTCAAATTTGTTGAATTGTACTATACAACCATAGATACATGGATTTCGAATACATTGAGTAGGACCAAACATGATGAATTGAAGTTTGAACATGCTGGTAATCTGAGAGTTCCATATACATATATTTAGATTGATGTGAATTTCAATTCTCTCCATTTTCTTGATAAAAAGATGAATTGATATTTGAACATGTCGGCATAGTTTTCAATTCTCAAGTTTTGCACTAATAACATGGTGACATATATTCCACATGGAACTTAATATTTGTTTTGTGAGAAACAAACAACATATCATCAGACCATGTAATGGACCAAAGTATTCCTTATTTATTTACAGTTTTATTTGCGATTCTCCTATGATACTAAGAATAACTCTCACCTATATTTCTGACCAAAGATACTAGAAGAAGGCCAACCGTTGCCTTTTGGTCTTTTCAAATGTTCTAAGGACAATGGTTTTGTTCCCAAACTCCTTTTCTTGGTGCAGATCAGAACCATCAAAAAATCATGAGTCACATAAATTTGTAATTTAGCTTGTTGCTAACATTATAGATGAGATAAACTTTCATGGAGATGAATAGAAGAAAATATTCATGTAATTATCTCGTAAAATTTTCAGATGAAAGCTTTCTTTTACTCATTTTATATATTTATGTTTTTTTTGGTATTTCTGTTAACTATCATTTATCATCATATATGTAAAAAAAATCTTGATTATGTTTGGAGGTGATGGCGACAAGGTGATTGTAGTTCCAAGCTAATTGTTCTAGTCAGTAATAGGTTATAAGAAGTGCTATTTTATATCTGTTGTATTTTTTATGTAAAAAGATTGTATTGATATGCTAATGAGCATCAATCTGCTTTGCACCGCTAGTCCTAAAGGTAGACCCCAACTTGAATGTAATCCTAACAACTTTCTAATTAGCTGTTTATGTGGGTTGTTATTGGTCAGTCAAGCCGACCCTTCTGTCAGTAAGTTTTATTGGTCTTCTGAATGTCCTTTGACACTAATTATATAGAACATAATTTGACGATCATATATGCTCCATAGAGTCCACAAATAGATCAAGAATAAATAAATAAAAATGTATAAAATATCCAGTAATAAAAGTAATAAAGTCTATGCGGGTAAAATATCCTGAAACCAAAGAGAAAGAAACAAAGTACCAATCAACTACAAGTCTGATGAAAAGAAAATGAAATAATATAGCAAGACCAAATATGAAGGTAACATGTTCACAAGAAATCCTCTGGTACTATCTCATACTCGTGTGCCGATACGTCTCCAGTCTGTACTCACAAACCGTAAACCTCCGGGTAGTCTTCAGCTTCGTCTAAGCCTGGAAAATAGCCAGGTTCTTAGGGGACTAGCAAGGTGCATAATATACATGCCAAGGTACAAAAATGAAAGTATAAACTAAGGCAATCTACTGTATCCGTCTATGTGCTATGCAAGTGAGATACTTTTCTAGAATACCATACCCCTTCTACTAAGACTCACAAGTACCTCAGCATGATACTGTCTCCAGTACCGTTGTAGTGACACCAAGGACAATCAATTCTCGATAGTGATAATCCATTACTCTGCTACAGACATAAAGGTCACTAAACAACGGGCCACACGACAATAGGTCTGATATTGTAGTTAAGTTCTCCATAATCCCTATATCTAGAATCTAGCAATGTCAAGTCTGTACAGTCATCTCGAAAGTAATAGCAATACTGATAAAGAAATCTAGAATGCTAACACGAGGTTAATACCACGAATATTCATGTAAACCTTGCATCTTGAATGTGTCGATGTCCTGCGGTCAAACATGTCAATAGACACACCAGTATGTACGTAATGCCTAATGTCAATACTCGATGTCATTATCATGACATCGGTACCCGCCTATAAACAAACACTATGTATCAATGTCCTATACGTCATGCAATGCTAATCAAAATGAACAACAATACAGAAAAAAAATAATCTGTAACGAAGGCAAGGTACGCTTGCCTGTAACTGCTATCTGCGGGTAGGCCTGACCAACTTCGGTGTCCTTTTCGATCCTCCCAAGCTCACCTATAATAATACATATATTTAATATTCTATATCAATATATCATACATAAATTATATGAGTACCTACTTCACCTAGTTTTCATAACATTGTTACGACACTTTATCTATTATATAATTACATATAGGTACCAAATCCTCTCGTAAATACTTTACAATTATAACATAATAATATATTTAAATTCTAGAACTTATCTAGAAATACCAATATATTGCTACAATTATATTTTCAATAGGAAAACTCTTTCACAAGTGGTCCTATGTCAATACCACATATGACTTCCTCAATTCGACCCATTAATTTAGTCCCGAAACAATGATTAAATAAAATTAATAAATTCTATAAAAATCCCAAAAATTAGTTAAAATAGTATTTATAATGTTAAACCTTGCACAATATAAAGTTTAATATGAACTTATAGAGTTTTGACACTTTTGGACACAAGGAAAGCAGAATTTTTTGGAGTTCGGTAACACGGTAAATGTCATAAAAATTTAAAAATAGCAAATGGATGCGAATCCTAACTTAAAGATATGCGTCGTAAAGGTATTGACGTCTTCTAAATAAAATTATAAGAAGGTTAGAAACTGATCTTAGATAGGTGAAAAATGGCTCGCAACAGAATTCGTCGGTTCTGGACACCCTGTTGTAGAACCGACGCCACGGGCAAACTATTTGAAACTGGTGTATCCGACGATCAAAGGTTGGAGTAGACATAAAAAGGTAACTCTCAGATTTGGTTTGAGAAGAAATGGATGAGAAAAAGTGTGTGAAACATCATCTACAAGTCGACTAACCTGTTGTGACATTCAGACTTCGATTCAGCGGAGTTTTGGCCCAAGTAGCGCATCGTGCACCTCTCTAACGGCCGTAAGATTGCTCCTACAGTTGCTACAGTTGAATAGGACGTTAAAAGGATTGCGTGAGTGGTGGTGATGGCACAAAAATCGAGGAAAATTAGGGTTTTGAGAAGGAAATGGGGTCGGCTATGGGGGTCGGCCTTGGAGTGGTGGCCGCTCGATTTGGGGGAGGGGGAGTTGTGGAGTTGTGGGCGGTTATAAGATAGGGAGTTGGTTTGGGTTTGGTAGGTATATATATTATTAGGGCTTGGGCTTTGGTTTGATCTAATTTGGATATGATTTGGTTCTCCAAAGTATACTATTAGTAATAGGTTTACTAATTTGGATAGTAGTTTGACCAAGTCAAAGATATAAGGGAATATTGCATATGACTGCAATTTAATCCTTAAAATCCCCTTAATATATGTATACTTGGTTTTGGTACTTTTAGTTAGGCTCTAACTAGTAGGGTTGACTAGGTTAGGGTCCGAGTAGCATTACCAGTCAAATTGGACCCAAAAATCAATTTAATGAATCTCGTGTGCCATTTGCAAATAAGTAGCACATGGGAACTCGATTGGATGATACACCCTAGGCATGTGCATTATAGACTCAAAATGGATCAAAACCATATATTGTGTCAAACGGTTTTGATCTATGTCAAGTTCCAAAATCAAATTGGAAGTTGGGCCTAGAATTACGATAAATGATCAAATGGTCTAAGTTGACCCGAAGTTGTGAGAAGCCAAAAAAATGTTGGAGAAAAAATTTGGATGAGATATGATATATCAAACTGAAGGTTGCTGAGTCTAGAATTCAAATATGGAATTAGATTTGAGAAAACAATATTTATTGTGCTTCATAAATCAAGGCTACGGTAAACTACTAATATAGTCATTATTTACTTTAATAAATTAAAATATCCATATAAAATAATTAAAAATAAATTACAAAAATCAGGGGGGTTACAACCTACCCATCTTAGAAAATTTTGTCCTCAAAATTAAAAATAGTACTAATATACAAAAAAAATCCATAACTTAAAAATAACAGGCTAAAACTTACCAGAATACATGAATAGGTGTGGATATCGCTCAAGCATGGAATCTTCTCGCTCCCAAGTTGATTCTTTCGGATAATGTTGTCTACATGCAACTCGAACCAGTCTAATCGTCTTTCCTCTAAGCGTCTTCTCACTCGTATCCAAGATACCTACCGACTGCTCCTCGTATGATAAACTAGGTCTCATCTTGATCTCAGAGTGATCGACCACATGGCTGTGATCAGTCACATACCTTCTCAATTGTGAGACATGGAATACATCATGAACTCCCACTAGTGATGGAGGTAATACAAGACGATATGCCACCTCTTTTACATGCTCAATGATATCGAATGGTCAAATATACCTTGGACAACTTTTCTATACTTTCGAACCTAATAGTTCCCCTTGTCGGTAAAGTCCCCAGAAATACATCCTCTCTCTCTCCTTGTATTCCAATAGCCGATGATGTGTATCCGCCGAATACTTCTGTTGGTCTTGTGCTGCTTGAAGATGACTCTGGCTCCGCTTCACTTTCTCGACTGTCGGCGTCACAAGCTCTGGTCCAAATATATGTCGCTCTCCAACGTCGCTCTAACACACTGGTGATCTACACTTCCTTCCATACAGTGCTTCATATGGTGCCATTTATATACTAGCTTGGTAACTATTATTGTAGGAGAATTCCACCAAGTACAAGTGGCCCTTCCCAAGAGCCTCCAAAGTCCAACATGCACGCTCTCAACATGTCTTCTAAGGTCTGGCTAGTGTGCTCCGACTGACCATCCATCTGTGGATGATACGAAGTGCTAAACTTTAGTCTCACTACCAGAATATCACCTTTTAGTGACGCCCAAAAACGTCGCTAAAATGGATGGAAACATCGTTAAGTCCATTTTTCGATGTATTTAGCGACGTTTTATTGTGGTCACGGAAAGCCTAGTCGATAACAGGGAAAACGTCGCTAATCGTCGCTCTTACCGACGCACAAACACGTCGGTAATCCTGGAACATTTACCGACGTTCACCAGCGTACTGTCGGCAATATAGCGACGTTTATTAAGTCGATAAATGTCAGTAAATCCTGAAACATTTAGCGACGTTCTTACAATACTTACCGACGTTTACCGATTCTATAAACGAGGGAAAATCCTGGAACATTTAGCGACATGTAGCAATGTTTACCGACGATTACCGACGTTTACCGATGCTACATTACGTCGGTAGGCGTCGATATACCTGCTGACTTATTCTAGTAGTGTCTCGTACCCAAGCTCTCCTGCATACTCCTCCAAAAATATGAGGTGAATCTAGAATCCTTGTCCGAGACTATACTAACTATTACCCCATGAAGTTTCACAATTTGCCTCATGTACAAGTCAGCTAACATCTCGGTGGACTGACCCACTTTGAACGGAAAAAAAATGTGTCGACTTCGTGAGTCTATCCACAATCAACCAAACTGCATCCTTCCCACTAGGACTCCTTCGAAATCTGGTAACAAAATCTATGGTAATATACTCCCACTTCCACTCAGGGATGGAAACTGGCTGCAACATACCTGCGGTCCTCTGATGTTTTAAGAAGTTGTAGGCGGTTATGAGAGAAGGGGATGGTTAGAATTTGATAGGTATATATATTATTAGGGCATGGGCTTTGGTTTGATCTAATTTGAATATAATTTGGTTCTCCAAAGTATACTATTTGTAATAGGTTTCCTAATCTGGATAGTAGTTTGACCAAGTCAAAGATATAAAAGAATATTGTATATGGCTGCAATTTAATCCTTAAAATTCCCTTAAATATATGTATACTTGGTTTTGGTACTCCTAGTTAGGCTCCAACTAGTAGGGTTGACTAGGTTAGGGTCCGAGTAGCATTACTAGTCAAATTGGACCCGAAAATCAATTTAATGAGTCTCATGTGCCATTTGCAAATAAGTAGCACATAAGAACTCGATTGGATGATACGCGCTAGGAATGTGCATCGTAGACTCAAAATGGATCAAAACCATATATTGGGTCATACGGTTTTGATCTATGTCAAGTCCCAAAATCAAATTGAAAGTTGGGCCTAGAATTACGATAAATGATCAAATAGTTTAAGTTTACCCGAAATTATGCGAAGCCAAAAGAATATTGGAAACAAATTTGGATGGCACATGATATATCAAACTGAAGGTTGGCGAATCTAGAATTCAAATATGGAATTGGATTTGAGAAAACAATATTTGTTGTGCTTCAAAAATCAAGGCTGCGATAAACTACTAATATAGTCATTATTGACTTTAATAAATTAAAATATCCATATAAAATAATTAAAAATAAATTTCAAAAATCTGGGGGCTTACATAAGCTATTCCTAATTAAAATGTTTTATTCAACCCTAAATTACTAGAGGTTGGTTAGGCTCATAGTTATTATTTTACCTGTAAAATGCTATTCTACATATATGATAGATTAGGATATCCTAACTAGTATAATAGTTTAGACCCATAAATCATCTAAATCTTACTTTTTCATTTCCTGTCAATCATTAGAGTGTATACTAACTAGTAGGAATAGTTAGTTTAAGATTAGCAAATAGTTAACCGGTGAATTACCATTGGTTAGAGCTTGTCCAACTTGTACTCATTTTAGGTGAACCAGAGATTACTACATTTTCGTTACCGATCTTCCAGAGCAAGAAAAGTACATTCTATGATTTTGTCTCATTTACTTCATGTCATGTTCTTTTCATATTGGACACATTGTTATATGACATGGTCTTGTGCCCTAATTCATGTCCTTTACTTGTATCTAGGGAGGGAAAATACTATATAGATATGTGACCAAAGTCCAACCTAGAACAATGCATAATAGCTTAGATCTTCCATCGTGCACGTGTGACTCTAAGTCATACCATTACTTGTGCTTATTCATGTGCTAACCCGAGCCGGTCACATATTCTAGTATGTATTTCAAATCAAATCACATGTCAGGATTTCTTATTTACATGTTCAGGTCCAGATTATGTATTTACTTTTCATGTTCTCTTGTACTTTACTTGTTCATCATGCTGTACTTGTTTTATTATAATGGATTGTACTTTGCTTCATTTCTGACTGGATATGTTGCAGGTGAGCTTGAGGATCTTGTCCAACCTTTATGGGCCAGAGCCTAAAGCCATAGCTGAACAGGATGACCCCACTCATGACTTAGGAGTTGCAGTGACTTAGCTCTAGTTACTTTCTTAGTTTTGTATAGTAGATTCTTTACAACGGATATTTTTTATGAGGATTCATGTTATCAGATTTGTCTCCGATATTATTATTTCTTTTAAAGATGTAATAATGACTAGTAGTATAGTGATTCTCTGGGACTTTTAGAAGTTGTGATGTTTTACTTTCATGATTGTACTTGGAGTTTTCCTTAAACTTGTACATCTTACTTCGTTGTGTCTACCAGCGAAGGCTGGGTGTGTTCGATTCGTGTCCGATTATTCGAGAACGGGTCATAACAATAACACATTAGGATAAACTTCGTGTTAGCAGATCCGCTCACAAAAAGGTTACCATCCAAGGTCTTTCATGAACACACTGGTCATATGGGTGTTCCCTTATTTGAGGATATGACAATATACTAGAAGTTCATATTTTATGTATTTTGGTTTTATATTTAGATTGGACATATTTATGTATTTAAGTATTTTGGATTTGTATCTGATTATATTTATGGAAATTCAGTTCATTCTGTTTTTACTATGATGAAAGTATTGATCTCATTAAAGTAAAGGAGGACCAGTTGGAAATCGACATGTGTTGATCACATTGTGTAATTTCTATGTTACGCATCCATGATTGATGTATGTCGCTTAGCTGAATTGGTATATATGACAATTGATGGTTTAGTTACGCTAATGTGATGGTGGCCGCTTTGATCCTTTATTGATATAGTTAATGGACGAGATTGTCCGGATACACCCTAAGGTTAAGATAGCAATTTTTGAGCTCATTAAGGTTAACACATTTGTAAGGTTATATATGTGGCCCAGTAAGAGAATGTTGGAATTATCCAATAATTAGGGACAAAATATGTAAAATTAAATGTATTGTGCAATCTAAATAATAAGAGAAATTAATGTAGTCTAATTGAAAATAGGCTTAAGGATATAATTGTCATGAAAATAATGTGTAGATACTAGAGATAAATCTAATTTGATCAGGGGTAAAATTAAAAATATCTAAAACCTAGAATATATACATGTATTCATTAGGTTTTATGGTCCCTCAACTATACGGCCACCAAAGAGAGTGTTTTCTCTTTTTTTCTTATACTTCCCATCAGTAGAGAGGGACGAAGATTCATTTTTATCGTTAAGGGTCATAGGAAGTTGGAAAATCGAATCGTATACAGAGAATCTTTACAAGATCCATTAAGCCAAGCAACGGGTACGCTTCCGCAATCAATTTATTTATGTTCTTCGGCTCATAAATCAACTGATTAAATTTTTAACATATTCAACTTAGTTCCCTTTTCTGTCTTCATCGCCATCCATAGAAAATGTTGGCAAATTGCTACCAACTAGTAAATAGTTGTTTAATTCCTTTCTAGGTAGCTAGCTGCAGCCAAATAACTTTCAACTGTTCAAATTTTACAGAAACTAAAAGTTGTACACAAGGTGTCCATGACCATGCAAATGAATGATAAATTTAACTATAAAAACATAACGATGGTGCATAAACTAAAAATAATGATATGTAAATATCTACTTGTACATTAGTTCATTCTCACGATTCAGTTTTCTTCCAAATGGCAACCCATTGGTCCCAAACCATTCACCTATCCCATAGTACCAAACCACATTCCAACAGTTTCGTTATACCATACCACAACTTTCTATTTCTTATATGTAACGTCCCAGTCCCAAAATATTTAGGACCAAGTATACGAATACATGCCAGCAGCACTTCGCTAATGGGCCAAATCACACAACAAGCCCTTGATGCTTAAGCTGTAAATCATGATAACATCCCAAAAATACAACACAGTTCACATGTATCTATATATCTAATCACATCCACAGAGTAATAGTGCATAAAGATATCAAGTCCAATAATGAAAATATAGCAAATATCCAGTAGCAAAAGTAAACATGTCTGTGCGGGCAAAGACATCCCGAAACCACAGGAAGAGAGTAACAACCAACTACAAGTCTGCTGAAGTGAAAGAAAATAGCATAACAAGTCTAAATAAGGAAATGACATGATCACAGAAGTCCTCGGGCACTATCTCGTCCTCATGTACCGGTACGTCTCCGGTCTTAACGCCTGAACCGTAAGTCTCAGGGTAGTCTTCAGCTCCGTCTAAGCCTGGAAATAGCCAGGTCCTTAAGGGACTACCAAGGTACATAATATACATGCAATGGTACAAATATGGAAATATGTTCTAAGGCAATCTATGTATCCGGTCTATGTATTATGCAAGTAAAAATCTTTTCTGGAATATCAGACCTCTCACTGAGGCTCACAAGCTCCTCAGCAGGATATTTGTCCCAAGTATAGTGTCATGGGACCAAGGACAATAAATCTCGACAGTGATAATCCTCTACTCAGCTACAGAGCTAAAGGATCACATAAATAACAGGCCAAACGACATTAGGTCAAATATTGTAGTCAAGTTCTCCCCAACCCCATGTCTAGAATCTAGCAACGTCAAATCCATAAAAATATCTCGATAACAATAGCAATAATATGGAACAATCTAGAACATAACTACAAGGTCAATACCACGGATAATTATGTCAACCTCGCATCATGATTGTGTCAGTGTCATGTGGTCAATCGTGTCATAGGACACGTCAATATGCACGTAATGCCTAAGTCAATACTCGGTGTCATCATCATGACATTGATATCCATCTTCTAAACGGATACTAAGTATAAAAAATCCTATGTCATGCAATGCTGAAAAATAAACAACAAGAAAAGAAAAAGGAAATAAATTATAACCACGATAAGGTACACTTGCCTGTAACTGATGTCTGAAGGTAGGCCTGACCAACTCCGGTGTACTCGTCACTCCTTCCAAGCTCACCTATAATAATACACTATCTTTAATAATCTTTACTATCTCACAAGATATGGGTTATATTATTATATACGACTACTAATCGCCATAACATTAATACAACACTATATTTAATACACAAGTACCAATTCCCCTCATAACATAATTTATACTATAATAAAAATAATAAGTTTAAAATCTAGAAATTATTTATAAATACCTATATATTGCCAAAATTTCATTTTCAATGGTGGAACTTTTCCACAATAGGTCCTAGTCAATACTACATATTAATATCACAATTCAACCTACTAATTTAGCCCCAAAATAATAACTAATTAAAATTATTAAATTCTCTAAAAATCCTAGAAATTAGATAAAATCATGGTTTAAATATTAAATATTGCACAACAATTAGTTTAATAGGTTTATGATGTGTTGGTCCTTTTGGACACAAAGAAGACATAATTTCTCGTAGTTCGACGATATGGCAAATGTCCCGAATTTTTAAAAATAGCAAACGGATGAAAAACATAATAAATAGATATGTATCGGAAATCTCTCGACATCTAAATTCTGAATAAAAATATTAGAATAATGAAAACTGAACTTAGATAGGTGAAAAGTGGCTCGCAACAGAACTTGTCAGTTCTGGACACTCTGTCGTAGATTCGATGCCACGAAAAATTCGTTGCAATCTAGGAGCTGCGGCTATGAGAGATGGTAGAGTACACATATAGGTACAAGTTAGAGTTAGGGTGAAGGAGGTTTGGTTGATAAAAACATCAGAATACTGTCGTGGAAGGGAACTAACCTGCTGTTCTCGGATTTCAGGAATCGGCTGAGTTTTATGCTCGCGTTTGGGCTTGTCCCGGTCAACGAAGTTACTGTGGTGACTTGGGAATTTGGTGGGGTCAAAGGGGGGTGTCTCGGCTTCACAAAAAACCTCTCAGAGGGTTGTAGGAGGTCAAGAAGAGGTGAAAACATCAGTTGTTCTGTAGAGTGCACGGCATCGACGACAGCAGCTATGTGGCCAGATTTTTGGGTTTTAGGGGAGTTGGACGTCCAAAATAGGTTATGCATATATAGAATTAGGTACATGGATGGGTTGGGGATGTAATAGAGGTGGTGGAAGTGGCTGAACGACCTTGGAAAGTCGGCGGTTTAGAGTTTGAGAAGGACATACACGAGCAGGTTGAAGAAGAAGGAGGGTGTGATCGGTTTATGAGATTTGCTCTCGGTTTCTGCATATTCAATATACATAACGTATATTTTAGGAAGGTTAAGGGGCACGAGTTACAGAATACGTGATATTTCTATAGAATTTGATAAGGTTAACATTTAGTTAAGGATATGAAAAGATTTTCTATTAATGAAGGGATTTGTTTGTTTACATATACCCCCTCCTCAATCTTTTTTTTAGAGATTTGTATAATCTCAACAATGGCTGCATAATATCAATAAAAATTATTATAATTGGTCCCTTTAGGTTAGGTCAACCAAGAGTAGGTTCTACTAAAACTAGTTGGGTTAGTTTCGGGTCAGGATGGATAACTAGTTCCCGAAAGTCCAAAAATTGGTCTTTTGTGTCATTTAAATATAAATAGCACAAGAGACATCAATTGAGTGGGACACTAGTGACATGTGCGTAGTAGGCTTCGAGTTGGTCAAAATTATATTGAGTCGAAACATTTGGATCAGGTTTGGGCCTTAAATCAAAATTGGAAAACACATTGAATTTTACGACGAAGGCTAAAATGACTATTTTAACCCTAAAGTTTTGCTAGAAAAATGTAATACAAAAAAATATGTTTGAGTGAGACATGATAAACCAAAATGAAGGTGGATTTGTCTAGAACATGAATATGGAATTTGTTTCAAGAAATTTGCCAATGTTGTGATTCAAAAATCAAAGTTACAGTTAAGTGTATTTATACGGAAGGAATATAAAATAAAAGTATATATTATTTAAAATAAATAATTAAAAATAAATTATAATAAATCCTAAAATTCTTAGTGCGTACAATCTACCCTCCTTAGAAAATTTCGTCCTCAAAATTAAGATTATAACTAGAACTCTATAAAGTTATGGCACTAAAGTTAGTTTTAGGATCTTACCGGAATCCTCGAATAAATGCGGATAACGCTCCTTCATGGAATCTTCTCGTTCCCAAGTAGATTCTCCAGGAGATTGATGCTTTCATGCAACTCGAACTAATCTGATAGTCTTTCCTCTCAATATCTTCTCACTGGTACCTAGTATCCCGACTGGTTGCTCCTCGTATGAGAGACTCGGCCCCACTGTGATCTCATAATAGTCAACCACATGACTGGGATCAGTCGCATACCTCCTCAACTGTGAGATATGGAATATATCATGTACTCCCTCTAGAGATGATATGCCACTTCTTCAACACGCTCTATAATGTCGAAGGGTCCAATATACCTTGGACTCAACTTTCCTCTACTCCCAAATCTAATGGTGCCACATGTAGGTGAGATCCTAAAAAATACATACTCGCCTTCCATAAATTCCTTGGACTCAACTTTCCTCTTCTGTCGGTCCTGAGCTGCCCGAAGATGACTCTGAATCTGCTTTATTTTTTCAACTATCTGTGTTACCAACTCCGGTCCAAGTATCTGTCACTCTCCAACATCACTCCAACGTATACAATGCCACATACGGTGCCATCCGTATACTGGCTTGGTAACTACTATTATCGGAGAATTCCACCAAATACAAGTGGTCTTCCCAATAACCTCCAAAGTCCAACATACAAGCTCGCAATATCTTCTAAGGTCTGAATAGTGCACTCTGACTAGCCATCCATCTTTGGGTGATAGGAGGTGCTGAATTTGAGCCCGTACCCAAACTCTCCTGCATACTTCTCCAAAAGTGTGATGTGAATCTCGAATCCCTATCTGAGAATATACTGACTGGTACTCCATGGAGTTTCATAATTTGCCTCATATATAAGTCAGCTAATATCTCGGTTGATTGTCCCACTTTGAATGGCAAGAAATGTGTCGATTTTGTGAGTCTATCCACAATCACCCAAACTGCGTCCTTCCCACTAGGACTCCTCAAAAATCTAGTAACAAAATCCATAGTAATCTGCTCCCACTTCTATTTTGGGATGGAAAGAGATTGCAATAATCCTACGGTCCTCTGATGCTCGGCCTTGACCTGCTGACAGACTAAGCATCTCGTGACAAAGAGTACAATCTTCTTCTTCATTCCATGCCACCAGCAGTAATGCTTCAAGTCCCGGTACATCTTCGTACCTCCGGGATGAATAGAATAAATGGAATTGTGCACCTCATTCATCAACTCCTGCCTCAGCTCTCCATTAGGAACATACAGGCGATTCCCACACCTTAATGTTCCATCCTCATGGATACGCAGTCATGTCTGCTCTCTAGCCTCTGTCCTCTTCTAAGCCTTCGAAATCTTGCATATGTAGGTAGTGCTGCCTTGATCATCTCTATAAGCGACGACTGTACTTCAAGATTGGCAGTACTCCCTGTTGTCCCAACATAATGACTTCTATTCTAAGCTTCTGAAGATCCTCCAATAGCTGCGGCTGAGCTATCAAGAAATATGCAGTAGGCTTCCTCCTTAAAGCGTCTGCTACCACATTCGCCTTACCAAGATGGTACTGTAACTCTATATCATAGTCTGTGATCAACTCCAGCCACCATCTCTGTCTCATATTCAACTCCTTCTGTGTGAAGATATACTTCAAGCTCTCATGGTTAGTAAATATCTCCACACGCTCTCCGTACAAGTAATGCCTCTACAGCTTCAATGCAAATATTATTGCTGCTAACTCAAGATCATATGTTAGATAGTTCTTCTCATGTGCCCTCAATTGCTTCGATGTATAGGCTTTGACTTTTTTGTGTTGCATCAATAAACATCCAAGTCCACTACCTGACACATCACTATATACAACGAATCCTCTCCATACAGAAGGAAGCGTCAAAATAGATGCTGAGTTCAATCTCTTCTTCAACTCCTCGAAAGCCTTCTGACAATCCTCTGTCCATAGAAACTCCTGATCACATTGTATGTAATTTCTATGTTACGCATCCATGATTGATGTATGTCATTTAGTTGTATTGGTATATATGACTATTGATGATTTAGTTACGCTAAATGTGACGGTGGCCGCTTTGATCCTTTATTGATATGGTTAATGGATGAGATTGTCCGGATATACCCTAAGGTTAAGATAGCAATTTTTGAGCTCATTAAGGTTAACACATTTGTATGGTTACATATGTGGCCCAAAGAGAATATTCGAATTATCCAATAATTAGGGACAACATATGTAAAATTAAATGTGTTGTGCAATCTAAATAATAAGAGAAATTAAAGTGGTCTAATTGAAATAGGCTTAAAGATATAATTGTCATAAAAATAATATATAGATACTAGAGATAAATCTAATTTGATCAGGGGTGAAATTAAAAATATTTAAAATGTTGAATATATACATGTATTCATTAGGTTTTATGGTCCCTCAACTATACGGCCACCAAAGAAAGAGTTTTCTCTTTTTTCTTATGCTTCCCATCAACATAGAGGGACGAAGAATTCATCTTTGTCGTTAAGGGTCATAGGAAATTGGAAAATCGAATCGTATAAAGAGACGATCGTTACAAGATCCATCAAGCCAAGCAATGGGTCCGCTTCCGTAATCAATTTATTTATGTTCTTCGTCTCATGAATCAACTGGTTAAATTTTTAACATATTCAACTTAGTTCCCTTTTCTGTCTTCATCGCCATCCATAGAAAACATTGGCAAATTGCTATCAACTAATAAATAGTTGTTTAATTCCTTTCTAGGTAGCTAGCTGCAGCCAAATAACTTACAACTGTTCAAAATTTTACAGAAACTAAAACTTGTACACAAGGTATCCATGGCCATGCAAATAAGTGAAAATTTTAACTATAAAACATAACGATGGTACAGAAACTAAAAATAATAATATGTAAATTTCTACTTGTACATCAGTTCATTCTCGCGATTCAGTTTTGTTCCAATTGGCGACCCATTGGTCCTAAACCATCCACCTATCCCATAGTACCAAACCACATTCCAACAGTTTTGTTATACCTTACCACAACTTTCCATTTCTTATACGAAGAACTTATCACATAATTCTTTTGCATAGATGCAACTAAAATGTGTAGTTATTCATTATTCCATTTCCTATTGTTATAACATGCATATGGTTTTCTTTTATCAATTGTATTATACTAGGCATCATTGATCTATAGATGTTGTAAAGGAACAAAGAATTTTTTTTGGTTAAGGTGCGAAGGACTAGAAAAGAATGGTCAGAACCACCTACTGAGTAGAGAATTCGTCGTGAGAAGGAGAACTACTTTGTAACGATCAAATTTTAGTTATCGTCTTCCTCCAATGGTAACAACATTGCGTCAGTACGCTTTTCTATTCTTCTTATCCCAAGATTCTCATAAATGAATACAAAAATCAATTAAAGTGAGCAATAGAAAAAAACCTTGAAAACAACATGATCAAAAGCAAGTAGCAAAAATGTTCAAAGTAAACTACAATAAAAAGATATTAGAAGTGAGTCATATATAGAGTTTATTCGCCAAAGAACAATACACTGTATTTAAGACTCATTCCAAAAGAAGTCAATCCATGAATTGGAAAGGTTCTTTATGTATTGTCATGGTCGATTAGATATTGAAGGTTCCTTAATACTTAGTTCCGATTGAGTCAAACTAGCCACAACCATATACATAGTGCGTCGCCCGGAGTGGAGTACTGTATAATATACTCTTAAGAACAAGTTTCATCATCAAAACATAAAAATATCCTACCTCAAACTAAACAAACAAGGAAGTGAATTTCTCACTTATATCCGTCTCAAGTTCCTACGTCGATTCTTCGACTGAATGGTTTTCCCTCAGCACGCGGACAAAAGACATAAATTAGTTTCGTAAAACTCCCTTTCCTGACCAGGATCTGAATATATTCCTCGGAATATGATAAGTCCCATGCAGTTCTAACTAGTAAAAACTCACTACATGACTTGAATTATGCATATTTTTCGAAATCGAGAAATATAAAAAATATTGTGCACTTCAGCCAATGTCGATGGTAGTGAAATATGATAAGCTGCAGGTGGCACCCTCTCATTGATTTCAAATGCCTCAACAAATTTGGACTCAGCTTTTCTTAGACACAGAACCCATCACACCTCGTATAGGCATCACCTTAAAAAGACATGGTCCCCTGCCATAAATTATAGTGGTTGTCAATGAATATCAAGAATAAATTTTATGTCAGTTTTGAGCAATAAGAAATATCTCTTGAATCATGCGGACTTGTTCGACAGTCTGCTCTACCAATTTTGGTGCAAGTATTTGTGGTTCACCGACTTTATTCCAGTATATATGTGACTGACACTTTCTCCCGTAGAGTGCCTCATACGGGGCCATTTGAATACTTGTCTGATAACTATGATTATATACAAACTAAGCTAACAACAAATGAGTATTCCAACTTGTCTTCATATCAATCATACAGAGTCGTAGCATATCTTCAAGGATCTTATTCATCCTTTTTGCCTAACCGTCAGTTTGAGGATGATACACAAAACTAAACTTTAACTTTGTTTCCATCACAAAATATAGAATATCCATTTTGTACAAGTAAATGTGTTGACCTTCCAGGGATCCTTCATGTCAGGGATATATGACCTATTAATTTTAAGACTTTTTCCACAATTATTCTTCTGAGTACGGTTTCAACTTCCATGGTTTCTTTGTATAAAGGACTTCTGTTAGAAATTTTTGATTATTTATTTTTCTGGGAAGATGACCCAGTTTCACTATTAGTGTTCAAAAAAATTTGGGTTTCTGACCAGTAAAATTATTTTTTCCACAAGAATTCAGAGGCCTCATTCCCCATGGCTTTTTCCCTTCCGCTTCTTTGGCTATGCATGATTCTGCAAAAATTCGTGGGTAAGAAAGTTAGGAAGAGAATAATTACTAATTTCTGATTAAGTGTGCACGCGTCTGGATATTGCTTACACAGTTGGGATGTTAGACATATATTTTAGCAAACCCTGGGATGGATCAGTAGAAAGCAACCAAGAGGGTTACTTAAGTAATTACAGAGAACAAATAATATATGCTCTTTATAGGAGATACAGAGAACAAAGTATATATGTTACTTAAGTAATTTTATTCTATAATTTTGTATGTTGGGGTTTTATTCTGGAAAAGACAGTAGCATCCATTGGTTGTTGTACTAAAATCCAAATAACAATTAAGGTTGAAGATCTTAATATATTGATTGTAGCAAGGGCTAATCCTCAAAAATCATAATTTATTGTGGTATTCTTATTCAACCAACAATTAAGGTTGAAGATCTTAAAACTGAGGGATGGGAGAGTTCACTTACGTTAAGAAATAATAAGACAAATATACCAAATAAATAACACAAATAGAACAAACACACAATACAACTAGGGCTGGGCATACGGTTCCAAATCCCACGGTTCCGATCCGGCCTGAACCGTAAAACGTCCAAACAAGCCGTTTTCTAAATTTTGGAATTTAAAAGGGACAGGCCAGGATGGGTCGTTTAACATTAATGGGTAGGGATGGATCCTATTTTCAAAATAAACGGGGCCTCGACCTGAACTAGTTCTACGGTATGAAATTTTTTTATTATCAATTTCTTGAATTTTTTGTTATTATAGTCAATGGATAATAGAACATACTATTGTTTAGTAAATATATTCTAGAAATTTGGGGAGACATTAGACTTGTTTTGTTCTTATAGATAATATAACATATGTAAATGTTTGCTATTATAGTTTTCAAAATTTTTTAACTCTTTATTTTGGACCCACGAGTTGGTCCGCTTCGGACCTGTTTCGAACGGGTCGAGTTCGGTCTGGTCCCAATATTTTTTGGGCCCGTCCCATCCTGTCTTGCCAATTAACGGGTCCAATCCGGGTCTATCAAATTTGGGCCCGGTCTGGCCCATGCCCACTGCTACTGCGTAATACGGCTTTTGTCATGCCCCGACCCAAAAAATCGCTCGTCCTCGCATCTATTTATCCGAATCATCATCCTCGCTGGGGCGTAACGTCGTACGAGTCTGGAGTTACACTCGTACAAGGCAAGATGACATGTTCTCAAATGATTATCTTTAATTTGATATTAGCAATGGAGATAAATAGAGTATACGAAACAATTCTCTTTATTGATAAATGAACTAAGGTTACAAAGGCTTTCAATAATCCAACTGAATTTGCTAGATTATCTTACAACACTCAGGTTCTCTCTTGCCCACAAAAGATTTCTCTGTTCCATACATCATGTCTTCTATATCTCGACCGCATCAATAATATTGCAAGTCCAAGCGTCAACGCGATCACACGCTTCAAACGCTACGGCATTCTATGTCTCTGCGCGATCAAGCGAAGCTTCACCGCAAGCAGAATGTATCCTGAACCTGCAAGCAATCTAGTAGGGGATTAGTACTTTCGTCCTCACTGTACTGATTAAAGACCCACTTACAAAATTGACATTTAGTTATGTATTGATTCATGCAAGCATACAATTTAGTAATGTTCCTATGTTCTCTTAGGATCTGTTTCATGGCATATTCGAAAGTTGAAAAGCATGTTACCATGGCAAGCATGTTATTTGATTCGTATAAGCAAGCATGCAACAAATAGCAATCTTGTGTTGTTTTTGACTTCTTACCAACGCTGACGCACTCGCCCTTGCACCGACGCAAGGTGAATACGCCTCATTCCTTCCATGTCATGTTATAAGTACTCTATGCAGGAGCTCTGTGTTCCTGTACTTTCGGCCCACCGTTCCTTAACTATATGAAGGTCATTGGCGTATCTGCGCCAGAATGGACTAACTTGTTTCTCTTTCTTCTTTTTTTCTTTCTCTTTCTCAAATTAGATAACCCAGTGTCCTTCTCGTACGGGTTTGCTGGCCCAGTATTTGAAGGACGCCGAACTTACCATCAATTATGGCTTATCACATCAATAGTAGATCGTAAGTCATACCCAAAAGATGTGCACCAACAATGATTATTCATCCCTCCTAGTCCGAACGGTCCCGGTACCCAGACAAAGATAAATCGTTCGAGGAAAATTATCACACCCTGTGCATGGGCAATATCTCAAGTCCATTCGACCATGCAACGCACATAGCAAACTCATACAACCAAACATAGTCTTGAGTCTGAAACTCAGAGTTTACGTCATCTCACATTTCTCTAATTCTTTCAATGTATTCTCACTTCATTCTTCGTTTCAATGTTCAATGCCACCATGCCCCAACTTAATATTTGTCAAAAGAACGACCCGAATGTCCCGAACATTTTTGAGACATCATGTCATATCTGACAGTTCCATCACATTCATGCCACAACTATTCTCTTTGCAGCGAAGCCATCTTTTATGATTCTTGTGCATGTACGCACGCCTTGATACGATTGTTCTCTATTCTTCGAGTCGTACATGCGATGCACGTCTCGATACCGTAATTCCATGTTCTTATGCCTTAGTGTTCAATGTTCCTTCCCTCCGACTGTTACAACTGAGGCACGCCTCGATAGGGTATTCAATGTTCTATAGCTCGTGTACTGAGGCACTCGTGCCGATATAGTCTTTCAATGTTCTAGCATACTAACTCGTGCGCGGGGCACGAATGACTTGTGCATTAAGGCACTTGTTGATACAGTTATCCCATGTTCTTATGGCTTGCGCACCGAGGCGCTCGCCTTTGTGATATTCAATCTTCCATAGCGACTCGTACATTTGATGTATGTTTCATTTCAATTGTTCTATCTAGTGTTCTACACACACTAAGTTCATCTCTCGATCGAGCTATGCCCGTGGTCTCGATAAGTTAACTTAGCATACAACGATATATTTACTTAGACATGAAGGACTAGGAAAGAGAAGTCAAAGTCCCTCCACCTTAAGCCGATACGCCTTGCCGTTTTACTGAACCGATGCGGCTCGATTTCATATCTTTGTTGCACGTCTAACTTTTCTGACTTGTCCATTTGAACACTTTACGCTACATTGAGTTATCCAAGCGATTTGGCCTACCGTGCCTATACTTCAGTCCGTAGCAAGGTGACGATTTGGTTTTACAGACACCATTTCAAATAAAGAAAAATGTCGACCTCTTATATTTCAGCGTAAACGTATAGCCTGCACACAAAACCAACTAAAATCAATACTTGTCCAAATCGGACTAATGTCTTGCGTCGATTCGATTTCTTAGAATCTTCGAGCCGACTCAATGCTTTCTCTCGGGCCAACTTAACACTTGCATCGATCTTACGCGATGCGTTCCTCGGGTCGACGTAACTCTTTGCATCGATCTGACTCGATGCATTCTCGGGACAAGGTAACTCTTGTATCGATTCGCATCGATACTTAATCGGGCCAACATGACTCTTCGAGTCAATGACTCAGCATAATGTATCGTGCGGAGCGGGACATTACATAATATACCACTCAAAATAAGGTTCGTCCTCGAACGGAAACCAACACTCAATTCCAAGTGTTTTTCTGGATCGTTTCACGATCTCGCCAACTATTGTTGTTCCGTTTCAAGCACTCATGCAAGCTTTCATTAACTTTCAGTCTTTTCTGTAGCTCAATTTGAATTCAGTATATAACTTGATTTGGATCGTATACCTATTCAAGGCGTCCCAAAAATATGTGTATTTCGGCCAAGCCCAGTGGCAGAGAATTGGACAGATAAATTTCAATCATAGACAGATAAATTTTAATCCTATGCTTGCCCTCTCGTACTCCCGATCGGACTTATCTTTAGCAACTGTTCTCAAAATTTTATCGCATACGTATATTCGATACATACGTGATTCATTCAATAAGGTCACTGCACGCGACGCGATTCAAAATCGCATTTCTCATTTTGTAATTTTTGTATGGACCATAAATTCTATGCGTCGCGTCGAGCCGTCGTGCATCCGACCGCAAGGATCTTCCGTAACTCCTTGTGTTCGAAATCGCTGTTCAACTATTTTCGAAGTCTGTCTATGCAACTCATCTTGATACGATTTCTTTTGTTGACTTGCAAATACATCAATATTCAGGACTACGCCCGTTAGGTTACTTACCTAGACACCGTGCTTAAATTCTCTCAACGCAACTTTAACTCGACATTGCACAAAGGCCACAATCTATCCGATACAAAAGTTTACATCGAGACGACGGTGCTCAAGGCAACAATCGCTTTGACTCAAAGTCTCTACGTTGAATCTTACGTTCGATTTTCTAACGAGTAGGAATTTACTAGCCAAATTCCCAAGTTATCTGTCTCACAACATCGAATATAAGTTCGATTCACGCAAGCTCAATTGCAAGGTGAATCCAAATCTAACGACATAACTCGTAAGTCATTCTCTTATCACTCGCGCTCGTGCATTACACGATTCTCAAAATTACCTAGACTTATCATCAATATGCACCATATTATATTTGTTATCGATGCAATTTCATACACGATATCGCATGGGTCATCTTACGGTCTGCAACATTCAACTTAATTTGACGGTCAAGTCTTCTAGGGTTAGCTGTCCCGAAGCTACGCTCGATAATTGTGGATCATTAACGAAGAACGGTTTACTACGAACCATGCTATAATATTTCGGAGCCAATTCACGTTCCGACGATTTCTATGCGACTATCCAAATCTGGACAAAATAATTTCTATCGGCACAACTGATGTGCAACTATCCTCCGAGTAAAGTCATGCACTACCGTTGATAATTCCGTATTTCACGGAACATCCACTACAAAATTTGTCAGATTAGCGACGTTCCAAAACGTCGCTAATCACGGCCAAAACGTCGCTAACCTAAATTAGCGACGTTTTCAGCGACGTTTTGGAAACGACGGAAAAAAGTGTGTCGCTAATCGAGAAAAAGTCGCAAAACGTCGCTATGGCGACGTTATTTAGCGACGCTAATAACGTCGCTAAATAGAGACATTATTTGCGACGTTTTCTTGTGGTCGTCGATTAGCGACACAGTAGCGACGTTTTTACGACGATGTGGTGGCATCAGATTGTTTGCCACGTCAACAAATTAGTGACGTTTATATTCGTCGCTAATAATTAGCGACGAATATAAATGTCGCTAATAACATCGTTAAATTAAAAAAAATTAAAAAATCCAGAATGTGAATGTACAATCCAAAATACAGAATCCAATCCAATCCAAAATACAGAATCTAATACCTGGGTTCGCCGACCCCTTCTGTGGAATACTCAACACCGGCACGCACAATATAATCCAGAATAGACCAAAAATAATTGGTCGTATCTTCAAGCCTCTCGGAACATCACAATATGTATCACACATCACACATCACACAAACCAATATACATCACAATATGCATCGCACATTACACAAACCAATATACATCACATACCAAAAAACAAATATCCATCATAATATCCAAAGGAGATATATCCATCAAAACAAATATCCATCACAATATCCAGAGGCGATATATCCATCAAAAAAAATTCAGTCAATATATGTATCTACGGTCGTCTATGCTGGGACAGATAGAACTCCCTCAGCCAGCGCGTATAAGTAGGATCCACGGTAGCCAGATCAATATCCAGAAGAGATGGATGACTGAAACTCCCGGTAGAACTGCCCTCTGGTGCCACCACCTCTTTCACAGCTTCCTCGACTTTAGGAGTAACTTCTGGAGCAGCTCTCTCGGTTGAACTGCCCTCTGGTGCCACCTCCTCTTTCACAGCCATCTGTGCCTCCCTCAAGCGTGATCCTCGGGTCTTAGGTACCATCTGTGATAATGGGTGCCATCTCGTTTGAGTACATTTTTGAAAGCAGATAAAATACAGAAAATTTGATTTTTTGCCAAGTGTGAGAACAGAAGGCTCAGAATACAACCTAAAATTCATTCTAGCATACATTAGTGTGAATCATCTATGTTCTCTATATATGGTGTAGTATATGTTCTTATTGAAGAACAGTTTGGCAACTCTAGAGGGGGGTGAATAGAGTTTATAGAGAAAAATAGCCAATTAAAAATAACTCTTTCACCAACAATAAATAATCAGAGTAAAGTGCGGAAAATAAATGAAGAGCAGAAGAGCATACGCAAACACAGCGATTTTAACCTGGTTTCTCTCGTGGAGGACTAGTCCAGGCCTGAGAACTCTAGCTCAGGATTAAATCCACTATTTGTGAAATAGTAGTTTACAACCCGTGCCTTTTCTTCAGAAGAGCACGTCAACTTCTTAACAGAGGATCGCAGTGGCGATTTGCTTGGAATTGTCCAAGCGACTTCTTCGACTCTTGCACAAGAATCCTAACTGAGAGATGCTGAGCACTCGAGACTTAGGAGGCTTGTGGCTAGTAGATGGGAAGGGTATGGCTTATTGAGCTTATAAGAGAGAAGAGAAGAGAAGATTGGATGGATTGAAATGAGAGAATTCATGCCCTATTTATAGTGTTTTTATAGGCAGAATTCGGCCAGAATTCGGGTAGAAAAATTCAAAAATTTGGCCGTTGGACAACTAGCAACCAGCTATCCCTAAAATTAGGGTTCCTGATTTCTAGGGGACAGAGTTCGGCCCGAACTCTATGTGGAGGCAGAGTTCGGCCCGAACTCTGTCTCCAGAGCACAGAGTGGTTCTAAGGGGACCAGTGGGCAGTTTTTGGTTCAGTGGAGCTTGGAATTTTGGGTAGGTTATAGACTAAGTTCAAAGAGCTCAGCAAGACTCAGAGTACATAAATCTAGACTCAATGAAATTATAAAATACAGACTCCAGAACACACTGAGAGCCGGAGACTGAGCTGTCATCTGTCTTGAACTGAATGCAGTCGTCGTGTGTCGTATTGAATTAATACAAATATTATTTGGTCAATGTAGTCAATATTTGGTTGACTGTGACTTTGTGTCAACAATCTCCCCCATATTGATAATTGACGAAATAATATATGTATATTTCAATATTTATACCTGGACACAGTTGATTGTAACATAGCTCCCCCATAAACGATGCCTGAGCTAAGAGAAAATAGCTCCCCCGTAAACCATGAACGGTGTCGAGCTAGAAGCTATAGCTCTCCCCCGTACAAAATGCGTAGTACCTGTGATCTGATAGATAATATTTTCCAGAGCAAGAAGTACAGATATACACAGATATACGAATGCATAGAACCAGTGGCCTGATAGATAATATCTCCCAAAAGCAAAACAAGCACAAAAATATACATTATTTCTCCCCCTTTTGGCAGTTAGCAATATAAAGAAGCAATGAATAGTAATGCAACCACACCAAGCAGAGAAGAAACAGTGAAATACTAAGCAAAATAAGTCACTGAAATAAAATGATAATAAAGACAGATAATGTCATCCACCAAACCAAGTGGCCAACTCATAAATAGAGTACATAAGACCAGCTACATAAATCCATGATAAACTAAATAACTGAAAGCAAAAGTAACTAAGATCATCAGCAGTAGCAGCAGCAGAGCGAGCCAATCTCCATCACGGAGCACGAGATGGTCCAGGAGAGTTGGAACGTCTGGGATCCACAAGAGCAGCACTTGGATCCAGGTAACGCAGGACCCATGGATCATCAATGCGATATCCCTCACGATCGGGATCCCGCTGCATGGGAGTGGGCAAAGTAGGATGATGGGACATGGAGTACCGAATATCATGCAACGAGTTGCAGAGTGCACTCATCTGCAGGGTAGTGCGGTAGTCCATCTGAGCCCACCGATCAGCCTCTAAGTAAAAACGATCCTGGAGCATGGTCTGGATGGAGTCAAGAGTGGCAGGAGGAGGAGGTGCATCCTGACCAAAATGAGGGGCGTCAGGCTCCGCATCATCAGAATGTTCAGAAACATCAGGAGAGGCGACAACTGTGTGAGTATGTCGTGCCTTGGACAAAAAAGCAGGAGCAGGCAAGAACGGACAGATATCAAGTGGTATATTAAATGTACGAAAGATCATAGGAAGGAACAGAGGATAAACCAGAGGTCGTGGTTTCTTCCTACAGTGAATCATCCAGTCCATCATTGTACGTGGAAGATTGAAAGAAATTCCAAAGTGAAGATGATAAAGAGCGGATATTTCAAGATGAGTGATGTCATCATGGGAACCTGTTTTGGGTAGAATGGTGTTAGAAATAATCCAATGAAGGTCAGAAAAATATGGGTTGAGATATTTAGCCGTGAGCTTGCGAGGACGTGTATATGGTGAACACAAATCGTCCTTGAAGCTCTCAAGGGAAATTCCGTCGGGAAAACGGAATGAGCGAGCGTCAACTAGCTTTTCCCAAGAATTGGGCTCTTGAAGATCAAGATATTCGGCTAAGTCAAAGTCATCAAAAGAAATATTGATACCTGCAACCCGGGAATAAATATGGAGATCATCAAAGGTCATGTTGCAGTAGAACATTTGGACAACATGACGATAGATGGCAGAAGTGGAAGTGACAAGCTCATCAAAGTAGAGGTCATGAAACAAGGAATCATATTGAGAAAAGATAGAAAAATTAATAGGATGTCCTGCGAATACCTGACGATTCCGATAGTCACTGAACCAGTTGTTTGAGGCTTCTAGTGAAACAAACAATCGGTTGTCATAGGTAGAATGGTTTCGAGGACGAGGTGGGTTGAACAACGGATGAGGTGGTTGAAGTTGTTCAATGATTTGTTCATTCGTCGGAGGAGTATCCGAAGATGAAACACTCTCAGTTCGAATTCTCTTTCCACGATTGAACAAGCGAGGAGCCATAAAAACAATTGATAGAGTGAAGTATAGAAGACGAGAATGATACCTCAAAGTAATACCAAACAGTAGAAGAGAATGATGAGAAACCCTTTTCCCTTGATTTTGAGGAGCAATGGAGCACTCTAGATCAAAAACTAGGGTTAGGGTTTGAAGGAAGGAGTTTGGAGAGGTGAAGAAGGAGACAATATGGGAGGAAAGAGAAGGAATCCCGACATAAAGTAGGGCTTTGTCTTTGGTCGGGTAGAATAGTGATCATTGGATTAGAATAGATCCAACGACAGAGCCAGATCCCGATTCTGGAACCTAGGGACCGAACTCGGCCCGAACTCTGTTAAGGGCAGAGTTCGGCCCGAGTTCTGGATAAGTGGTCCAGAACAAAAGTCAGGCTGAAAAATGATTAAGTGTTGAACAAAAAGAGATACAATATTGATGAACCCAATAAAGTACATAGAGAGATTCACAACGGTCAGAATAAACTTTAGGAAGATCAATTTGGCAATAATAAATCGTAACAAACCATATAATAAATAAGGAAATATATTGTAATTCAGTATTTCAAATTTGCCATGGGTTAGCTGCAGGGGCCGGATCCCAGCTAGCGGTAGTCCTGAGGACTAGTGCACCGTGTCGCTTAGGCTTTTACGCCTTTTTGTCAGAAGGACCCTTTCGGCTTGTACCCATAATAAATTTGTCATAAAAGAATCAAAATATACTCGATATTTACGCAAGTAAGTCTCAACTTATAACTGCTTCATCCAAAATTCCGAGTTCACGACAAAGAAAATTGAAGCGCTCTTCGGATAATGGCTTAGTAAAAAAATCTGCTAGCTGATGATCAGTGTCAATAAATTCTAAGTTAATCGTGCCATTTTGCTGATGATCACGCAAAAAGTGGTGTCTGATCTCAATGTGTTTAGTGCGTGAGTGGCAGACAGGGTTCTTAGTCAAATTGATGGCACTAGTATTGTCACAGAATATAGGAATATGCATGAAAGATAACTTATAGTCTTCAAGGGTTTGCTTCATCCACAGAATCTGTGCACAACAACGCCCAGCTGCTATGTATTCAGCTTCTGTTGTGGATAGTGCGACAGAGTTCTGCTTCTTGCTAAACCATGAGACTAAAGCCTTTTCTAACAAATGACACGTGCCGCTCGTACTTTTACGGTCGACCTTGCATCCAGCAAAGTCAGCATCAGAGTAACCGATGAGGTCAAATGATGTTGACTTGGGATACCATAGGCCCACTGTAACCGTACCCGTAAGGTATCGAAAGATACGCTTAACCGCGGTCATGTGAGATTCCTTAGGATTTGCTTGATATCTAGCACATAGGCAAACACTAAACATGATATCGGGGCGACTAGCAGTTAAATAAAGTAAGCTGCCTATCATACCTTGATACTTACGTTGATCAACGGGTTTGCCGCTCTCATCTGGTTCGAGTTTGGTTGAAGTAGCCATTGGCGTGCTAATTGGTTTGACGTTGTCAAGGTCGAACTTCTTCAGCATGTCCTTGGTATACTTCGATTGACAGATGAAAGTTCCATTTGCCAGTTGCTTTACTTGCAGGCCAAGAAAGTAGTTGAGCTCTCCCATCATGCTCATCTCAAATTCTGTCTGCATACACTTGGCAAATTCTTGACAAAGAGTTTCATCAGTAGACCCAAAAATAATATCATCAACATAAATTTGAATCAACAGAATAGTGTCTTTAAAAGATTTTATAAACAGTGTAGTGTCAATTTTCCCTTTTGAAAAACCTTTCTCAAGTAAGAAGCTACTTAGCCTTTCATACCAAGCTCTGGGGGCTTGTTTGAGGCCATAAAGGGCTTTCTTTAGCTTGAACACGTGGTCGGGAAATTTGTGATTTTCAAAGCCAGGAGGTTGTTTCACATAAACTTCCTCCTTAATAAAACCATTCAGAAAGGCACTTTTCACATCCATTTGAAATAATTTAAAGTTTTGAAAATTAGCAAAAGCACAAAGCATCCGAATGGATTCTAGTCTAGCAACAGGAGCATACGTCTCATCGTAGTCGATACCTTCCTCTTGGTTGTATCCTTGAGCTACTAGACGAGCTTTGTTACGTATGACTGAACCATCTTCATTTACTTTGTTTCTAAAAACCCATTTAGTACCAATTATAGAGTGATTAATCGGTCTAGGAACGAGTTCCCATACTTGGCTTCTCTCGAATTGGTTGAGTTCTTCTTGCATAGCAGAAATCCAAAATTCATCATTAAAAGCTTCAGAAATGTTTTTAGGCTCTACTTGTGAAATGAAGGCAGTGCTAGCAACAGAGTCTCTTAGTGATGATCTAGTAGTTACTCCACGTGAAACTTCTCCTATAACTAAATTTTCTGGATGAGAAGGTTTGAAAGAGAATTTCTTAGGCAAACCCTCCAGAGAATTAGTTTCGGTTGAAGTATTCATTGGAGTAGAAGTTGATGGCTCAACGTCATCATCAAGAGTACTTGCTGCACTGTTGTCTTCATCAAAAGTCACATTTGTTGACTCTTCCACAATAAGTGAGCGTTTATTGAAAACTCTATATCCCTTACTCTTGGCGGCATAACCAAGAAAGATACCATCGTCAGCTTTGGCATCAAATTTGCCTAAGTTGTCTTTGGTGTTAAGGATAAAACATCTACAACCAAAAACTTTAAAATAAGAAACATTGGGGGTTCTCCCAAACCAAAGCTCATAGGATGTTTTCTTCGTAATGGGACGAATCAGCACCCTATTCAAAATATGGCATGCTGTACTAACAGCTTCTGCCCAAAAGTATTTCGGAAGTGAAAATTTATTCAACATGACTCTGGCCATATCGCCGAGAGTTCTATTCTTCCGCTCCACAACACCATTTTGTTGAGGAGTTCTAGGACAAAAAAATTCATGATCAAAACCATTTGTATTACAAAAACTTTCAAAGTCATAATTTACGAATTCGCCTCCATGATCACTTCGGATTCGAGTAATCATGTAGCCTTTTTCGTTTTGAACTTTCTTTACAAAAACTTTGAAAGCAGAAATAGCATCGCTCTTATTAGCGAGAAAGAAAACCCAAGTAAATCTCGAAAAATCATCAACAATAACAAATGCATACAGTTTGCCACCAAGGCTAGCTATTCTACTAGGACCAAATAAATCCATATGAAGTAGTTGCAAGGGTCTAGTAGTACTTACAGAGTTGATGGAATGAAACGAGGATTTTGTTGCCTTGTTTAGTTCACATTCGGCACATACCGTGTCCTTTTTGAATGTGATGTCAGGCAATCCTCTCACTAGCTTCTTGGTAGAAAGCCTGGATATAGCATCCATGTTGGCGTGACCAAGACGCTGGTGCCAAAGTAGTCGTTCGTCTTTGTGGGCATATAAACATCTACCTGCATTGTTAGTATTTATAGAAAGATAGAAAATATAGATGTTATCCTCTCTTTTCCCTTCAAAAGCAATGTCTCCTGTTGACCTATCATAGATGTAGCAACTGTTTTGTCCAAAGTTAATGTCATATCCATGATCAGCAAGATGACTAATGCTGAGCAGGTTATGCTTTAACTCGGTCACTAGGCAGACATCCTTTATTACAGGAGAGGGAGGATGACCAATGATACCATTACCTATAATGTGTCCTTTGAGATTGTTACCGAAGGATACGTATCCTTCTCTCTTCATCGATAGTGATGCAAAAAGGTTTGCGTCTCCCGTCATATGTCGCGAGCATCCACTATCGAGAATCCACTTACTTTCAGTTGAGGAGGGAAGGTCCACCTACATCAAGAGTAGATGTGACCTTTGGTACCCGAGTTCTTGAGGGTCCTGAAAAGTTAGTCTTTGGGAACCAAGCATATATCCTTTTATCTACAAGTCTTCTAACTCTGCACTGTGGTGAGATGTGTCCATGTAATCCACAATAAGTACAGATAGCATTCTTGTTTATACTAGGAGTATGAGAATAATATTTATAAGCAACAGGATGAGGATGGACATGATGTGAAGAGTTAGCATGGTGAGGATGATTATGCATGGAATAAGTGGTATGGTGATGGTGTCTTTGAGGCATAGAATGATGGTATTGTCTATGATGAGTGACATGCTGATATTGTCTAGATGGCATGGCATGATGATTTTGTCTATATGGCATGACATGATGATTTTGTCTATATGGTATACGAGAATCTTGTCTATATGGCATGGCATGAAGATTTTTATGTGTGAAGTGCTGTTGATTGTGTCTTTGTGCATGATGCTTGTGTACTGAGTGAGAATTGTTTTTACGTGCACGTGGTTTGTGAAAGTTTGTGTATATGAATGCATGGTTATGTGCTGCATGAGAATGACGTGGTTGACTAGCATGAGTGGTGTTGTGCTCATGTGATTGGGTTTGAGGTTGAACAACCTGTTTACCCAATTTGGTTTCTAATCTTTTGGTAACAGCTTGCAGTTCATTAACCTTAATATTTAAGCCATATATCTTAGTCATGGAAATCTTGTGTCTACTCTTTTCTTCAGCAAGCAACGTGTTGAGTGTAGTGATTTCTTGAGTTTGTTGCTCAATACGTGCTTCAGCATCATGCAAGCTTAATTTGAGCTTGGATACTTCATCAGTGTCATTAGTGGGTGATGTGTCTCTAACATTATCAAGAAGAAAGGAAATTCTTTGTATCTCATCTTCTAGACTTTTGATTTTGTCCTTGGCATGTTTATATTTACCGATGACCTTTTTATGATCATCGAGTAAATCAGTGAAAGCATCGCCAAGTTCATCAAAAGAGAAGTCATCCAGAGTTTCGTTAGATACCTTGTTAGAAGTTGCCATCAGGCACACATTTGCTGTATCTTGAGGAGAGTCCTTTTCTTCCTCAGAGTCACTTGCTTCACTTTCATGCCAGATGCCTGTGTTGGCATATTTCTTTGATGAGTTCTTTTTGTATGGCTTCTCATAGCGGTTGCTCTTCTTCATGAATGGGCAGTCTTTTCGGACATGTCCAGTTTTCTTGCAACCGTAACAAGTTGGTTCTTCTTCATCGTCTTCTTGAGATTCCTTCTTCCTTCGATTGAAGCGAAGGAATTTTCTGAAGTTGCGAACCATGAGAGCTTGGTCTTCATCATCCGAATTATCTTCTTCGGTCTCATCATGATTAGCTCTTCGTTGATGAGCTTTGAGTGCGATCTCCCTGGTCTTCGGAGCAGGCTCTTCGAAGTCCTTGAGGTCAAGCTCGTGAGTCATAAGCTTACCCATCAAGGTCTCCATTGACATTGTTGTGAGATCGTTTTCTTCTATGATGGCTGTCACCTTAGGGTTCCAAATCTTTGGTAGCCCTCTGAGCAGCTTACGAATCTTCTCGTGGTTTGAGTACTGCTTTCCGAGCGAAGATAGAGGATTGATGATGTCGAGGAATCTTGTGATCATTTGAGTGATCGTCTCACTTGGCTTCATCTTGAAGGCTTCATATTCTTGAGTGAGACGGCTTATTTTAGATTCCTTGACCTGTGTGGTTCCTTCATGCGTCACTTCTAGAAGTCTCCATACTTCATGAGCAGTGGTGCAAGTAGAAACCCTGTTGAACTCATTCCTGTCTATAGCACAGAATAAAGCATTAATAGCCCTAGCATCTAGACTTGCCTGTTTCTTCTCCTCGACAGAATATTTGTCGTGTGGTTTCTCAATGAGGTCACCATCGACAACTATCCTGGCGGGCTTTTTGTAACCGTCAGTGACGACAGTCCACAGGTCAAAGTCTAGAGACTTAAGATAGAAGCTCATCCTTGTTTTCCAATATGTGTAGTTAGTCCCATCAAATAGGGGAGGCCTATGAGTGGACTGACCTTCACCATGATTGGAAATCAAGGATTGTGTGGTTGCCATGGATCAGCTCTTAGGATGTTAATCCTTGTAAAGAGAACAGAGCTCTGATACCAATTGAAGAACAGTTTGGCAACTCTAGAGGGGGGTGAATAGAGTTTATAGAGAAAAATAGCCAATTAAAAATAACTCTTTCACCAACAATAAATAATCAGAGTAAAGTGCGGAAAATAAATGAAGAGCAGAAGAGCATACGCAAACACAGCGATTTTAACCTGGTTTCCCTCGTGGAGGACTAGTCCAGGCCTGAGAACTCTAGCTCAGGATTAAATCCACTATTTGTGAAATAGTAGTTTACAACCCGTGCCTTTTCTTCAGAAGAGCACGTCAACTTCTTAACAGAGGATCGCAGTGGCGATTTGCTTGGAATTGTCCAAGCGACTTCTTCGACTCTTGCACAAGAATCCTAACTGAGAGATGCTGAGCACTCGAGACTTAGGAGGCTTGTGGCTAGTAGATGGGAAGGGTATGGCTTATTGAGCTTATAAGAGAGAAGAGAAGAGAAGATTGGATGGATTGAAATGAGAGAATTCATGCCCTATTTATAGTGTTTTTATAGGCAGAATTCGGCCAGAATTCGGGTAGGAAAATTCAAAAATTTGGCCGTTGGACAACTAGCAACCAGCTATCCCTAAAATTAGGGTTCCTGATTTCTAGGGGACAGAGTTCGGCCCGAACTCTGTGTGGAGGCAGAGTTCGGCCCGAACTCTGTCTCCAGAGCACAGAGTGGTTCTAAGGGGACCAGTGGGCAGTTTTTGGTTCAGTGGAGCTTGGGATTTTGGGTAGGTTATAGACTAAGTTCAAAGAGCTCAGCAAGACTCAGAGTACATAAATCTAGACTCAATGAAATTATAAAATACAGACTCCAGAACACACTGAGAGCCGGAGACTGAGCTGTCATCTGTCTTGAACTGAATGCAGTCGTCGTGTGTCGTATTGAATTAATACAAATATTATTTGGTCAATGTAGTCAATATTTGGTTGACTGTGACTTTGTGTCAACACTTATCGAATCTAGTATCTGAAGGATATAATAGAATCAAGATGAATCCACATAATATAATATTAAGACATCATCTACTATTAAAAGATATAGTGATAGGTTGTCGTATCATTATTTCTGAGAGATGAGGGTCGGAGGACAGTCAACTTCATCTATGGCTACATAGTTTCTGCCTAGCCAGTAGAATGGCTGCAGGGACTATGTCCTGATCACCATGTCGTACCGTAGATTAATGCAAATGGAGCTGGAGTCGGAGCCAAAATACAGAATCCAAAATATAAAATACAGAATCCAATCCCTGGGTTCGTCGAAAATACAAAAATAAAGATTGACACACAATACTAATTCATATCTGTTTTAAGTGTGAGAACAGATGGCTCAGAACACAATCCAAAATTCATTCTAGCATACATTAGTGTGAATCATCTATGTTCTGTACATATGGTGTTGTATATGTTCTTATCGAATCTAGTATCTGAAGGATATAACAGAATCAAGATGAGCCCACATAATGTAATACTAAGACATCATCTACTATAATAACAGAATTAAGATAGGTTGTCGTATCAGCATTGTCAAGGGATAGAGGTTAATTGTAGGAAGTTACTGCAGAAAGTGAAGACCGACATGAACTGACGCACAAAAATGAAGGGCTCTAAGATGGAACAAGTAAAGTTGTGCTTTGGAAAAAAAAACTCTTATAACTCTTTGTTCACAAAGCAAGCTATAATTAAAGAATACAGAACAAGTATCAAGTTCGTAACTCAAGTATAGAGCTTACAAGAGTTATAAACTCGATACTTGTTCTGTATTCATTATATCTTGCTTTGTGAACAAAGAGCTTACAAGAGTAGAACATCCAAAACACAACTTTACTTGTTACAGCTTTGAACTCCTCCTTTTCGTGCGTCAGTTCATGTCAGTCTGTACTTTCTGCAGTAACGACCACAAGTTTTATGTTCTTCAACGATATATTTCACATGCTTAATTGCCAAGTGTGGGGACGAATGGCTCAGAACACAAGCCAAAATTCATTATAGCATACATTAGTGTGAATCGTCTATGTTCTGTACATATGGTGTAGTATATGTTCTTATCGTATCTAGTATTTGAAGAATGTAACAGAATCAAGATGAACTCACATAATACAATACTAAGACATCATCTACTACTATATAAGATATAGTAATAGGTTGTCATATCATCATTGCCGATGGATGAGGGTGGAAGGATAATCAACTTTATCTACGGCTACATAGTTTCTGTCTCGCCACTAAAATGGCTGCAGGGACTATGTCCTGATCACCATGTCGTACCGTAGATAAATTTAAATGGAGCTGGAGCTGGAGCTGGAGCCGAAATACAGAATACAAAATACAAAATACAGAATCCAATCCCTGGGTTTGTCGAAAATACAAAAACAAAGATTGACACACAGTACTAATTCATATCTGTTTTAAGTGTAAGAACGGATGGCTCAGAACACAACCAAAAATTTATTCTAGCATACATTAGTGTGAATCATCTATGTTCTATATATATGGTGTAGTATATGTTCTTATCGAATCTAGTATCTGAAGGATATAACGGAATCAAGATGAACCCACATAATGTAATACTAAGACATCATCTTCTACTAAAAGATATAGTGATAGGTTGTCGTATCATCATTGCCGAGGGATGAGGGTCGGAGGACAGTCAACTTCATCTACGGCTACATAGTTTCTGCCTCTCCAGTCGAATGACTGCAGGAACTACGTCCTGATCACCATGTCATACCGTAGATTAATACAGATGGAGCTGGAGCTGGAGATACAATCCAAGGATTGATACAGTACTAATTTATATATGTAGTCCAATACAAATAATCTAATACAAACACAACCCAATACAAATAGTCCAATACAAATAAGTACTAATAGCTAATGACAACCACGCAGCTCACGCAAACGCTCAGGGATACGATCACGCAACCACTTCGAATAAGTGGGATCGATGGCGGCAAGAGAGATGTAGTCCATTGCGGGTGTTGGATGAATAGAACTCCCGGTCTCACTAGCTACCGGTACAACTTCCTCCTTAACATTTGGAGGAGCCACCTCAGCATTATGTGTTTCTCTCAAACGACGTACCACTGCTCGGGTCATGGGTGCCATCTGGTAAGATCGATATTCATAAATAATATAATTGTAACATAAGCAAGCTAACTATAAAGGAACCATCATCTCGTTTGAGTACATTTTCGAAAGCAGATAAAATACAGAAAATTCAATTTTTTGCCAAGTGTGAGAAAGGATGGCTCAGAACACAACCCAAAATTCATTCTAGCGTACATTAGTGTAAATTATCTATGTTCTGTACATATGGTGTAGTACATGTTCTTATCGTATCTAGTATCTGAAAAATGTAACAGAATCAAGATGAACTCACATAATGTAATACTAAGACATCATCTACTATTATATAAGTTATAGCGATAGGTTCTCGTATCATCATTGCCGAGAGATGAGGGTCGAAGGACAGCCAACTTTATCTACGGCTACATAGTTTTTGCCTCGCTAGTCGAATGGCTGCAGGGACTATGTCCTGATCACCATGTCGTAACGTAGATTAATACAAATGGAGCTGGAGCCAAAATACAGAATATAAAATATAGAATCCAATCCCTGGGTTCGCCGAAAATACAAAAACAAAGATTGACACACAGTACTAATTCATATCTGTTTAAGTGTGAGAAAGGATGGCTCCGAACACAATCCAAAATCCATTCTAGCATACATTAGTATGAATCATCTATGTTCTGTACATATGGTGTAGTATATATATTCTTATCGAATCAAGTATCTGGAGGATATAACATAATCAAGATGAACCCACATAATGTAATACTAAGACATCATCTACTACTAAAAGATATAGTGGTAGGTTATCGTATCATCATCATTGCCGAGGGATGAGGGTCGGAGGACAGTCAACTTTAACTATGGCTACATAGTTTCTGCTTGCCAGTCGAATGGCTGCAGGGACTATATGTCCTGATCACCATGTTACCAACTAACCAACCAACAAAACTACTTATTACAAATATTGGCACTATCGGTGCTTTCGAATCGGATTATCACATTTTTTGGTATCAAAAAACAAATAATTATTTCTAAATTATCAGATTTTTGGCACTATTGGTGCCCTTGACCAAGCCCCCCCTCCCCCGCACCCATCCCCCTCCCACACCACCCCTAACCCCTCCCCCCCCCCCTGTTCCCCTCCTTCCGCCGCCCCCACCCCCACTGCTCCCCTCCCCCAGTCGTCCCTTCCTCCCTACTTCCCTCTCCCAACCGCCCCCACCCCCACTGCTCCCCTCCCCCAGCCGCCCCACCCCCCTGCTCCCCTCCCCCAGTTGCCCCCGCCCCTACTGCTCCCCTCCTCCAGCCGTCTCCACCCCCCATGCTTCCCTCCCTCCCACACCCACCCCGAACCCTAACCCTAACCCTAGCTCCCCTCCCCCAGCCGCCCTCACCCCCTGCCCCTCTCCCCCCACATACCCATCCCTAACCCGAACCCTAACCCTAGCTCCCCTCCCCCCAGCCCCCTTCCTCACCCTCAGCCGCCCTTACCCCCCTGTCCCACCCCCCAGCCACCCCCCACTCACCCCCCAACCACCCGCATCTCCCCTGTCCCTCCCCCCGAGCCACCCGTACCCCCCAACCGCCAACAACCAAAATAGAGAGAGAGAGGGAGGGAGAGAGTCACGTACCGGAGAGGGAGGAGAGTCACAGGAGAGAGTGAGAGTCACCGGAGAGAGTGAGAGCGCCGAAGAGAGTGAGAGCGCCGGAGGGGGGAGGAGAGAGAGTGAGAGAGTAAAATGGGAGAAAATGAATTGGTAGGGGGAATATAATTAGAATTTAGCGACGTTAATACTAACGTCGCTAAATTAGTCGCTATTAGCGATGTCATAGCGACGTTTCGCGACGACTAGCTCATGTAACCAATATACGTCGTTGGCACGTCATTATTTTCGTCGCTAGTAGCGACTGTTATCGACGTTACAATTATACGTTGCTAATGTCAATAATTTAGCAACATTTTATGAATGTCGCTAAATTTACATCGGCAATTGAGCATATTTTAGTAGTGATCTACTCGTATTGAGTTCGAATCTTTCTACCCACGGTCGACACCCGAGATGGTATACACAACAAAACAATCGTCGATGAATTTATAGTCTTGCCCTGATCAATCAAAAAGTTTACAATCAACCAGTTCGACACTTCCGTATTGCTATTCTCGAAAATTCTGATATCATAGGCCTGCCATGTTTTGTATTCTCAAATTGTGCTTACGTTTTCTCGCGTATCGATTTCGATGGGTCATATCAATTTTGATAACATGAGGGTCAACTTTGAATCTGTATCAACGTCGACTTTAGTTCGTATTGCATACTTCCAAGTTCACTATAAACTTTTTCATATGCATCAACTCATTTTTTGATTCGCCGCATCCCGCTATACTTTGATCACGTAACTGAGTTACCGATTATCCAATATCGAACCCTCGAGTTATACAATCATGCCCTCTAAGTTTTGCGTGTTTCAATCGTACTCAAATGAGTTTTACCGCAACGTAACCAACTATTTCTTAGGCACTATTTATTCGCATTAACAAACTCTTCATCGAAGTCGCACATCGTGCGATTCGATTATAATTTGCATCGTCCAACATTTATATCGAGATCGCAAGTTGTGCAATTCAATTACGATTCATCTCGCCCAACATTTCTATCAAGATCGTAAGTCATGTGACTCGTTTACAAGTTCAAGTTTTCTATTCCGTCGATCCGATTTTTGCTTCAAGGAGTAATCATTTCGTTAGTCTCGGTCGTTCGACTGACTTACAAATTTTCGTCCGACGTATCATTCATTGATACGAGTCCTCGCCCTACCATTCCAATCGGTTATCGAAGAACACTTGTATGAACATATCGTCATACAAATTTTCAATCGAGTCTTGATACTCTCCCGTCCGTTGCGGACAAAACGTCTGCAATTCTTACAATACGTTGATGCAATTCATCGCACAAGTGGTATATCATATACCACTCAGAATCGATTCATTCATCGCTTACATGGTATGGCATATACCACTCGAAAATCAAGCTATTTCCCTCGTATCATGGTCGGTATGCACCAACAATCTATTTCGACTCACGATTTCTGCAGTGATCATACCGATCACAACCGTAACTTTTTGATTAATCAAATTCTGACACAACTCAGCCAATGTTTTCATTTGCCAACACACGGTGCCCAACCAAACTGATTCGTTCTATCGATTTATGATTTCAGTTCCTTATGTTATATCTCGTACAACGTATTATTAAGTTTCAACCGTTGTATCTCATGCAACGTTTTATTTTCGATTTTCAAAGCCAATACTCGAATCTGTTCAACACATTCAATTTTCAACTTTTATTTTCCTTACAATGCATCATTCAAAACTCATTGCATTTGATACCGCAACATTTCAAGACTTTCATTATATCGATGTAATCGATATTTCTCATCTCAACTGTTGTATTGAAACAAAAAATATTTTTTATTCATATTTCTCAACATGTTGCACTTGCAACAACAAATATCTCAATTCACATCTCGCGACTTGTTATGCTTGTTGCAATAATTATTTTACGGCTTGTTGCACTCGATGCAACAAATATTTTGCGACTTCCTTAGCAAACATCATGTAATTTACAAAACACATACGGCAAAATTATACGATTTGTATTAGACTTATTATATGGAACATCCAGTGCGGCATCGAGTAGAGTCAAGAGTGATTTGATTGGTGGTGGACAACTCTTTAGAATTGAAATGAATCAAGCGTCATGTCATGCCCCGATTCCGTCGAATCGATAGTCGTCCTCCAGGCATGATGCCATGCGAACCTAATTTGCGATCGCACAAGGCATAGTCATAAGGTAATCCAAGACACGAGATCTAAAAGTGTACGTAGACAAATTGAATCATACATTAAGTAAAGGAAACTTTGATCTTTATTGATAATGAACATCTTTTACAGACTCTAGTACAGGACTCATGCCGCGCGGTCTACAACATGACTCGATTACAAAAGAGGGCTGATGAGATAGCCGTTTAATACAATGCACACATCCCTCAATATATAAAAAATGTAGTCCAGTGACCTAGAATAGAGGGATGCTGAGCCATCTTTCTTGAACTGTCGAGAGCCTTCAAAAGTGGAGTCGCGGGGACAAGTCTTCGACGCACGGCCGAAGCTTCAAAATCACGAGCGCCGTCGAGCTAGTTGGCGTGTCCTTCCTGATTTGCGGGACCTGTAAAGAGCGAGGATCAGTACGATCACATGTACTGGCGAATGGCTAATTAAAATCCAAGCTCTGCATTTGATTCATGAAGTTTCATAAACATGTTAGCTAGCTATTTCTGTGATCTTTCCAACCATCCTGCTCGATTTGTATGTTAACATGTTTTGAGACAAGCATATAAAATTGTATAACATTAAGCAACTATCATTTTCATCCCGTGTCACGTGCATTTGTTAAGCCGTGAAAGGGTGTGAAGGCCACTGGCAATGTCAAGCCATCGTGGACTATAGCTGGGTTAGATGGCGACCCATTCGCGGCGGGTAGTGAGCCATGTATGAAAGTTCCCGCATAATCCATGCAGATGAAAGGCTGGCGCTTGATATACTCGTTCCTCCTGGGCCGAATCGGTCCCTTGGCCTAGGCAACCGCTCGAGGAAACTACACCTTGTCGACAAGTTGTCTAATGACCGTTTTGCAGAGACTTGAAAAATTCTATCTCTTTTCTAGAACGTTATCCTTTCTCTTTTATGTGTGAAACTTAGTCATTCTTTTGAACTTAGTCGATTTGCTTAGTTAACCGTATCGTTGTGATAAACGTTAATCGATTCATTCATTGTTTTGTATAGGCTAAGTAAAATTGCATAAGAAAGCACGTTTTTTATTTTCAATACCTGCAGTTTGATAGCAAGTGTTTCTTGAAGAATCGTGCCACGATTTCTTTAATTCTACACTATTATGACAACATTCATTTACTTCACATTGATTTTGAAGTAGAGGGATGTGAGCACCCTGAATTTTGGGTTGATTTTTTTTAATTTTTCTGATTGAATTAGTTTCGATAAATAATTTATTCTATTATTTATCTTTAAGTGTACTTTTTCGTGCCTTTGATATTTGGAGTGTCAGGGATGTTCATCTCTGGAAACTTTTTTCATGAGTTTTGTAGTGGACAAGATTACCTTCATTTTGGTTTATAGTGTCCCACTCAAACTTATTTCCATGTGCTCTTTTTGCTTCGCACAACTTCGGGTCGAATTAGACCATTTGATCATTAATTAATTTTCCCACTCTTTTCCTTGATCATTATTAGCACGTTACCGTGACTTTTAATTTAGGAGCACAAGACCAGTCATTTTCTTGAAATCAACTTCTCATGCATGATCTACTCGAGACGCTCTTCATCCATGACCTTCGTGTCCCACTCAGACACACCATTTTGTGCTCCATTTGCTTCGCACAACTTTCCTGACACGTGACCCAATTTTATTTCACCCCACGGTGTCACATTTATTTTCCAACTTGAATTGTGGGTACCTTGTCGACCAGAACCTGTCAGCCGCAAATATGGACATGGCCCACATTGAGCCTACTACCCGCACGGCACTTGTGTCATATTTATTGGAGCTTCCATATGCAACTTATTTACCCATGATCATAAACACCTATTTAATTCGATTATTTTGCCATGTCCGATTTTGATCCAACCTTGCTCGACTGAACCCAACCCCAGCTCTATATTATCCTCTCTCATGAACCCTCAGCCTCATTATCCTTGAAAAATATCAAATACTCATTCTACCTATTTTTAATATTTAATGGGAAATTTCTATTTATTAAAAATCCCTTGGGATGACCTAAATTTTAGCTATATTTAACCTTAGCCAATTGATTTCCCCTCATTCAATCCTCACCCTACATTTTTCCTACACTCTCACAATTTACCCCCAAGCCATGGTTGGACCTAACTTCTAGGGATAGATATTCTCTCTCCAACTATAATAATTTTCCACACATTCTTCACACAGAACTCAACAACAGCAAACATTATTATTTCTCTCTCTCTTTCTTGTAATTTCCACAACACCAGCTCACCCCGAGCTCTTCCTATGCCCGAGCCCAACCTGGCCAAGCTCCACCTCCCTCCGTCCTGGCCGACGCCGTCGACTACCACCCTGGCCGCCAGCCACCACCGACCATCCTTCCCTCCTCCTTCACCTCCACCATAAATATCACCACCACCACCACTTTAATCACCACCACCAAACCAATCACTCCGACCACCACCATCCAGCGCAGTCGCCGCCCCCGCCGTGCTAGGCCGTGCCTCTACCGGGCTAGGCCAGGCGCACAGCCCCCGTGCAGCCGGGCGCAGCAGCTGCTAACAGCAGCGGTTGCGCAGGCCGACAGGAAACGGCCCCTGGCCGCACGCGCAGGCCACGCCGCCGGCCGCCGCCGTCGTGGCCATGGCCCCCAGCGGTAGGCGAATGCCGACGACCCCCTGGGTCCGCCACCTCTTCACTGGCACGACGTATAGGCGATTCATGCATTTCGCACGAATTCCCGCCGTGACGCGCGTGAAATCAAGTCCGTTTTGGCGTCCCATCGCAACAACTTTGCGCATAATTTTTCGAGAAATTCGACAGTTAGATCGGCAATTTCTTTGCTCCGTCACAATCTCGGTATATCCACCTTCACTCTGTTGGCCC
Organism: Iris pallida; assembly: GCA_029216955.1. NCBI lineage: Eukaryota > Viridiplantae > Streptophyta > Magnoliopsida > Asparagales > Iridaceae > Iris > Iris pallida. The sequence continues at coordinate 12,228,590 of JANAVB010033015.1, read as the reverse complement.
ATTGGTCATATGGTCAACCTGATTTTAATAATTGATCAAACTCTGTCTGGATATACGAAGCTAGTCGGGACATCTCGGATTCTTGGACATGATCAAGATTGGCTATCCACTCCATTCAAGACCGAAGATCTGTTTGCCTACTCGAGTCTGTAATTTCTTATGCAATGTATTTTTCATTTTATTTGAGTCTAGGAATATGTTGTACACCAAGTCGTACTGGCAAATAGGCTACCCTCAAATGAGTTCAAAATGTTTTTAAAATGACCTCTCAAAAAGGTTTACAAAAAGGTTTTCAAAAAAGGTTTTCAAAAATCACCAAAAGCTTTTTCAAAAACCCTAACTAAACCCTGACTTAACCCTGACAGAACTCGGACCGAGTTCGGCCAGAGTTCGGTTGGTGGCCGTTGTGATTTTGAATCTTTGGAACTTGGTCCTCCTGCAGTTGCGGATTTGGCCGAGATTTGCTCAAAGAGTTCTGCCCGAATTCTGCCCAAATTCTGACAGAAGTCTGCCTTTGGAACTCCTATAAATAGAGAAGGATTTCGATCATTTCAATTCACTCATTCACTTTCAATCTTATCTCTATCTAAAGCTTTCAGTCTTCCAAAGTGTTTTCTAGAGCTTTCAATTTCAGATCTCAAGCCAGTTACAATCCTCTAGTCAATTTGCCAGTGCGGTACGGTCTAGAAGTTCTGAGAGATTGTAATCAGAAGGCTTGATTGAAGAATACCTCTTCACATTTTGAAGTTGGACGAGTTCTTCGTATCAAAGCTCGCGTTGTAGAAGTTGCAAGGACTTCGTAAGAAAACTTGCGATTTTTCCAATAGTGGATTCAACTGGTAGCAAGAGTTCTACCGACTGGATTAGTCCTCAACAGAGGGATACCAGTATACATCGCTGTCTTTGCGTTTGCTCTCTTAACTTTGCCTTTACATTATTTCAGTTGTGATTAATATTTTGTGATTGTGCTGCTAACATTTTTAATTAGCATTTTTCCGCTGCCAACTCTATTCACCCCCCTCTAGAGTATTACGCTTTACTATTTCGTTCCTATAATTGGTATCAAAGCGGGTGTTACAGGTAAAGCAAAGGTAACAGTGCAATTATTTATTCATTTTAATTAACTGTTATATAGATCACAGTACAACATATGGCAACTGTGAAATTCACAAGTGAAGGCCAGGCCACAAACAGACCCCCACTGTTTGATGGTACGAATTATACATATTGGAAAACACGGATGAGTTTCTTCTTGAAATCTCTTGACTTTGATTTATGGTCCATTGTTCTTGATGGCTATCAGAAGCCACCTCGTATAAATGTTGATGGAATTTTAGTTGAAAAACCCCATAGCAGATATACAGAGGAAGAAAAGAAAAGGGCCAGTCTTGACGTACGTGCCATTAATGCTCTTTTTTGTGCTTTAGACAGAACTGAATTTAACAGGATGTCTATCTGCACAACGGCTAATGAAGTATGGAAGCTACTCGAAGTCACACATGAAGGCATGACTCAAGTCAAGGAATCTAAAGTCAGCAGACTTACTCAAGAGTACGAGGCGTTCAAAATGAAGCCCAACGAAACAGTTACACAAATGTTCGAGAGGTTCTTGGATATTGTAAATCCTTTGTCTTCCCTAGGCAAAGATTACAGTAACCATGAAAAGATTCGCAAACTCCTGCGAGCTCTCACCAAGAACTGGATTCCAAAGGCTACTGCAATCATTGAAGGGAACGACCTCACAACTATGTCCCTCGAAGTACTCATGGGTAAGCTACTCACTCATGAACTGGAGCTACAAGATTTTGAAGAGCCTGCACCAAAGGAGAAGACTATCGCCCTCAAGGCTCAGCACAGAAATGCTGCTGAAGATGACTCAGACAGCAGTGGATCTGATGCTGAAGATCAAGCACTCCTAGCAAAGAAGTTCAAAAGATTCATGAGACATGAGAAGAGAGTCAAAGAAAACAACAGCAACAACTGGTACCAAGAAGATACTATCTGCTATGGTTGCAAGAAGAAGGGACACATGAAGAAGGATTGTTCCACAAACTCATCATCAAGCAAGAAGAGCAACAGGTATAAAAAAGGGAACCTGAAGAGATCAACATCACGGAAGTATGCCAACACCAGCATATGGCATAAAAGTGAAGCCAGCGACTCAGAAGACGAACAATCAGAAGACGCTGCAAATGTATGCTTTATGGCATCCGATCAGGTACCTACTGAACCTGTAGTTGATACTTATGATGACTTCACCTTTGAGCAATTAGGAGATGCCTTCAGTGACCTGATAACTGATTACAGGAAACTGCGTAGTAAGTATCAGACCTCTAAGAAGGTACTCAAAGAGTACAAAGGTGAAATAGGTAGACTTACCGATCTACTAGCTGAGGTTAGAAATAATGTTAGCGAGTCTGGTGAGCTTTCTTCAATAAAGCTCTTATTACACGAGACTACCAAGTCATCTGACGAGAAAGACAAAATTATTGACCAACTCAAGGAAGAACTTTCTATAGAGAAGAAAAGTCTTCAAAGTGCACAAATCAGAATGGAATCACTTACTTCTGATTATACTAAGTTGTATGACACTTCCAAAAGATTGGAAATTAGGTTAGGAAAACAGCCTGAACCTGCTGCTTCCTACCCTAACACGTGTCACTTACCGAAAAATCGGAACATTCCCAAGCCAAACACTGTCCGACCTAACCCTATAAAACCTTTACCCCAAAAGGTTAAGCCCAAACAAGATTATAGGTATGCTTTCTTCTATACTAGAAAACCCAAACTTACCAACCATGCACACCACTCAGATTTTAACACTCGACATGCACAATGTCATTATTGTGGCCTCATTGGTCATATATCATCTGCATGTAGAATGAGAAAGCTTGTTGATTTAAATGTTTATGCTTGGATACCTAAAGCTAACAATTCAGGACCCTACAAGAAATAGGTACCAAAGGTCTCATCTGCAAACTGTTTTGTAGGTGGAACACCCTTCACATGCTAGAAGCAAATGGATCCTCGACAGCGGTTGCTCACGGCATATGACCGATGATGCTACCCTATTTGCAACACTGTCGAAGAAAAAAAGGAAGGCTATGTCTCCTTCGGTAATAACTTGAAAGGGTATATTATTGGTATCGGTGATGTTGGTAAGTCTCCCTATCCTGTGATTAAGGATGTCTGTCTGGTTACCGAGTTGAAACATAACCTAATCAGCATAAGTCACCTAGCTGATCATGGTTATGGAATCAACTTTGGCAAAGACAAATGTACTATAGTTGATAGCTCAACTGGTAGTACTATCTTTGAAGGTATCAGGGAAGACAATATATATGTTTTCTATTTGTTAGAAAAAACTAACATTTCAGGTAGATGCTTAATGGCCAAAAGTGATGAGAGTCATCTGTGGCATATGAGACTCGGTCACGCTAATATGGATACAATATCAAGATTATCCACAAAGAAGCTAGTACGCGGTTTACCAGACATTACATTCAAGAAGGATTCGGTATACAGCCAACGTGAAAGGAACAAAGCTACCAAATCCACATTCAAGTCAGTAAACGCAGTATGTACTACTAGACCTCTATAATTGCTTCATATGGACTTATTTGGTCCTAGCAGAGTTGCTAGCCTCGGAGGTAAACTTTATGCTTTTGTAATTGTAGATGATTTCTCTAGATACACGTGGGTATATTTCTTGACACGCAAGAATGATACATTATCCGAATTTGTCGCCTTTTGCAAGAAAGTTCAGAATGAAAAAGGTTACATGATCACTCGCATTAGAAGTGATCATGGTGGCGAATTCGAGAATGCTGATTTTGAGCAATTTTGTGACACACACGGTTTTATACACGAGTTCTCCTGCCCTAGGACTCCACAACAAAATGGAGTTGTGGAATGTAAGAATAGAAATCTAACCGAAATGGCCAGAGTAATGTTAAACCAGTTTAGTCTACCCAAATATTTCTGGGCTGAAGCTGTCAATACAGCTTGCTTTGTTCTCAATAGAGTTCTAATTCGACCCAAATCGAAGAAGACTCCATTTGAGTTATGGTTTGATAGAATTCCTTCAGTTTCATACTTTAGAATTTTTGGTTGTAAATGTTTTATTCTTAATACAAAAGACAATTTGGGAAAATTTGATGAAAAGGCCGATGAAGGTATATTTTTAGGTTATGCGGCCAAGAGCAAAGGATACAGAGTCTTCAACAAACGTACCATGATCATCGAAGAGTCAATCAATGTCACTTTTGATGAATTGAATCAAATGACAATTGATGACAATGACGAAGATACATCTGTACCAAGCTCAACTCCAGCTGATTCTCAACCAAGCTCTGCACTAGCTGAACCTCCTAGAGAAGATCTAGGAACCAGCTACCTTCAGAATCAAACGAAAAGGTTGAAATTTACAGCTAATCATCCAAAGGATTTGGTAATTGGTGATATTACCAAGGGAGTAAGTACTCGTACATCCTGTAGAGATATTGTTTCTAGTGTTGCTTTTATTTCATAGCTAGAACCCAAAACTATTGATGAAGCATGTAGTGAAAGTTTTTGGATAGATACTATGCAAGAGGAATTAAACCAATTTGAAAGGAATCAAGTTTGGGAACTTGTTCCCAGGCCTGTTGATCATCCGGTTATTGGCACCCGTTGGGTATTCCGAAACAAACTGAATGAGAATGGTTTAGTGACTCGTAATAAGGCTCGACTCGTAGCTCAAGGATACAATCAAGAAGAAGGTATCAACTACGATGAGACTTATGCCCCAGTTGCGAGATTAGAATCCATTCGCATGTTATGTGCATTCACATGTTTTCATGATTTCAAACTTTTTCAAATGGATGTGAAAAGTGCTTTTTTAAATGGCTTTATAAAAGAAGAAGTTTTTGTAGCACAACCTCCAGGTTTCACGGATTTCAAAAACCCAGATCATGTTTTCAAGTTGAAGAAAGCCTTATACGGTTTAAAACAAGCACCTCGTGCTTGGTATGATCGTTTAAGTTCTTTTCTACTTGACAATGGTTTTTCAAAAGGCAAGGTTGACACTACACTGTTTATTAAATCTTTTAATGGCAAGCTGCTTTTAATTCAAATCTATATTGATGATATTATATTTGGATCTACTGATGAATCTCTGTGTCAAGAATTTTCTAAGTGTATGCAGAATGAGTTTGAGATAAGCATGATGGGAGAGCTGAAATTCTTTCTCGGATTGCAAATCAAACAAACTGATAATGGGACATTCATAAATCAAGCCAAGTACACAAAAGACTTGCTAAAGAAGTTCGATCTGGACAATGTCAAATCTATTGGCACTCCAATGGCAACTTCAACAAAGCTTGATTCAGATGAACAAGGCAAGCCAGTCGACACACGTAAGTATCGAGGTATGATTGGTAGTTTACTTTATTTAACTGCTAGTCGTCCAGATATAATGTTTAGTGTTTGCCTGTGTGCACATTTTCAAGCTAACCCAAAGGAATCACATCTGTCCGCAGTTAAGCGTATCTTTCGATACCTTAAAGGCAATTCTTTTGTTGGCTTGTGGTATCCCAAAACTAAGTCCTTTGACCTTATTGGTTATTCGGATGCAGATTTTGCTGGATGCAAAGTTGATAGAAAAAGTACCAGCAGCACTTGTCATTTCTTAGGCAAGGCTTTAGTCTCATGGTTTAGTAAAAAGCAAAATTCTGTAGCCCTATCAACAACAGAGGCTGAGTACATCGTCGCAGGACGTTATTGTGCTCAGATTTTGTGGATGAAACAAACCCTAGAAGACTATGATTTATTTTACACACATATTCCCATTTTCTGTGATAACACAAGCACTATTAATTTGACTAAGAATCCAGTATGTCACTCTCGTACTAAACATATCGAGATTCGACATCACTTTCTTATAGATCATCATTAAAATGGAGATATAAACCTTGTGTTCATAGATACTGAAAATCAACTAGCTGACATCTTCACTAAACCTCTAGCGGAAGATCGTTTCAATTATTTACGTCGAGAATTAGGAATTTTGGACGTTAATAATATTAATTGATTTTGTTTTATGATTATATATCATTATGCAAAAACTGTGTTAGAGACAAGCCAATAAAGAGTCTGTCTGTCACCACAACTACGGTTGAAGCGAAGCGGTACTTAAGAGTTCCCCGGTGAACCTCCGCCAGCTGGGACAGTACTCCTACAGCTAATCTGAGACAGTCACTGTATAACAACATTTAATTCATAAAATAATATTAATTATGTTAATTGAAGGCTAAAATAACTAATCTTTGAATTAAATATTTGAAATGAGACAATGAAAAAGAATGGCTAAATCAACTTTATAGAACCCTAGGCGAATTCGGCCAGAACTCTGACCGAATTCGGCCCGAGTTCGGTTGAGGGTGTCTGGTTATATATACAGAACCCGAGCAGCCCTTCTTCTTCATTACTTCCAAACTATTTCAAACAGCAGCAGCAGCCGACCCGAGCATCAAAACCCTAGTTCTTCACCACCCTATTCCATCCAATCCAAGTGGTGAAATCTCTCCAAAATTTGGAATCATGCGGAGATCGTCGTTCTCTACGACATATCTTAATTTCGTGAGGTATAACTCCATCTCTCTCCACCTTTCAATTAGTGCATTTTTATTCTAATTTGCACATATGGCACCTAAATTCAATCCATCTAAGAGGAAGAAGACGACCCCTAGTGAGGAAGGGTCATCTTCGCATCCACATACGGATTCACTCTTTTCGCCGGTCCAAACGAGCGACGGTGCGTTCGACGGGTTTTTCTTTCAAACCCTCAACCAAGCCCTACTGTGGTATGGTGATTTTTCTATGCGATCCATATGCACAGGCGCTCCAGTCAAATGGACTGTATTTTCTAATCATCGTCATTTGTTTGAGGCATTAGGGTTACACTTATTTGTTAAAATTTGCTTCCCTATAGCAACTAATGCCATTAGATTATTCTATTGCAATCTCATATTAGACACTTTTGATGTGACCACACGTGTTGGAGGTATTGATATCAATTTCGATGATAGCCTCTTAGCGAAGATCCTTGCTATCCCTAACGAAGGTGAACCGCTAGTCGATATCACTGATTTTGACTTTCCCGAAGGCACGACACTCGCAAGTTTCAAAGCGGAACTCTGTGCACCTGATAGAGTACGCTCTGGAAAGTTCAAGGCTAACAACCTGAACTTGTTTAACTATGAATTGCATCGCATCATCTATTCTACTATTTTTCCAAAATCCACTTCAAAGGATGATGTGACTTCTCTTGAGCTGTCCGCCATGTAGCACATTCTTAAGGGGATTCCATTTTCTGCCCCTAAGACCATGATTCAGATAATGAGTCGTTGTCGTGCAAGAGATAGAAATCTCTCTTACGCGATGATTCTCTCACGCATCTTTCAGCGCTTCGATATTGATCTGTCGACTTGTACTAAGGACCCTGAGCCCAAGTTTCTTCAGTTATCTCGTCGTAGCATGACTGCTACAGCTCCACCTACTACTCCTCCTACTGTACCTCCTCCACCACCTCATCAGTATGCCAAGACATTTGAGGGCATACATCAGCATTTATCTGCTTTACACGTCTCGATGACGGACATGGCTCGCGAGCGTGAGTTCCGCGACGTCACCCGTTATCAGGCGATGGCAAACTCCTTGGCTGATCTTCGTTTCGCTCAGACTGGTCATTCAGCCGGTTCTATCCCTCGAGATCCAGCTTTTTCGGGTTACCGCTGTGAGGATGAGGCTGTCCATGCCTACTTCCAGCCAGGTAATGCCTATGATTGGTATCGTGCACCTCGTGACTATGTTGGTGAGTTCTATGCTGGCGCCCCTACTCATCCCTCTGGCGCTGGTACTTCTGGTGCTGGTCCTTCAGGACATGCTGGTCGAGCTGATGTTGGTGATGACGAGGATAGTGATGAGGAGATGTGATTTGATTTTTTAGTGACATTCTATCACTACAACAGAAATACCTTTTAATGACGGCTAAAAACCATCATTAATGACAAACCATGACACTTTTTTTTTCCACAGCAACCGTTATGAAAACGGGTGTTATAAATGTTTTTTAAAAGCGTCATAAAATAACCGTCATGAATATGATGAATTTCTGCTACACTTATTTTCAGCGTAGTTTGAAAGCGTTATGAATAGATAATCTGTATAGACTCAATTCAGCACATTTATAACGCTCAATTCTGCACATTTATATATTACTTTCCAAAAAATTATAGATCAATGCTCAATGTTGCTCAATTCAATTTCAAAACATTCATTTTGAACCATATTCACAAGAAAACATCTAAATGTTATAAAGTACCATTTAATCCATTTACAAATATACATAATATATATCACCATCTTCATTACATTTTTTCAAAATAGGACATCCAAATACATATATCAGAACCATTCCACAGCATATTTTCACATTCAACATCATTGTTCTCCTCAAGACCAGTCGGGGCTTCAATCACACTAAAAGCATTCCTTTGCAGCTTCACCTCTATGCCATTTGTTAGGACCTGCAATTCACCAGTCACAGAATTAATTACTGCTCTACTATTAATACAAAAATCAAAATCGTGCAAGTAGAGTTGATTAGATTTCAGGGTACAATGGCAAGAGAAATAGAATAAGAAAAGGCACCCATGGTCTATTTAACACGGACATCGTTCGACGCAACACAGATAAAATGTCTTCCGTGATAGAGCCATATATCCAGCCAAGCTGGAAGGGAAGGTGAGAAGATTTAGTCAAGATTGGTTCTATTGACAAGGTAAGTTTAAAAAAGTTCCTGTCAACTTCACAGTACAAATGAGTCACTAAATCCTAGTTCTTCTAAGTGACTGAGAAAGTAATATCTGTGAATTGAAAAAAAAAAACTTTTAGCCCAGAATATTAAGCATAACTATTTTAACTTGTAGTTAGAAGAAGGTACTTAATAACTAAATTAAGAAACAGCCAAGCTAAAAATTCTACAAAAGTTTCCTCTCCCATACTTGTTCCTGACCATTCTAAGCAAGCATTAGATTTAAATAAATATAGTAGAAGCACTATCATTTATCAATCAAACTTGAATTCTTAATATAATAGTGAAACTAAACCGCATTTATCAAATTTGCAAATAACCTCAGTTTATACTCTAAATGTGCCATCTAATATGTGTCTTCCTATAAATCCACCAGATTTCCATTAAATTCCAGCAGTATCATGAATAACATAACATTCAAATGAAAATAAAAAGAACAAACACAACTAAAAGGTAAGGGAACTTAATCTGAACAGAAATAGATAATCTCGAGAAAAGAAAGTGTAAGGATTTCTAACTTTTCCGAAATTTGAACCTAGACTAACTTCTACATAATTCACAAGATTTATATCAATTACAGTATAGTAAAGAAATATATGAAATCCATGGAAAATAGTAAGATTTTCGAAGTTAAAATTCTGGTAATAGTTACAAAAATGCCAGTCCTACTCAAATCTAAGGAAATCAAGCATATATAAAAGAAATTTCCAAAATTTAGGTGAATTCAGAAGAAAAATTCATATAAGAAACACAATCTACATAATTTTATGATAACTTGCATATCACTTAAAGATCTACAACAAAGTCTAAATCCAAAGTGAAGCTAGTGACAAATCCACTCATAAACCCAACAAGCTCCCACTACAATGGAGCCCTGACATGGTTTGTCTGCGATATGTCTTCTTCCATTCGGTAATTAACAAGAAGCAAAGTGAACTAAGGAAACGGTTCTTGTCAACTTCACACAAGGTATTTTGCAATCCTAGTTTCCACCAATCAGCTTCTAAGCAAGCATAAACTTCAATACTATAATTGATCAAATTTCAGTTTTCAAAATAAAATTGGATATAAAATCACGTGTACAAAATTTCTGAACAACCTAAAATTGTGTTGTTATACTCAAGATGTGAGTCATGTGACATTAGGGATTTCTGTCATCATAAATCTACATAATTAATATCAAATTCCATGTCAAAGAAAGAAAACATACAAGTAAATTTAAGGAATTTGATCCTAGACTAACTTGTACAAAATTCACATACATCAATTATCAGCATATGCAAGAGACTTCATTTCTAAGTTCCATTCTAACTATAGCAAAATATGAAGGAAAAAAATCCCAGAACTTCAAAAACTGCAGAATAAGTTTAAGATTCGCACAAACAAAACGGCTAAAACTTTTTAAGCTTTTTTCCAGAATTCACATGAATCCTACAGAAATCAGGAAAAAAAGAACATATAAAAGAGAACTTAGGAATCTAAGCGAATTAACATAAAAATCGCATCCTAACAATCGCAAAATCCCAGCTTTTTCCAATAAAACTTTACAGAGCTGCAGCATAAGTTGAAGATTCACACAGACAATAAACCAAAATTAGAAAGAACTCGACACTCTAGGCAGAAACCAACAGCTGAAATCCCACAAAAGATGCACAAAAGTCTGAATTTTTCAATATAAAAATTCATCAAAAACCAACTTTCATGATTATTTTCTCAAAGAAGCACAAAATATTCATCCAAAACCAAGAAGAATGTAACGAAATTACACACAATAGATATTGTGATCAACCTTACTAGAATAGAATAAAAAACATGTCCAAAAAGAGAGACTTTGAAAAAATAGACATTACTATAAATCAGTCCTCCCCAATGAGGTCATCATATTTGTAACAAGATAAAGCGAAGACACTAACCTAGAATTTTACTAGGTATAGGGAACATAACCATCAAAATAATGCCCTGATTTGAACTAAAAGGTGAGACCAATATACTCTCTGACTTAACTAGGTAGCATCCACCATGTTTTCCCATACTGAAGTTATCAAATCCAAAAGCCTGAAGGTGCTGAACAACTAATAAAAACATAAAAAATAAACAAACTGAAAAAGATGTTTCAAAGATGGAATAAGTGATGGTCCTGTATCATGTTAGTCCAAGATTAACATGTATAAGACAGGAGAGCTCCAAAAGTGTGTGTTTAACCAAAGAGCAAGGAGATGTATGATGTAGTAGTAACTGATTAGAGGACCAATAGTGGAGACACAAAATATATTTCCTATCACTATGGCTGACATGAAATATCTGCATCCAGAACTCTTTGAAGAAGCTAAGATAAACTTACGATGCACATTCAAGATAATATCTAAACTTGTATGCTAGTGAAATTGTATCGTACAATGAGATTTTAACAAGGAAATATGGAGGGAGGAAAAACTAAAAATCTAGAGAACTTGTAGCAGAATTAGGCCAAGTACCTACAAGTTATCATTATAATTTCTTTTGAGTCCGTTGCTTATATCAAGGCAAACATTGTTCACACAGTTAGTTTGAGATGGTTAAAGAGGATAGGTCCTTGTAGAGAGAGACATGACCTGAGAATACCTATGAAGTTCAGGAAATAAGTTTTATACAGTTAGAAACAAGAATGCTTTGGGTCCAATGTTGGACAATCATGAAACATGCCTGAAAAATGAATGTGCAAAAATTGAGAATGCTGAGATGAAAAATTGGTAATATGTTAAAAGAGATTATAAACCAAAAATGAGCTAGTAGGAAACTGGAGGTAGCTTCATTAAGGATGAACTCCCCGGACTCGATCCTCCTCTCGATCTCGTCGAGGCCGAAGAGTATGCTGTCCCTGTCGCTCTCAGTAATCAACCCCTGCACTGACAATGAAACGGTGGTATATCAGCAGTGGAGATTCGTTTAAGAGGGACGGGGGATTTAGGTCGAGCACCTGGTGGGCGAGCATGGAGGCGTGGACCTTGCTGCCGGCGATGTCATGGTGGTATAGCTCTTTGTCGAAGGACACGGACTCGCTGAAGCGCTCGACGGCGTCGGTGACGCTCTCCTCGAACCGGCCTCCCCAAAGCTTCACCTCCTTCGGCTGCTTCCGGTAGCTCTCCCCCTCCGCTCCTGATGCTGCTGATGCCATGGAGGACCGAGAGGTCCTCTGGCTGAGGCTGCGGATGCTGAAGAGGCGGCGGGCGAATGGTGAAAGTCCGGTGAGCTCCTGCGGGAGGAGCAGAGAGTACGAGTGGGAGAGGGACTTCATTTTCGTATATTCCTCAGGACTAATGAATGAAACACTCACCCGCCGCCGATCTCCAGCATGTGCGCGCGGTGTTCACCAGCCGGACCTCCATCACCGGCTTCAGGTCCTCCGACGACCCCTCCGATATGGTCGAGATCGCACCTCGGCTAAGATCCATCGATCAGAAACCCTAACCTAACTCTTGAGGAAATTGGGGGAGAAGAGGTTTGGAGAGATGCTGCTCCTTAGAAAATGGATGATAAATGAATTTTCTCTCTCTCCCACTTAGCTTTTATACAGTGAAAAAATTACAAGTTTGCCACCGCTCTAAAGTATTAATGACGTTTTGTTTTATAAACGTTATAAAAAGCCTAAAATTAGTCCAAACCGTCATAGAAAAAAGGTATTTTTCAACTTGATAATGCTTATGTATCAGCCGTCATTAAAACTCCCTGTCGAGCGTCATTAAAAGGGTTTTTTGTTGTAGTGTATTGTATACTTGGAAATGCTCTAACATTCCAAGTTTTTATCAGTATTTCTTTTATTTTTATCAGTACTTTCTAGTTATTATCAGCACTTTGTAGTTTGCTTCAGTACTATTATCATTCATGGACATGTTTATGGTGTTTCAGTTATGACATTTCAGTTTATTTCAGCACTTTATTTTAGCACTATATCTTTATACTGCTTCTTCATTACAAACTGCCTGTGAAATAACATGCCTGAGATTTTTTTTAAACAATACATGCTGTAATGTTTTTTTTCTTAAATTTTTATGTTTTTTTTATGTTTTCTCACTACTTGTTACTTATGCATTTGATTGCAGGGGAGCCTTCTCTTTTGCAATTATTTTGCTAAGTGACAAAGGGGGAGAAAATTAAAGATCTAACATTTCTTTTGAGATAATACAGGACATGAACAATTTCTACTTTTTGATATTTTTTGAACAAGCATAGCTTAATGTTATATCATTCATAGTTTGTCAATTATCAAAATGGGGGAGATTGTTGGCCCATTGGTAATATGGTCAACCAGATTTTAATAATTGATCAAACTCTGTCTGGATATACGAAGCTAGTCGGGACATCTCAGATTCTTGGACATGATCAAGATTGGCTATCCACTCCATTCAAGACCGAAGATCAGTTTGCCTACTCGAGTCTGTAATTTCTTATGCAATGTATTTTTTATTTTATTTGAGTCTAGGAATATGTTGTACACCAAGTCGTACTGGCAAATAGGCTACCCTCAAATGAGTTCAAAATGTTTTTAAAATGACCTCTCAAAAAGGTTTACAAAAAGGTTTTCAAAAAAGGTTTTCAAAAATCACCAAAAGCTTTTTCAAAAACCCTAACTAAACCCTGACTTAACCCTGACAGAACTCGGACCGAGTTCGGCCAGAGTTCGGCCAGAGTTCGGTTGGTGGCCGTTGTGATTTTGAATCTTTGGAACTTGGTCCTCCTGCAGTTGCAGATTTGACCGAGATTTTCTCAAAGAGTTCTGCCCGAATTCTGCCCGAATTCTGACAAAAGTCTGCCTTTGGAACTCCTATAAATAGAAAAGGATTTTGATCATTTCAATTCACTCATTCACTTTCAATCTTATCTCTATCTAAAGCTTTCAGTCTTCCAAAGAGTTTTCTAGAGCTTTCAATTTCATATCCAAAGTCAGTTACAATCCTCTAGTCAATTTGCCAGTGCGGTACGGTCTAGAAGTTTCTGAAAGATTGTAATCAGAAGGCTTGATTGAAGAATACCTCTTCACATTTTGAAGTTGGACGAGTTCTTCGTATCAAAGCTCGCGTTGTAGAAGTTGCAAGGACTTCGTAAGAAAACTTGCGGTTTTTCCAATAGTGGATTCAACTGGTAGCAAGAGTTCTACCGACTGGATTAGTCCTCAACAGAGGGATACCAGTATACATCGCTGTCTTTGCGTTTGCTCTCTTAACTTTGCCTTTACATTATTTCAGTTGTGATTAATATTCTGTGATTGTGCTGCTAACATTTTTAATTAGCATTTTTTCGCTGCCAACTCTATTCACCCCCCCCCCCTCTAGAGTATTATGCTTTACTATTTTGTTCCTACACACTCTTTTTAATTTTCGTCCGTTAATTTTATCATTTGGTACCTCAAAACCGGCTACCAAGTTGACCATTTAAATTGTATTAATTTTGGACAGTTTCGCGGAGTCAACTTCGTCGGCTTATATCTCCTCCACCGCAGCTCCATTTGGCGTGCTACCAGTTTCTGTGCGAATCTGATATAACCCTTTTACTACCCTTCCAGTTTCGTTTCATTGTGAGCTTGTTTGATTGGTTGAATTCGACGCCAAAGTTGGCCGTCCGAATTCATAATTTCCAACTTGTAAAATTTTATTTTTGAACACGGGACTCCAGATTTCATTTCTGACACCACCAGTAGACTCGTGGCATCGTTCTGGTATTTTTTATATAAAATTTGTTAGATTTGGAGGACGTGAGCCCTGGCACATATTTCGGTGTAAAGTGGGTCCCATAGTCCGGGTCAACGGAGCTTTTTGACGCCGGCTCATCGGAATCCAATTCCGAATATACCGTTGAGTTAGTATCGTTATTCTAGACTCGTTGACATATAATTTGCTAGGTTTTAGTGGAGATTAGATCCGGCACGCATTTCGGTGCAAGTCCGATACCGATATTCGGGTTAACAGGTTATTTTGAGATCGGCTCATCGGAATCCAATTCCGGATATACCGTTGAGTTCGTATCGTCATTCTGGACTCGTTGACATGCAGTTTGCTGATTTTTGAGAACATTGGCTTCGGCATGCATTTCCGTGCAAACCAGAATTCTAATGTTCTGGTCAACGGACCAAATTGAGATCGGATCAACGGAATCCAATTCTGGATATACCGTTGGGTTCGTATCGTCATTCTGGTTTCATGGACATATAATTTGTTATATTTTGTAGACTTGTTTTCTTGCACATTTTTCGGTGCAAAATGGCTCCGACACGGATACCGTTTTGACCCGAAATTACCTTTTTGCCCTTGTGTCCAAATTGTACCGATAGGTATGCTATCCTAGCTAATTTGACCATTCTGGACACGTTGGCGATGTTTAATTCATCATCCGACAATGTTGTAGGTAGTTTCCCTATGTATCACCCTTTTATTATAATTAATTCTTATAATATTCGTACTTCGGGATTAGTACAACGAAACTGAGATCAGTCAATTCTAGTGATCTCACATCGCTGAAATTGACAAGATGGACACGTGCATCACTATAATAAGATTATTAACTTTATCGTTGATCATCTTATCTCGATTTGCGTGTCGTAAGTTTTGACGTACGAATAACGAAGTACATTTTATATCTTTAATAATTAGACTAGAATTGACCCTGTTTGACCAGAGTTGACCAGTTGACCAAAAGTCAACTCTAAATCAACACTTGACCTAGTTTGACTAGATTGTTGACCGGAGTTGACCTAGAGTTGAATTGACTTAGAAGAGATTAGAATAATATAGATTGCTTGTAGAGATTCATTTATTACAACTTGAACACCTTATAACCTGTGTTACTTTAAATAGGACTCTGTGGCTTCAGTTGGACCCCTATATCTATCAGCTATTCAGGTTATCAGGCGCGTACATTCTCTGATCATTTCATATCCTGTTAGAATTATTCTCCTGCTTTAGATTACTTTACTTGATGCTGTCACGTTGGTCACACGGATTAGTACTATATGGATCCTTTCTTGAGATGTTATCCCCTCAGGGAGCATCGGATACTACATGTTCTGTGCGTTTCACTTACATGGTGTATCACTATGCTTCATGGTTCATTGATTACTTGTGACATGTACTCTTATGATCACAGAGTCCCCTTGAATCTTCCATTTATGGGCATTTCCAGAATCACCCATTTGTGGGCCTACCATGTACCACCCCTTGTGGGCCATTGCATGGAATCATAACATAACCTAGCTGGATCCTTGTGTATTAATTGGGGGCACGGGAGAGTAGAAGTAGACATGTGAATAATATCCATGTAGTGTAGCATCAGAATCTTTTCCGTAGTGTAGTATCAGAATCTCCTATGCTGTTTACATGTCTATATTGTACTCTGACTCACTAGCCACTGTTAGTTCTCTATTTATAGTAGATATTTCTATTATAGTTCTCTCTCTGTTTACATACTGTATTTCTTTCAGATCCTATATCTTACTTTACTGCATGATTATATTTTCTAACCTGCTATGATCTGTTGAGATGTACTGTGCTCGCTCCTATCCTGACTGGACCTGTTGATAAATTTTATAGATAGCCTGGAGGTTGCCTGATAGCCTAGAGAAGATACAGTAGAGGTTGTATAGATAGTTATTCAGTTGTCCTGAGTTGTATTTATTTTATGGATTACTGTATTGAGCTTTGAGATGTTTTCTGGGTTGTATATCTTAGACACTTAGACTTCTATCTGCTGTATCTCTTTGTGGATTTCATATTTTCTTTTATCATGCTCTATCTTAGATGTGATTGAGACTGTATCTGCTATGTCACCTCCATTCGAAGAGTATATACTTTACAGGTACCTTATTTTGTTAGATGTTTGACCTAGGACAGCGTTCTACCGCCGATACTGTGGGTAGGCTGGACGTACCCACGTCTCATGCCCTTACTCTAGGGTGCGGGTCGTGACACGTTTTTTGTGGTGGCCCATGCAGGTCGAGTTTGTGTAGTGGTATTCGAACTATAGTATCACTACAGCCTGCAGTAGGATTAGGATATATTTTGAAGGTACTCAATCACAGTTAGGATCCCTTGGGAATTCCTGGGACGACCCTTGAGAATCTTATTTTTAACTTCGATTGGAAAACTCTTCTTCCCTTGATTTGATTTATCTTTACTTTCTATTGTTGAACTTGATTTTGATGGATTATTGTTGAATTTGAGTTTGTATTTATTGATTTTGATGATGATTGTTGAGTTTTGAATCTTGATGTTAGTTGTTGCATCCGAGTTTGTATTTATATGAATTGATGGATTTTGTTCATTTTGAATCTTGATGTTCGTTGATAAATTTGATTTTTGGGTATCCAATGTTGATTTAATTTAATTTTTGTCAAGATGAAATTATATGGGCTAGGTCATCTAAGTTATGGAATCTAGTCTTCTATAGTCACATTAGCCAGCATGGTGAGGACACATAGTCTGATTTTGGATATATTTCTCGGGTGTGGAAATTTAAGGTTTTCGCACCCAAGCTAGCGGCATCGCAAAAATGTTAAATACCATGATTCTAGAGGTATGTGCCTAAGTCGAGGGCTCTGTGATTATCGTAGCCTTGCTTACTAGTATGACGATAATTTAGAGTACCATAATTTTGGATAGACGCATATGATTATCAGATTGTACCTTAAATATTTTCGAACATGTTTTCTCTACTTTTGTTTCAGTCCTTCATAAAAAAAGAATAATTATTTGTTTTGTTTTGTTTTGTTTTGCTTCTCATTATTTAACTTAGGAATAGCTTTAGCTATTTTTATAAACCTTGTGTAACTTCTTGCTATGAGTTTCTTCATAATACAACGAATCGATGATTTTTTTGCTAAGACCTTATTTTAGATTTGATATTATAGTTCTGGTTTCAAAATGGTTCCCTCTTTTAAACAGAAAAGCAGAACAGATTCTATTATCATTCTTTTCCTGCCAATATTTTATTACCATCATTTCTTGTCTTATATAACTGTCCTGATTACATCAATTCTCTGTCTCGTATCTAATTATGTCAGCTATACCTTGAAACCCTTGAATCTTTATATCATTTTGCCTGAGACATGTTGAGAAAATAACGTAAATTATCTAGTTCGAAAATGACGTAATTGGTTATCATATGATGATTTTGTAGGAATCAGAATGTTGGATGTCAAATATGAAAAATTCGAGGTGGAGATGTGGTAAAGGTTTAGAATGGAATCGAGAAATAAATGTTATTAATTTAGAAACAATCGCAGAAAATTTTGGTTATGAGTAATTCATGGTTGTATTTCATAAAAAAAACTAATAAGGATATTAGAGGTCAACCTAGTTTTGAGAACTTAGGAAATCTTGTTTATTGATTCTTGGAAACTTTTACTCTAAGGCTATGTAGAAATTTAGAAACTGAAAGGAGAATTTAATTGTATTCAATGATTATGCGAAATTGAACTAGATATTGTAAGAGGGTGACTAGAGACAGAGAGAACACAAGGATTTTAAGTTATAAAAAATTATTTTAGATGATTGGGGAAAAATTGTAGAATTCAAAAGGATAATATTTGAAGGTGAACGTTGAAGAAAATATGAAGGTTGATTTATAAATAAGAATAAATTTTGTATGACATAGTGGTATTAGGGTTGAATAAATACGAGACTTGAATTAAACAAGTTCAAGGATTTCATAAACTGGATTTAAAGGTTTCAGATCTAAATTAGGACGAGGTGAAGGAATATGAAAATTTGATTAAATGAATAAGTGTTGATACCTAAATAAGAGGGGTATGCTTCGTGGAAAATGTTTTAGAAGTTTGGAATTTTGTCTATGGTGATCATGGTAAAGGTTTAGATGACTGAAGGTTATAAAATTTTGATGATAGTCATATAAAGGTTGATTTTTATATTGGGACTTGTGAGATAAAAATATGATTGGCAAATGAGAAACTTGATAGTATTAGAGAGAGATGATTAACTTGACTTCTTATAAAATCTTTCCTTTTTTTTCCTAAAAGGTTTTCAATATCATTGAGTCCTAACTCCCTTAATCACGACCAATCAACCTTGATCATCCTTTCTTATCATATTAATGTCTTGGGTTCGTACTCAATTGAATCAAATTTAAATATGACCTGAATCTCCATCCTTGTATGCTCGTGCTCAGACTTCGATGACCTTGTCCTCCATATTGCCCAAATCTTGATTTCACAGAATTGATCAACTTAGATCGTATCAAGACTAAATATTCTTAATATATATTGTGATTGGATTTTAATGCTATTGACAACTGTCCCTTGAACTTTTGATTTCGATTTTTCTTTGAATAGTACCCCTTTATAGATAATTGGTAGTTATCTTATTTTATTTTATATTTTTTTGATAAGTACCAGTTTTCATATAGGATGGTAGACTGCCTTACAGTTTTGATGATTGTTATTTCTGTATTTTTTCTAATTTACCACCCTAGATTGCTTGTGCGTTTTGATACCCTATGACCGTTTTGGTCTAGCATGACTAGTATACCTAGATGAGACTTTCACTACCACCGTATGCCATGACCCTGTATGTCGTCCTTTAAATCGTATGATTTGTTTAAGTTTTGAGACTTTGATTGTGGGGATTTGACCTAGAAGGAGTATGAATATTTTAATTCCGAGGACGAAATTTTTATAAGGTGGGTAGGATGTGAGCACCCTGAATTTCGGGTTGATTTTTTTTTTAATTTTTCTGATTGAATTAGTTTCGATAAATAATTTATTCTGTTATTTATCTTTAAGTGTACTTTTCCGTGCCTTTGATATTTGGAGTGTCAGGGATGTTCATCTCTGGAAACTTTCTTCATGAGTTTTGTAGTGGACAGAATTACCTTCATTTTGGTATATAATGTCCCACTCAAACTTATTTCCTTGTACACTTTTTGCGTCGTACAACTTCTGGTCGAATTAGACCATTTGATCATTAATTAATTTTCCCACTCTTTTCCTTGATCATTATTAGCACGTTACCGTGACTTTTAATTTAGGAGCACAAGACCAGTCATTTTTTTGAAACCAACTTTTCATGCATGATCTACTCGAGACGCTCTTCATCCATGACCTTCGTGTCCCACTCAGACACACCATTTTGTGTTCCATTTGCTTCGCACAACTTTTCTGACACGTGACCCAATTTTATTTCACCCCACGGTGCCACATTTATTTTCAAACTTGATTTGTGGGTACCCTGTCGACCAGAACATGTCAGCCCCAAATATGGACATGGCCCACATTGAGCCTACTACCCGCACGACACTTGTGTCCCATTTATTGGAGCTTCCACATGCTACTTATTTACCCATGATCATAAACACCTATTTAATTCGATTATTTTGCCATGTCCGATTTTGATCCAACCCGGCTCGACTGAACCCAACCCCAGCTCCATATTATCCTCTCTCATGACACCCTCAGCATTATTATCCTTGAAAAATATTAAATACTCATTCTACCTATTTATAATATTTAATGGGAAAGTTCTGTTTATTAAAAATCCCTTGGGATGACCTAAATTTTAGCTATATTTAACCTTAGCCAATTGATTTTCCCTCATTAAATCCTCACCCTACATTTTCCCCACACTCTCACAAATCCCCCCTAGCCATGGCCGGCCCTAACTTCTAGGGATAGCTATTCTCTCTCCAACTCTAATAATTTCCTACACATTCTTCACACACAACTCAACAACAGCAACCATTATTATTTCTCTCTCTCTCTCTTCCTTATAATTTCTATAACACCAGCTCACCCCGAGCTCCTCCCATGCCCGAGTCCAACCTGGCCAAGCTCCATCTCCATCTGCCGTGGCCGACGCCGTCGACCACCACACTGGCCGTCGGCCACCACCGACCATCCTTCCCTCCTCCTTCTTCTCCACCATCAATATCACCACCACCACCACTTTAATCACCACCACCAAACCAATTACTCCGACCACCACCATCCAGCACAGCCGCCGCCCCCGCCGTGCCAGGACGCACCTCCACTGGGCCGGGCCAGGCCAGGCGCGCAGCCCCCGCGCAGCCGCGCGCAGCAGCTGCTAACAGCAGCGGTTGCACAGGCCGGCCGGAAACGACCCCTGGTCGCGTACGCAAGCCACGCCGCCGGCCTCCGCCGTCGTGGCCGTGCCCCCCAACAGTGGGCGAACGCCGGCGACCCCCCTGGGTCCGCTACCTCTTCACCGGCGCGACGTATAGGCGATTCATGCATTTTGCACGAATTTCCGTCGTGACGCGCGCGAAATTAAGTCCGTTTTGGCGCCCCGTCGCAGCAACTTCGCACACGATTTTTCGAGAAATTCGACCGTTGGATCGACAATTTCTTTGCTCCACCACAATCTCGGTATATCCACCTTCACTCCTGTCAATTTTCGTTCATTAATTTTATCATTTGGTACATCAAAACCGGCCACCAAGTTGACCATTTAAATTGTATTAATTTTGGACAGTTTCGCGGAGTCAACTACGTCGGCTTGTACCTCCTCTACTGCAGCTCCATTTGGCGTGCTACCAGTTCTTGTGCGAAGCTGGTATAACCCTCTTGCTACCCCTCCAGTTTCGTTTCATTGTGAGCTTGTTTGATTGGTTGAATTCGACGCCAAAGTTGGTCGTCCGAATTCGTAATTTCCAACTTGTAAAATTCCATTTTTGAACACGGGACTCCAGATTTCATTTCTGACACCACCGGTAGACTCATGGCGTCGTTCTGGCATGTTTTCATATAAAATTTGTTAGATTTGGAGGACGTAGGCCCTGGTACGCATTTCAGTGCAAAGTGGGTCCCCACAGTCCGGGTCAACGGGACTTTTTGACGCCAGCTCATCGGAATCCAATTCCAGATATACCGTTGAGTTCGTATTGTCATTATGGACTCGTTGACATATAATTTTCTAGGTTTTAGTGGACATTGGATCCGACACGTATTTCGGTGCAAGTCGGATACCAATATCCGGGTCAACAGGTCATTTTGAGATCGGCTCATCGGAATCAAATTCGGGATATACCGTTGAGTTCGTATCGTTATTCTGGACTCGTTAACATGTAGTTTACTGAGTTTTGAGAACATTGTCTCCGACACGTATTTCCGTGCAAGCCGAAATTCTAATGTTCTAGTCAACGGACCAAATTGAGATCGGGTCAACGAAATCCAATTCTGGATATACCGTTGGGTTCATATCGTCATTCTAGTTTCGTGGACATACAATTTATTATATTTTGTAGACTTATTTTCTTGTACGTTTTTCGGTGGAAAACGGCTCCGACACGGATACCGTTTTGACCCGAAATTACCTTTTTGCCCTTGTGTCAAAATTGGACCGATGGGTAGGCTATCCTAGCTAATTTGACTATTCTGGACACGTTGGCGATGTTTAATTCATCATCCGACAATGTTGTAGGTAGTTTTTCTATGTATCATCCTTTCATTATAATTAATTCTTATAATATTCGTATTTCGGGATTAGTACAACAAAACTGAGATCAGTCAATTCTAGTGATCTCACATCGCTGAAATTGACAAGATGGATACGTGGATCACTATAATAAGATTATTAATTTTACCGTTGATCATCATATCTCGATTTACGTGTCGTAAGTTTCGACGTACGAATAACGAAGTACACTTTATATCTTTAATAATTAGACTAGAATTGACCATGTTTGACCAGAGTTGACCAGTTGACCAAAAGTCAACTGTAAATCAACACTTGACCTAGTTTGACTAGATTGTTGACCGGAGTTGACCTAGAGTTGAATTGACTTAGAAGAGCCTAGAATAATATAGATTGTTTGTAGAGATTCATTTATTACAACTTAAACACCTTGTAACATGTGTTGCTTTAAATAGGACTCTGTGGCTTTAGTTGGACCCTTATACCTATCAGCTGTTTAGGTTATCAGGCGAGATCATTCACTGATCATTTCATATCATGTTAGAGTTATTCTCCTGTTTTAGATTACTTTACTTGATGCTGTCACGTTGGTCACACGGATTAGTACTATATGGATCCTTTCTTGAGATATTATCCCCTCAGGGAGCATCAGATACTACATGTTCTGTGTGTTTCACTTACATGGTGTATCACTATGCTTCATGGTTCATTGATCACTTGTGACATGTACTCTCATGATCACAGAGTCTCCTTAAATCTCCCATTTATGGGCATTCCCAGAATCACCCATTTATGGGCCTACCATGTATCACCCCGTGTGGGCCATTGCATGGAATCATAACATAACATGGCTGGATCCTTGTGTATTGATTGGGGGTACGGGAGAGCAGAAGTAGACATGTGAATAATATCCAAGTAGTGTAGCATCAAAATCTTTTCCGTAGTGTAGTATAAGAATCTCCTATGCCATTTACATGTCTATATTGTACTCTGACTCACTAGCCACTATTAATTCTCTATTTATAGTAGATATTTCTATTACAGTTCTCTCTCTATTTACATAATGTATTTCTTTCAGATCATGTATCTTACTTTACTGCATGATTATATTTTCTAACCTGCTATGATCTGTTGAGATGTACTGTGCTAGCTCCTGTCCTGACTGGACCTGTTGATAAATTTTACAGATAGCCTGGAGGTTGCTTGATAGCCTAGAGGAGACACAGTAGAGGTTGTATAGATAGTTATTCAGTTGTGCTAAGTTGTATTTATTTTATGGATTACTGTATTAAGCTTTGAGTTGTTTTCTGGGTTGTGTATCTTAGACACTTGGACTTCTATCTGCTGTATCTCTTTGTGGATTTCAAGTTTTATCTATCTTTTATTATGCTCTATCTTAGATGTGATTGAGACTGTATCTGCTATGTCACCTCCATTCGGAGAGTATATACTGTACAGGTACCTTTATATTGTTAGATGTTTGACCTAGGACAACGTTGTATCGCTGACACTGCGGCGTAGGCTGGACGTACCCACGTCTCGTGCCCTTACTCTAGGGTGCGGGTCGTGACAAGAGATGAGGCAAAGGAGGTCATCCACTCGCCTTAGACTTACATCAAGCGAGCAACCGGTTGGCTGTGCTGACGTCGCCTACGCGATCACCTACAATCGCATAAGCAACTGATTTCAACACTGTGTAATTCAAGAAATTTCGATATGAATGCAAATCTCGAAAACACAAGTCACGAAAACCCATCGGAAAACATTCACGAAAAATGCATTCACGAAAACCAAAGCCAAAGCCTAATCAAGTTCGGCATGAAAACCAGAGTAATGGGAGGTCTCTTTCGCCTCAGCCGCAGAGACAATCCTCGAGGTACAATCCACTGAATATGGGACTTGGTTCCGAAGAAGCCATTCCATAACATGGAATGGATCTTAATTCAACCGTTTCCGTTCGATCGACTTGGCCGATTCTGACCTATCGGTCCCGAATGAATCGATAGCGACAGTGTTCCTTTCTCGCGCATCCCGTGCACGAAAACGGGGCACGATGTATGGATGGGGCACTACACCATAAACAACTAATAAAAAGTTTTGTCCTCGAAACTTAAGTATAGAACCTACCTCTACCACTTAAGTATAGAGCCAATCCTTAAGCTCCCACGTCGACTCTTCGACCGAATGGTTCCTCCAGAGGACGCAGATGAGAGGGATCGCTCGATTTTGCAGCAGCTTATGCTTGTGTTCTAAGATTTGAACTGTCTCTTCAACGTAGGATAAGTCGAATTTTAGCTCCAGCTGGCCAAAATCTACCACGTGGCTAGGGTCGTGCACGTACTTCTGCAACTGAGAGACGTAGAAGATATTGTATACACCTTCAAGCACCGACGGCAGGGCTATTTTATAGGCCACTGGGGCGACCCGTTCGAGTATTTCGAACGGCCCAACGAATCTCGGACTCAACCTTCCCTTTGCGCCGAATCGAGTAACTTCCCGTTATGGGCGACACTTTGAGAAATACGTGATCTCCTTCTTAAAACTCGAAGGGTCGATGATGAATGTCCGTATAGCCTTTCTAACGACTCTGCGCGGTATTTAATCTTTCCCGAATGAGCCAAACTTTTTGCACAGTCTGCTCCACCAGTTCTGGGCCAAGAATCTGTCGCTCTCCGACTTCGTCCCAGCAAATGGGTGATCGGCACTTTCATCCGTACAAAGTTTTATACGGCGCCATTTGAATGCTGGATTGATAGTTATTGTTGTATGCAAATTCGGCCAGAGGTAGATGAACATATAACTTGATTTGAAGTCAATTTCGCAGAGTCGTACCATGTCTTCGAAAATCTGATTCCCGCGGCGTCTTCGGCAGACCAACAATAAAATTCATGCACACGTGCTGCCACTTCCATTCCGAAATCACCAGATTATGTATCTTCCTGCCCGGTCTCTGGTGCTCAGCTTTCACCTGCTGACAGGCCATATATTACAACACAAAAAGTGCCACATCTCTTTTCATCTCGTGCCACCAGAAGTTTGTGAGGAGGTCCTTCTACATCTTCGTGCTACCGGGATGCAAGGTAAACTTCGTATAGTGCGCCTCCGACAATATCTCCTTTCTAAGTTCTGAATCATCCGGAACGCATAGCCTACCCTTTAATCAAAGCATGCTGGTTTCTTCTTCCATGAAGTCGGTCGTCCTGCCCGTCAAGATTAGCTCTCGCATCTTCTTTAGGTACGTATCGTCCTTCTGAGCAGTCTTGATCTTTTCTTGCAAGCTCGGCTCTAACTGTAACTTTACCAACTGCACATTCCTGAGTCGGACTCGAAGTTCGATGCCTATCTCTTCTAGGTCGCATAGCAGTCTGCGGTCGATGGATAGCGAGGCAATATATTTCTGACTCAGAGCGTCTGCCACAATATTTCCCTTTTTTGACGTATAGTCAATAGTCAAGTCGTAATCCTTGATCAGTTCAAGCCAATGCCTTTGCCGCAAGTTCAGTTCCTTCTACGTGAATAGATACTTGAGGCTCTTATGATCGGTATAGCTCGTGCATGCCACACCATAAAGATAGTGACGCCACAATTTCAATACGAACACAATCGCCACTAACTCTAGGTCATGAGTAGGGTAGTTCTTCTCGTACGGCTTTAGTTGTCGGGAAGCAAAAGATATCACCTTATTTTGCTGCATCAACACACACCCCAAGCCCTGACCGGACGCGTCGCTGAATATCTGAAAACCTTCAGTCCCATCTGGAAGTGCGAGTATCGGGACCGAGACGAGCCGTTGTTTTAACTCTTGGAATAAAACTTCACAGTCGTCTGACCATTCAAATGCGACTCCTTTCTGGGTGAGGTGAGTCAGAGGCGATGCGATCTTCGTAAAGCCTTTCACGAAGCGTCGGTAGTATTCTGCTAAGCCAAGGAAACTTCGAATCTCGCTGGCGGACGTTGGCCGCTTCCAATCGACAATGGCTTCAACTTTCTTTGGGTCGACCGCAATGCCTTTAGCTGAAATGATGTGTCCGAAAAAAGCGACGTTGCTCAGCCAAAATTCACATTTGCTTCTTTTCGCTTCGCATACAACTAATTTTCTCGAAGGGTCTGAAACACGGTCCGTAGATGCTCAGTGTGTTGCTGCCTATTCTTCGAGTAGACGAGTATATCGCCGATAAAAAAATTTGAGCCTAGAGCTCTGATACCAATTTGTCACGCCCCAACCCGAAAAATCGCTCATCCTTGTATCGATTTATCCGAATCATCGTCCTCGCTAGGGCATGATATCGTATGAGTCTGGAGTTGCACTCGTACAAGGCAAGATGATAAGTTCTCTAATGGTTATCTTTGATTTGATACTAGCAGCAAAAGCAAACAGAGTATACAAAACAATTCTCTTTATTAATAAATGAACTGAGGTTACAAAGGCTTTCAATAGTCCAATTGAATTTGCTAGATAAGCTTACAACACTCAGGTTCTCTCTTGTCCACAAAGGATTTTACCGTTCCATACATCATACCTTATATATCTCGACCGTATCAATCCTATTATAAGTCCAAGCGTCAATGTGATCGCATGCTTCAAATGCTACGGCATTTCATGCCTCTGCGCGACCAAGCGATGCTTCACCGCAAGCAGAATGTATCCTAAACCTGCGAGCAATCTAGTAGGGGATTAATACTTTCGTCCTCGCTGTACTGATCAAAGACCCACTTAACAAACTGATATTTAGTTATGTAATGATTCAAGCAAGCATACAATTGAGTAATCTTTCTATGTTCTCCTTAGGATCGGTTTCATGGCATATTCAAAAGTAGAAAAGCATGTTATTATGGCAAGCATGTTATTTGATTCGTTTAAGCAAGCATGCAACCAATAGCAATCTAGTGTAGTTTCGTGACTTCTTACCAATGCTGAAGCACTCATCCTTGTACCGACGCAAGGTGAATATGTCTCATTCCTTCCCAGTCATGTTATAAGTGCTCTGTGCAGGAGCTCTATGTTCCTGCACTTTTGGCCCACTGTTCCTTAACTATATGAGGATCATTGGCGTATTCGTGCCAGAATAGACTAACTTGTTTCTCTTTCTTTTCTTTTCTTTTCTTTTCTTTTCTTTTCTTTCTCTTTTTCAAACTAGATAACCCAGCGTCCTTCCTGTACGGGTTTGCTGGCCCAATATCCGAAGGACGCCGAACTTACCATCAATTGTGGCTTATCAGATGAGTAGCAGATCGCAAGTCATACCCAAAAGATGTGCACCAACAATGATTATCCATCCCTCCTAGGCTGAATGATCCTGGTGCCCCGGCAAATATAACTCGTTCGAGGGAAATTATCACACCCTATGCACGGGCAATATCTCAAATCCATTCGACCATGCAACGCTGTCACTACCACATTTCTAGTTTGAGGGTATTTTTGAAATTTTTGGGGTAATTTGAATTTATTAGAATTTATTTGAATTTATGGGAATTTTTAGAAATTATTTTGGAATTGTTTGAATGAGGGTTGACTAGGTTGACTTTGACTAGCTTTGACTTTGTGACCTAACCCTAGTTGAGTTGGACTTGGCTAGATATGAGACCCTAGGTTAAGTTAAGTTAACCATACTCTAGTTAGTGAAATCAATTAGGAATATTGAGATTTGAATAGAAGGATTTTGACCACAAGTCATGACTTGTGATTTTTAAGTCATTTGTTTTATGACTAAGCCCAAAGCCCATTAGCCAAGTGTCCAAACCCTAACCCTAACATTATTGTCCAGCCACTTAACCTCTCCTTGGGATCCCCCCTTATAAATAATCTCTTAGAAATTAGGGCTAGCCTCTAAGGAAGAACAAGCTTTAGAAAGAGGTAATGTCCCAACTTCAAAAATTCCTAGAAAATCTATTTTAGCTCCCTTTTCTCCCAAACAAATTGCAATAGGTTTTAATTTTAGTATTCTTGCTGTTGTTACATTTTATTCTCAGATTCAAATCACTTTGGAGGAGTTTCACCATCAAGAGGAACATCTCTCTTTAGAGCTTTTTGGGGATTTTGATACATAGAGGTAACTTCCTATTTTCACAATGAAATTCTGGTTTTATTGCATATCTAGGGAGCCCTAGGCCTAACCTAACTGTAGGAATAGGAAACCCTAGAATTTGGGTCCATTTTGTGTCCTATTTGGACACGTATCAGTGTCCCTATGCAAGTGTTTGTGAAAATGCCACAAAGAAAAATTTTGTGTTATTTTTGAAATCTAATTGAAAAAGAATTTAGTTTTTGTTGTCGCTTACACATTTCCTTTGGTCTAGGGGTGTCCCTGTGTCGCATCGTGTCGGATTCGACACGTGCACACGCGGGTGCGCGCGCGCGGGGGGCTATGCGCGTGTCCTGCTGTGCGGGGGCTCCAAAGGACACGATACTCGATCACTTGACACGAGATTTGACACACCCCTTGGGGCACTCACTGACACACCATGTGTCAAATTTCAGGGGCCCACGTGGTGTGTTGAGGGAGTTATCCACGTTGCACTGGTCGGGGCTGACAGTGCAGTCGGGAATTTATTGGCACTGATACGGCTTTCGTATCGCTCACAGACATGTCAAGGACACAGTGCATATCGACCTAGTACTAGCCCTAGTGTTGGTGTACACGTGTGCACGAGCACGTGTCCTAGTTCATGTTGTGTCGTGTGCACGACACGCGTGCACACGTGCACGATGTAGTGCACTGAAACATTGCCTATGTGCACTGTTTCGTGTCTGAAACCATTTGGACACATTTGTGTCCTTTTGTTTGGACACAAACACCTTGTATGACACATATGTAATGTATATTTTGATTACCAACATTTTATTTTGTATTTTATTGTGTTTTCAATGGGTAATTGTCAATTTACCATATTCTGAAACTGTGTGATTTTCCTGAAAATTCTAGTTTTTAAATACGAAATTGGACAGCTATTTTAACCTATTTATTACTGTTAAAATATTAGTTTTAACTCCTATATTGGTTCTCCTATAGGTAATCTAGTTGTGTGTCAATTTTGGTGTTGTTTGGTGAAGAATTTCATTCAAATGGGTTAGTTGTGTGTAGGCTGAACTGAACATTCAGATTTCTGAATGTTGTGAGATTGTTTCCCTTCCCTTTCCTTTACAGTTAAAATTGAACTTAAGTATTGTGGTTTGGTTATGTTAGATAGTTGAATCTGAGTTCTGTTTTAGATTATTCCCTGAACACTCATGACACACACAGGTTGATATTCACTGTTTTAGGATATCTTGATATCACACACTCTTGTATCACTAGCACATGACACACTCTACACACACATGGTTCCTTGACACACACATACACACTCATGTCTTCTCTCTCTCTCTCTATATATATATATATATATCCTATTTTTTCTATGTAAATGTATACTAATAGGTAATGTATATATATAATGTAATGTGTGTATATATATATAATATAGTTGTGTAATATTTGGGTATCTAGTATAGATACCTTCATTGGATGTATAGGTTATACAAGTATATATATGTCTCATATATATACACTTTTGTATTTACTATATATATGTAATATATATATTCATGTGTTATGTGTAGGCCTAGATGTAAACTAGGATGTGTGATGTTGGTTTGACTTGTGTAATATGGGTTGTATGGACTTAGTATACTAGCATAGCCTGTTTAGCATAGTTTAGACTGGTTTGGACTAGTTAGGCCTAGTATAGGCTAATGTAGACTAGTATAGACTAGTTTGACCTAGTTTGACCATAGTTGACCTAGTTTGACTTCTAGGGTTGACCAGAGTTGACCAAGAGTTGACTTTGGCCTAGTTTGACCTAGATTCATGTAGAATGCATTGTAGTATCTTATTTTACATTTCTGGACTTGTTGTGACTTGTGCTGTTCTGGTTAGGAGCTAGACACCACTCCTCGGACAGTACTTTCATATTGGACACTCGAATACCAGGCGAGTACATTCTCTGATCATTTTATATCCTGCTTAGAATTATTTTCCTGCTTTAGATTACTTTACTTGATGCTGTCACGACATTATCACGGATTGGTACTATATGGATCTCTTCATGCGATATTATCCCCCTCGGGAGCATCGGGTACATTGTGTCATGTGTATTTCACTTTCATCATGTACTCCTGTGCTTTCACCATACATGTATACTCCTGTGAATCATGTACTCTTATGTACACGGAGCCCTCATGTATAATATCATGTGCACCCTTTCATGGGCCCCCATGTGATATCATGTATAATAACATAACCTGCTTAGATCCATGTGTATTGATTGGGGAAACGGGA
Source organism: Iris pallida (assembly GCA_029216955.1). Classification (NCBI taxonomy): domain Eukaryota; kingdom Viridiplantae; phylum Streptophyta; class Magnoliopsida; order Asparagales; family Iridaceae; genus Iris; species Iris pallida. Next base: position 12,198,006 of record JANAVB010033015.1, on the reverse strand, counting down.
GAGTGCTAGTAGTCATGTGAACAATTCCATAGTAGTGTAGATCATGTAAAACTCCTTAGTGTAGATCATGTACAAATCTGTTCTGTTCTGTTCACATGTGCTATCCTGTACTCTGACTCACTAGCCACTGTTAGTTCCTTACTTATAGTAGATATTTCTATTACAGTTCTCTCTCTCTGTTTACATACTGTATTCTTCAGCACATGTATCTTACTTTACTGCATGATTATATTTTCTAATCTGCTATGAACTGTTGAGATGTACTATGCTCGCTCCTGTCCTGACTGGACCTGTTGAAAATATTACAGAGGATGAGGAGGAGGCCTGTCTGGATACCTTCTACGGGGCAGCCCTAGACGATACTTGCGAGCTGAACCCTCAGGAGGATTCAGCTCTAGCTGAGGACATCACCCCCATTGCCTAGACTAGTTTAGTTAGGCTTATCTTATTTTATGTTTTCATAAGACTGTTTAGCTAGACTTTACTTCTGTTCAGAGATTCTGAGTTGTATATATTCTTTCATGTCCTGTAGCTGAGTTTGTACTCTGGATATTGCTGGGATGTTATCTTAGACTACTTTATCGTCTGTTTTCCTTGAGTATCATATCATATCGTGCTTTTTTCTTCCTTAGTTGTGATTGAGTTTATTTACTGCTATGTCACCCCCATTCGGGGAGTATAAACTGTTTAGAGATATATTATTAGATGTATGTTGACGTAGGACAGCGTTCTACCGCCGACACTGCGGCGTAGGCTGGATGTACCCACGTCTCGTGCCCTTACTCTAGGGTGCGGGTCGTGACAAACGCACATATCAAACTCATAAGCCTAAACATAGTATTGAGTCTGAAACCCAGACTTTATGTCGTCTCGCATTTCTCTAATTCTTTCAATGTATTCTTACTTCATTTTTCGTTTCAATGTTCAATGGCACCATGCCCCAACTTAATGTTCGTCAAACGAACGACCAGAAGGTTCCGAATATTTTTTAGGCATAATGTCATATCTGACAGTTTCTTCACATTCATGCCACAACTGTTCTCTTCGCAACGAAGCCATCTTTTATGATTCTCGTCCATGTACGCACGCCTTGATACAATTGTTCTCTATTCTTTGAGTCGTGCATGCGATGCACGCCTCGATGCCATATGTCAAATCCCAAATTTATTTGAAATAGGTTGAATGTTTTTTTTGGGAAATTTAAATTTGGGTATTATTAAAATTTTATTGATATTTGAGGGTGAATTTTTATTATTATCCTTGCTACTATTGTTACTATTATTTTTATTATCATTATCATCATTATTATTATATTTTTTCTTTCCCTTTTCCTATATCTAACCCCTCCCCCTCACAGCTCATCTCTCTCTCTCTCTCCCTCTCTCGAAACTTCTCTCACTCTCTCTCGATCTCTCTCTCCCTCTCTCGTTCTCTCCCGAACACTCTCTCCCTCTCTCCCGAATACTCTCTCCCTCTCTATATATCTTTCCATCTCTCTCTCTCTACTCTTCCTCTTCCCCTCCTTTCCTTCCCATACTAGTGCTACTGCTGCTGTTACTGTGCTGCTGCTGCTGCCACCGCTGCTGCGGCCATCGCCGGCGCCGCCAGTCACCGTCGCCCGCCCCAGGCTGGCAGGCCCTCTCCACTGCCGGCGGCTCCCTCCTGGCCGGCTGGCATGTCCCCTCACCACCGCTACTTCCCACACCTCCATCTTCATCTCCATCTCCACCATCATCAAACCCTAACCCTCGTAGTCTTCAAAAAAAAGAAGAAGAAGAAGAAGAAGAAGAAGGATTGGAAGAAGAAAAGATTGAGCAAGAGAAGGTGGAATTGGAGAAGAAGGCTCAAGCCCTAATCCCCCAATTCCAAACCCAAATCTATTTTTCCAAGGCAAGTCCTCCCCCTTTTCTTCTTAAACATTGTCTAATTAAATTCCTAATTTCATTGATTAAATATATTCATTATTTATTTCTGGAATTTAGGTGAATTTATGATAAATTCAATTTTGTAAGAACCAAATATGGATATGATTAGCTGAAATTGAAAGAATTCATTTACAGACAAAATGATAAATATATATATATATATATATATATATATATATATATATATATATATATATATATATATATATATATACAAATGGACACCTTGTGAAAAAGAAATTGGGACACAATACATGGACACAATACAAACGGATACATCTACTCAAATTTATATGTGATTGCAAGCAATTTTGTGTGTGAAATACAACCAAGAAATTATATATATATATATATATATATATATATATATATATATATATATATATATATATATATTTATTTTTTTTTTTTTTTTTTTTTTATATATATATATATATATATAATGCATGAACATGTAAGTTTGACACAATAGGTAGGACACGGAATAGACGGACACTTCGATTCTAATTTTTTTTGATATTGTGTGGAATCAACCCAAGAATTATATACATTTACCTTGACACATTAAGTGGACACAATCCATGTACATATTTTTTTATGTGGACACTTACAAGTTTGACAAAACTTAGGGACTCAACCTTTACACTTAAAAGAAAAATATGCATATATGAGTTTTATACTTCTTTGTATAATATTGAGAAAATTTTCTTTTAATTATGTCAATCTGTCCACAATATAAAATATCCCTATTTAATGTAATTGGACTTCATTATATAGTCAAATTGGAATTTTTAGGCTCATATAAGATAAAATAACCATACCTTTGCAAATTTCAAATTTTAAGCTCCTCTGCATACCCAAAGAGCTAAAATATGAGTATTTTTAGCATATAGGGACTTAGTTGAAATTCGGATTTAATTTGGTATAAAATCAATTCTGTCCACAATGTAAAAATATCAAAATGACATATATTGACATGATTGATTAGTTAAATTGAGTATTTACAAGTCCTTATATATCAAAGTAACCTCACATCTATCAAATTCCAATTTTTAAACTCCTTTTGCATATCAAGCCAATGTTACAAAGAGTGTTTAATTAATTTGTAAGTCATGACACTTGGAAGCAAAAATTTGGTATCATTTGTGCTACTAATTACTCTATTTTGAATTTGTACAATATTTAGCAAGCTGCAATCACCCAGGAAACTTGCTTATTTACTTAGATTGCTTGCCAAGGTAATAAACTTCAAAACTGCGCTTCTATTTTTTTTTGTGAGTTTTCGGTGTTGAGAGTTGCTCCATCGAAGGGGTCGGCGAACCCATTATATTACTTGTGTGGTTCCGGTGTTGAGAGTTGCTCCACCGAAGGGGTCGGCGAACCCGAAATTTTAATTTTTATCATATATATATCTCTTGTGAATTTTTGGGGTCCCTAAATACAATGGAAACTCTGCCGAAATTTTTGAAAAATTTAGAAGATAGACAAATTTCTGACTTTCGGAAATTTTAGAAAGTTTCTTATCTAGGAAGCATTGGGCGGGGAGAACAACTGAATATCCCTAGATATCCCGTAACATAATAACAACAAAAGCTAATCAGTATTTCAGAAATCTCGTAAATCAGTACATCTATTTTTAAATAGAGGGTACTAGCCCAAGGGAGGCTCAAAAATCTCGAAAATCAATGCATTTATTTTGACAGTAACATCAAATAGATGATTTTAGCCCAAGGGAGGCTCGGAATTCACAGCCTGATCCCAGGTTAACGGGATTGTTCACGGGAAGTATTTAGGGGATTATTCAAAGTATTGTTCTCAAAATTGCATTGCATTAAATTCCATCTTACTCCAGAACCAACTCTAGGTAGGCAGTTTTTCCTGTTTGCTCAAGGGAAGCAAATTCCTACTAAAAGCTCAAGGGAAGCTCGGAAATCTTACTATTCATGGAGTAGGACGATGTTTACATTCTTTGATTTACTAAAGCAAAGATATATATATATATATATATATATATATATATATATATATATATATATATATATATATATATATATAGTAGTGCAAGTTGGCATATCCCTGTCTTTTCTCAAAAGAAAAACTACATATTTCTTTATTTTGCTTAACTTTCACCGTTCTTGGCCGAGGACTTGCTTGTCGTTTCTAAACGACCTAGTTTTGTCCACTAGGTTTTGTAGCAGTGTACCAAGTGAAGCCGCTATCAGGTACTGAAGGACAACTGGAGATCAAGGACGTGTTGATATCATTGAAGACGTTCAAGAATTCTATTTATCTACTTGTTTAAGGTATATTTGTATTATTTGTAGTTGGGCTCAAAATTGTACCGGGTAGAAATAGTTATGTTCATGTTCAATAGTTAGAATGTCTTAGTTTCAGATTATTGCTGACTTAAATTTATGTAAGTATGACCAGCTTTTACCTATGCATGAGCCTTACGGGCGACAATCGTGAATATGAGTACTGGCGTATTCGTATGTCGCGTAGCCTGGGGATGATGTTACGTACCCGTCTCGCTATAAATCTAGGAAGCGGGACGTGACACGTCTTTTAGTGGTGGCCCATGCAGGTCAGATATTTCACAGAGGAATTAGGATAGGATGCAGGTCATGTAAAACCCCTAAATTTTCTACTATTTTTTTAATTATTAAATTTGGTACTAATTTAAATTTTTGTATTGTACGTCGAATAGTCGTATTATACGTCGCGCACGAAATTTTATTTTCGAATTTGCTTGACGAGTGCGATTATGTGCGAGCGTACATATTTTTGAAAAATACTTTTCTTCTATTTTTATGGTTTCAAAATATTATACATAATAATTATTTAGCTATCGTACCAAAAATTTTCAAGTTCATTATTTTATTTATTTTATTTACACTAAGGCTTTCGTTTATACAGTTATTAATAATAAATAATATTTTTAGTGCGTACATATATTGCATAAATATTTTATTAGTGTAATTTTTGAAATTATTAATATTAATATTTTATTATTCGAAAAGATATTTAAAAATAATTATTATTTTCGAAATTAATATTATTAGTATTTTAGAAAAATATTTTACAATTATTGTGGCATTTAAATCTTGATTTAAATCTATGGACTTATTTAAAATAGTTAAGTATTTGAAATTGGATTTATCCTATTTGATTTTAAACTAAAAATTTAAATTAGATTTTGATTTGAATTTGAATTTGAATTTGAGTGATTTTAAATTAATTATGAAATATCTAGTTTGGGATTTAAATAATCCTAATTCATATCCAATTGGGAATTCCCACATCCTATAAATAGGCAGGTACTCCTCCAATTCATTATTAATCCACAACAATTTCTTTTCCACCACAGAAGTGAGTGCATCGTGTCCATGACCGTGTCCGTGTCCCATCCACTATGTGTTTCATTAATACAATTACAGATCTCCACCCCGGGTCCGACAAATCCGAACCTTCGTCCCCGTCGTGTCGGACACACCCGACACGACTCATACAAACTCCAACTCAAACCCAAAATCCTAACCGCTACCCCGATCCCCCTTCACCACCACCATTGTCACCACCAACAACCACCCCGCCATCTTCCTTGGCTCACCACCGACGGCTAAACAACAAGCCACCACCAGCGCCTTCACCATCACCCTCCTTCCCGATTTTCCGTCCCGACCAACCCGTCTCCCCGACACCACCAGCAACTACCATCACCACCACCCAGCCTAATTCTGACCACCAACCCGTAGAATACTAACCCAGCCACGACCAACACCACCATCACGACTCCTTCCCGACCATCCCGAAACCGCCATTGCCACCAGTATTCGACACCACAACCATCTACACTACCAGCAAAACCCCAATTCGATATCACAGCAATCCCACCGCCCCTAAAATCTGCGACAGCACCACCAGGAGAAAGTAGGGAACCCTTACCTTGCCTTCCCGTGCCGTTGGGCCAAAGGGCCAGCGCCGAACGGAACCCCGGCACCTCCGACCCCAATTGGCTGCCCGGATCCGCCCTTCCAGCCAGCGCCCATGGTTGTGCATCCGGCTGGCGAGCCGACGCCACCTCGAACGCGTGTAGCCGCCCGCGCTAGAGTCTCCTAGGCCGTCGCGCCACCGCGTGACTCCCCTCCGACATCCGATCACCCACCAACGGTACCCACAGCCTCCGCCAGTCTCCTTCCCGCCTCCGTACCGGCGAAGCGCCGTCGCGTCCGCCCTAGTCCCCTCCCGCAACGCCGGAGTTCCCACCATCCTGCGCCGGCACACCTCCGCCAGCATCACGCCGGCCGACAACCCCAATTTCTCGACCTCCGCTTCTCCCGTGTTCCGCCGAGCCGCTCGCCTCCGCCGAGCAGCTCCCGACTCCACCCAGTCGCCAACTTTCCCCAACCCCTTTGCGTGGCCGAGCCGTCCGATCCTCACCCTCCGCGCGTATGCGCCATCCTCCGCCGCCGGCGACCCCTTCGATCTTCTCCTTCGCCCCGATCTGCCGCCAGGGTTACCGTCCCCGTCAGCCCTAGTCGCCACGCCGCCAACGACCAACGCCGCCCCTCCCAATCCCGCGCCGCCGCTCCTCCCTCCGGGCCAGCGGCGGACGGAGCCGCCCGTTCCACTCTTTCTCCCTCTCAGCCCTCTCTCCGCCGCTCATCTCCGCTCCCTCCCTCTCGATCTCTTCCTCCCGTCTCCCTCTCTCTCTCTGCATCCTCTCTTCCGTTCTTCTGCACTCTCTCTCTCTCTCTTTCTAGATTTTCTTTCAGTGTTGTTGGTTTCTGATTTTTTTTGTTTTAACAGAGAAGAGAACACTTGTTCTCCATTTTTTTGTTCTAATTTAATTTATCTATTTATTTAATTATTTTCCAGTTATTTAATTTTGAAATTCTGATTTAACAGTAATAAGCTTTGACTAAAATTTATAATTTATAATAATAATAATAATTATTATTGTTACTCCTATTACCTTCTGTCCTTGAAAGTATATATATTCATCATTATTTTTAGTATTATTCTTATTAGTATTATTATTGTTTGAAATTATTGTTATATTATTAAGATGGTGTGTATTACGAATATTTTATGATTTAAATAATATATTTACCAAATAAAATATATAGACTAAATATTTTTCAAATTTCATATGAATATAAGTTTTGGCTCTTCCATATGTTTATTTCTGGTCTAGAAGTCCTAAAATTTTTAGAAATTTCTAGTATTAATTTAAAATATTTTTCTAATATAATAGTTTTCATCAAATATCATATTTTGACAAACTTAAAAAGTTTTTGCAAATTAATTCTTATGTTTTTAATTATTTATCTAAAACCAAAAACTATTTTTGCTAATACATATTTTTCAAGGGTTATAAATATTTATCTAAAAACTTTTTTAACTAGTGCAATTATTTTTTTCTTTCTCAAGTGTTATAAATAGTTCTCTAAAAATCACATATATATCATTATCCATTCTTCTTCTTTGATTTCTCTCCTTTCCATGACCAATTCCCTTATTCCTACTCCCTCGCCAATTCAAGCATACCTTATGTCGACCCTAACCAATTTGACCGTCCTGGACACGATGGAACTGTCCGTGCCACCATCCGAGGTCACCATGCATAGTTGTTGCATCGAAGTTACAGATCGTGCTACCTTGGTCATCGCGGCACACCAGGCGTCCTACCAGGCAAGACACCTTGCCTTCACTGTTTAAATATCTTGCTCAATATCATGCATGTTTTTACTTATTCTAGAAAATATAAATTGTACTTGCAAATTATTATATTTTAGTTGCATATGGCTTAGAGTTAAGGGACCACCTTGTTTGTGTCGCATTCATTGGCCCAACACTTGTGTATCACGAGTCACGAGTCTCATATAGATCTCGGACGTACGTATCGACTGGCCATCGGCGCGCACATGCCGTGCGTTAGGCAATAACTGCTAAATAGTTATAGTTGTCTAGAAAACTTAGCGGTTATTAGAAATATCGTGGTGTGGATTCAGCACGAGTAGTACATGGGGAGGGTTGAGACAGTTATTAGGCGCAGGGGCTTTCACACCTTTACTTTTCTCTAGATGCCATTTGTGACTCAGTCGAGAGACTAGTGGACGTGCATTTATTTACTTTTCTCTAGATGCCACTAGTGCCTCGGTTGAAACACAAATGTGCCGTGTATTTACTTTTCTCTGGATGCCGTTAGTGACTCACCCAAGAGCTAGTGGCCGTGCATTTATTTTTCTCTGGATGCCCCTTAGTTCTCGTTCGAGTGCTAATGGGCCGTGCATTTACTTTTCTCTAGACGCCACTAGTGCCTTGGTTGAAACGCTAACGTGTCGTGTTTCTAGCTTCGGGAGCCCTTGTGTGGAACGTTGTCTTCAAAATACATTAACACATAGAATGGTTAAGGACCTTTATTTGTGTAGTCACATATACTTTTCTGTTGAGCTAACTTTATTCAGTTTATGGCATGATATTATGTGTCTTGTTACGTCCCTCTGAGGACCTGGTTGTCTTGCCAGGTGTGTGCTATTATCTTTCGCAGGTGTTCTAGCTCTAGCCGTGTTCATCGCTATTTCTTCGAGGATGATTGCGCTTGGATCGTCTTCGCTTCGCTTGCCAAATTTATTTCATTTTTCATGTATTTCTCTCTTGATTGTTGGTAGTAGATTTGTCTCCGCCCAACATATTGTATTAAGACAATTCCTTATCATTATTGATATCTTTTATTCATTTATTTTTGTGTGGATGAGATTAGTTATGGTTCTACTGCATTTTACAGCTTATGTATTCATACAAGGTATCTATATATTGGAGTATACTTCGTATGAATACAGCTTGCATGTCTACGTTCCTAGTCCTACGTATTTTGGGACTGGGGCGTTACAGGTCAGTTCTGAGAATGGAAAATCTAGGATAGGGTGCAGGTCTGACAACCCAAGGATAGGATATAGGCCAAGTTCTAGGGAAACATATGCAAGCTAAGATATGATGTTGGTTAAGATTTTTGGGGAGACCCTATAGGCTAAGGTATAAACTTTAAGATATGTTTTAGGAAATATCCAAAAGATACCTTATGTTAGACTGTATTTCATAGTGTCTTTACCTAAATAAAATTTCTATAGTGAGTATCTATGATCAGGTGTCCTTACCTAGGTCATGGGTAGTATAAGGATAGACATAATCATCCTAGGCCTATTAAGTTAGGGAGAATAGACAAGTATTCTTGTCTGAGCTGGTAAAAGAATCTAGAAGACTCCTTAAGGATCTTGGACTTGGTATCTCTAGTAAACCCGGAGTTCAAATATATTTTGAACCATTACATAGTTAGAAATAGTGAAGGGGTAAGTATAGATATAAATATATTTTGAATGATTACTGGGTAGAAAAGTACTAGCAATAACTTGTCTAGGGTTTTGCCTAATAGTTATTGTATAGAGTATTATATACATATTATATTAAGAAGCTAATTCCTTATTCCTTACTCCCTCTAGACTTCTATCGATGCCTAAGTCCTGACTCGTTCTCCTTTATCTGTTGAATTTTTTGCGGGCTGAGTATTTCGCAAACCCAATCTACTTTAAAATTTTCAATTTTGTTGTTTCACTTAACATTCACTAAATGGAAATCTAGAATTGTATCCTCAATCTTTTCTTCCATTTACATCTTTTCTTGGCATCCCTATTTCAAGAATTGCTCTCTATCTAATATCCATTGTAATTTACTCTTTTGATATTTTTTCTTTTCTGTGAAGTGAATGCTTTGATTGGATTTTGTGTAAATGATATTTATGTGAATGAATACTTGTTGTGTCTTGACACCTAAAATTTTCTAATGAATCGTGAAATGAGAAGTTGTTGCAGCCATTCGGACTGGCCATCCAAATTGGCGAGGCACATATTCTCGAAAAATGATTCAGGAATTCAATAAATTTTTGGGGATCAAGACATAATATTTCATAATGAATTTTTGAACTTGATATTCGAATTTTGATTTCATTTTACCTTGATATGAATTTTGAAAAAAAAAACGTTATTTAAAATGACATATGGTGTTTTTAATAATATAGATATATGGGTTTATCTTATGTTATAATACTATCTATTAGTTTGATACCACGATAAAAATAACGTTGATAATATTTGGAGAACCTGAAATTAAGTATTGCTTTTTTTTGAATATTTTGGATTTCTAAGAATATCATGAATTGTAATGTTACTTCACAATCATAATTCCTACTCATTCTATGGATATCATTGGCGTGGTAGAAAAAGCTGCAGCCATAAATCCTGGTAGTGAAACGGTATCTTGATTGCAGCCATATGCGCAATGGCGAGGCACAAGATTAATATATCACGCCATAAAATAAGAATAAGAAATATGATTTTGAATTCAAAGATCATACATGTTTATGGTTTGAAACAACATGGTAGCTGACCAATTCTATTTGATTATATGTAATTTCAAGAACCTTCAAGATTTCTAGTGTTTTCGAATTGTCTCTTTTTCGTAAAGCTTTTGATAACAATATTTCAAGATATTTTAATAAATTACTACTTCACCTCTGTAAGGTGGGTAGAGTATCTGTTTTCTCTGTGATCGTTTTTGAAAAGCTTATCATTAAAATTAAATTTCGAGGACGAAATTTTTGTAAGGTGGGTAGGATGTCAAATCCCTAATTTATTTGAAATAGGTTGACTGTTTTTTTTTTGGGAAATTTAAATTTGGGTATTATTAAAATTTTATTGATATTTGAGGGTGAATTTTTATTATTATCTTTGCTACTATTGTTACTATTATTTTTATTATCATTATCATCATCATTATTATTATTATATTTTTTTCCCTTTTCCTATATCTAACCCTTCCCCCCCCCCCCTCACAGCTCATCTCTCTCTCTCCCTCTCTCGAAACTTCTCTCACTCTCTCTCGATCTCTCTCTCCCTCTCTCGTTCTCTCCCGAACACTCTCTCTCTATATATATATATATCTCTCCATCTCTCTCTCTCTCTACTCTTCCTCTTCCCCTCCTTCCCTTCCTATACTAGTGCTACTGCTGCTATTACTGTGCTGCTGCTGCTGCCGCCGCTGCTGCGGCCATCGCCGATGCAGCCCGCCACCGCCGCCCGCCCCAAGCTGGCCGGCCCTCTCCACCGCCGGCGGCCCCCTCCTGGCCGGCCGACATGTCCCCTCACTACTGCTACTTCCGACACCACCATCTTCATCTCCATCTCCACCATCATCAAACCCTAACCCTCGTAGTCCTCAAAAAAAGAAAAAGAAGAAGAAGAAAGATTGGAAGAAGAAAAGATTGAGCAAGAGAAGGTGGAATTGGAGAAGAAGGCTCAAGCCCTAATCCCCCAATTCCAAACCCAAAGCTATTTTTCCACGGCAATTCCTCCCCATTTTCTTCTTAAACATTATCTAATTAAATTCCTAATTTCATTGATTAAATATATTCATTATTCATTTCTAGAATTTAGGTGAATTTATGATAAATTCAATTTTGTCAGAACCAAATATGGATATGATTAGCTGAAATTGAAAGAATTCATTTACAGACAAAATGATATATATATAAATATATATATATATATATATATATATATATATATATATATATATATATATATATATATATATATATATATATACACAAATGGACACCTTGTGAAAAAGAAATTGGGACACAATACAAACGGATACATCTGCTCAAATTTATATGTGATTGCAAGCAAATTTGTGTGTGAAATACAACCAAGAAATTATATATATATATATATATATATATATATATATATATATATATATATATAATGCATGAACATGTAAGTTGGACACAATAGGTAGGACACGGAATAGACGGACACTTCGATTCTTTTTTTTTTTTGATATTATGTGGAATCAACCCAAGAATTATATACATTTACCTTGACACATTAAGTGGACACAATCCATGTACATATTTTTTATGTGGACACTTACAAGTTTGACATAACTTAGGGACTCAACCTTTACACTTAAAAGAAAAATATGCATATATGAGTTTTATACTTCTTTGTATAATATTGAGAAAATTTTCTTTTAATTATGTCAATCTGTCCACAATATAAAATATCCCTATTTAATGTAATTGGACTTCATTATATAGTCAAATTGGAATTTTTAGGCTCCTATAAGATAAAATAACCATACCTTTGCAAATTTCAAATTTTAAGCTCCTCTGCATACCCAAAGAGCTAAAATATGAGTATTTTTAGCATATAGGGACTTAGTTGAAATTCGGATTTAATTTGGTATAAAATCAATTCTATCCACAATGTAAAAATATCAAAATGACATATATTGACATGATTGATTAGTTAAATTGAGTATTTACAAGTCCTTATATATCAAAGTAACCTCACATCTATCAAATTCCAATTTTTAAACTCCTTTTGCATATCAAGCCAATGTTACAAAGAGTGTTTAATTAATTTGTAAGTCATGACACTTGGAAGCAAAAATTTGGTATCATTTGTGCTACTAATTACTGTATTTTGAATTTGTACAATATTTAGCAAGCTGCAATCACCCAGAAAACTTGCTTATTTGCTTAGATTGCTTGCCAAGGTAATAGACTTCAAAACTGCGCTTCTATTTTATTTTGTGAGTTTTCGGTGTTGAGAGTTGCTCCACCGAAGGGGTCGGCGAACCCATTATATTACTTGCGTGGTTCCGGTGTTGAGAGTTGCTCCACCGAAGGGGTCGGCGAACCCGAAATTTTAATTTTTATCATATATATATCTCTTGTGAATTTTTGGGGTCTCCAAATACAAAGGAAACTCTGTCGAAATTTTTGGAAAATTTAGAAGATAGATAAATTTTCGACTTTCAAAATTTTTAGAAAGTTTCTTATCTAGGAAGCATTAGGCGGAGAGAACAACTGAATATCCCTAGATATCCCGTAACATAATAACAACAAAAGCTGATCAGTATTTCGAAAATCTCGTAAATCAGTACATCTATTTTTAAATAGAGGGTACTAGCCCAAGGGAGGCTCGAAAATCTCGGAAATTAACGCATCTATTTTGACAGTAACATCAAATAGATGGTTTTAGCCCAAGGGAGGCTCAAAATTCACAGCCTGATCCCAGGTTAACGGGATTGTTCACAGGAAGTATTTAGGGGATTATTCAGAGTATTGTTCTCAAAATTGCATTGCATTAAATTCTATCTTACACCAGAACCAACTCTAGGTAGGCAGTTTTTCCTGTTTGCTCAAGGGAAGCAAATTCCTACTAAAAGCTCAAGGGAAGCTCGGAAATCTTACTATTCATGGAGTAGGATGATGTTTATATTCTTTGATTTACTAAAGCAAAGATATATATATAGTAGTGCAAGTTGGCATATCCCTGTCTTTTCTCAAAAGAAAAACTACATATTTCTTTATTTTGCTTAACTTTCACCGTTCTTGGCCGAGGACTTGCTTGTCGTTTCTAAACGACCTAGTTTTGTCCACTAGGTTTTGTAGCAGTGTACCAAGTGAAGCCGCTATCAGGTATTGAAGGACCACTGGAGATCAAGGACGTGTTGATATCATTGAAGACGTTCAAGAATTCTATTTATCTACTTGTTTAAGGTATATTTGTATTATTTATAGTTGGGCTCAAAATTGTACCGGGTAGAAATAGTTATGTTCATGTTCAATAGTTAGAATGTCTTAGTTTCAGATTATTGCCGACTTAAATTTATGTAAGTATGACCTGCTTTTACCTATGCATGAACCTTACGGGCGACAATCGTGAATATGAGTACTGGCGTATTCGTATGTCGCGTAGTCTGGGGATGATGTTACGTACCCGTCTCGCTATAAATCTAGGAAGCGGGACGTGACACCATAATTCCATATCTTATGCCTTAGTATTCAATGTATGTTCCTTCCCTCCGACTGTTGCAACTGAGGCACACCTCGGTAGGGTATTCAATGTTCTATAGCTCGTGTACTGAGACACTCATGTCGATATAGTCTTTCAATGTTCTAGCATGCTAACTCGTGTGCGGGGCACGAAAAGACTCGTACGTTGAGGCACTTGTTGATACAGTTATTATCACGCCCCAAAACCAGAATACTGGAGAGCGGGGGACAGACACAGCCAGCTACGTACATTGAAGTGCAACCCACCTCTTAATACGGTCATGGCTGTCTAGATGCCCGATGGTTAAACTACAATCTATCAGTCTCTTATGGTCAAGAACAAATCTAGTGTCTCAATCTCAAGCAAGCAAGTATATGTTACAAGATATTAGATCATCAGAAATATAAGATAAGGCGTCTCAAACATTACATATTCAGATGATCATGAAGCTAGTCATACAAAATGTGACGACTAGCATGAGTTAAGTCATACATGATCAACCGTAGGATTTGTCAATCATGTTACAGCCCTTAGACAAACAAAATTTAAGTTTCAATACGAGCTAACACTTTCTCGGTGGCTAAACGGCTCAAAAGAATAATTTTACACTAGAGTGGGAGAGAAAATAAAAAATCTACTCGTTGCCAGGGTTGCGTCTAGTATTCACCATCTGGCTGGAAGGCAGGTAGATCCTCGGGTGCTACTCCGAAATCTGGCCATACAAAACCAGCTGGGTCAGACCCAGAAAGAGAAAGTGCCACAAGGGAGGCTTCATTTAGGAACTAAAACTAGCAGGTTATTGAACAGAAGTTATAAATAATGAACATGATTAAGTAATAAGAAGTGTCACTGTTTGTCATTGATTGTAAAAGTACAGAACAGTTTTATGGGAGGACTGAACTTAGACTCACAATACAAACTCGCTTGTACAAAGAAAGCCTAGGGACGAAAACCTAGGTATAGCAGTCTAAGTACAATTGTTTATTTTAGATTCTGGGGGGTGACGATAGAGGCTCGGGAAGGCGACGGCAGCCCTGCCTTACTCCTTGGACGATCGGTATGCAGCCTTGGTTCCTGTGACGAGATGGTTGGCGTTGACGAAGAAATGCTCTTCCTGCTCTCCTCGTATTGCTCTTCTGGCTTCTCTCTCTCTCTGTGTTTATTTTTCTCTCTGTTTATTGGAGGAGTCTCTCTGTGAAAGTATATCTCTCTGACCGTATATCTTTTTATAAGGGAATGGCATCTTGCTATTTATAATAGTGGAGGCATCATCAGGGTTTGGATGATTACCCATTCTCAAAGTAGCGGCGGCCTGATGCTTAATCAATCTGGACCATTAGTTTTAAGCGTGAAGGATCTGGGCCATAAATGGGGATATTATCGAATCCTATGAATGATTAATGCTGATTGCTTTAAATCTTCATGATTGGTTGTGTCAAGCTTGGACCTATCACCACGTGTCCCATTGGCTTGATCATGAATGATATGACCTGATCTAATTAATTATAAGGATAACGTTAAATATGGTCATTGGTATCTGGTAAATCTTTGATTGATCTGCATCCCATAATCATCCTTCCTACCAGCTATCAAGTCGTGGGGGCCATTGAATCTCCGCCACGTGGCTTAATGGTGGACCATGTCAGAACCGCATAAGACGGCGTCTCAGTGAGCCGCATAGGTATAGTACTTGCGAGCCGCATGGGATGGTTTCTCGTTGAGCCGCATAGGTATAGTAATTACGAGCCGCATGGGATGGTTTCTTGGTGAGCTGCAGGAAGATGATTCTTGTCAACCGCATGAGGCTGTTCTTCAATTGAGCCGCATGGGAGTAGCTACGTGGCAATCTCGGATCGTGTTAGAGATTTTCTTCTGTTTTCAAAGAGTCTGTCATTATGACAGGACCATTATGATACTTCATGTCAGAGCCGTCAGCTGTCACATCATAGCAGAGCATTGAATAGGGCCATTACTCGATGGCCAGCTGTGTGAAGGGGTCCCATGGGGGCACGTGGTGTTGATCGAGCCGCATATCTCTATTGGTCGAATGTGAGCCACATGTACTTCTAATCCGTATACGGCTAGGGGACTCTTTGAACCGCATAGGACTGTCCCTATGTAAGCTGCATGGACTCTTTTGCCCCGAGCCGCATGAGACTAAGAGTCTTTCTGAACCGCATGGGACTGCTCCTGTATGAGCCGCATGGGGTTCTCCTATTCCGATCCGCATAGATCATCATTCTAAAATTTTCCATGCTTCTACAAGACCTCCTTCAAAGTTTTCAATTTGCAAAATTGAAATACTTTGAATAAGAAGCATGGCCTTTGTTGACCGCATAGATGATTCAACCGCATGGATTTATCTGGCCGCATGAGCTGTTAGGCCGTATAGACTTTTTGCCACGTGTCCCAACCACGTGTGCAAATCTTCTGCATTAAATGCCCTTGATTCGCCGCCTCTTGGGGGAGGATCCCAAGGGTCAATTTTGGTTTGATCGAAGCATTTTTTCCTTTATTCTTTTAGGCGGCGCATGGATCGAGGCGTTTGTTTGATTTTTCAAGCCTCCTTCGCCTATAAATAGGAGTAATTTTATTCTTTGAGGGTTTCTTTACCTTCTCTCTTTTGCTCGAACTCCTTGTTGCCGACTTTCTCTTCGTCTTCTCCTATCAACGATCGGCAATGGCTCCCAAGAAGACTGCCACTGCTACGGGCAAGAAGGCCGCATCATCTTCTGCGGCAGCGAAGGACAAGAAGGCCGCGTCTTCATCGACTGCGGCGGCAAACATGGCGGCTCCTCCGACGGCTGTCGTACCTGTTTTTTACCCCGACGTTCACCCGCCTATTGCTGGTAGGACCATCAACATGAACTGTCATGGCTACGCCACATATCTTATGCGCGAGCCTATATTTCCAAGTATGCTGCATGTCCGACTCATGTTCGGGCCGCATGGGATATAACCCAGACCTGAGCTGCATGAAAGTTGTTGTTTGCAGCCGCATAACTACTTCATCATCAGGGCCGCATAAGCTCATCTGGACTTGCACCGTACGGGCTCTTTCAAACTGAACCGCATAAGCCTGTTTCGGACTGAACCGTATAAAATCTTTTGAACTAGACCGCATAAGCTCATCTGCACTTTACCGCATAAGCCTATTTCGAGCCGAGCCACATAAGCTTATTTGAACTGGCTCGTATGAGCTCATCCAAACTGATCCGCATATGCTCATTTCGAACTGAACCGCATAAGCTCATCCGCCCTGAACCGCATAAGCCTATTTCAAACTGAACCGCATCAGCCCATTCGAACCAAATCCGCATGAGCTCTTTCAACTGAGCCGCATGAGGACATGCTGAGCTAAGCCGCATAAGCATCACGTAATTTGTGTTTCGGCTGTCTTTTTGACCTTGTTTCTTTTGTCTTTCTTCAGTGAATCTGTCAGTAAATCCTGTGGGGGAACTTATAGTGGGTTCGAATCAGTTCGCCTTGGGCGTGCGTCTTGACAACTTAATTAAGCATGTGCTGACTCAATTTCCTGCTAATGAGCCTTCGGAGAGGTTGAACGCCATCGAGAATCAGACCCTCCATTATCTCCGTGCCATGATGACTACTGGGAAGCTGGATGGACTATATCTGAAGCCTTTATTCCTCTTTGGAGACGCTTTAATCATAAAGAATCCCCGAGTGTTAGAGATTTCTGAGAACTAGGATTTTTCTTTGGATGGGATGGCGATCCATATTCCTCTCATGGAACGTCATTATCCTCTGTCGTGGTTCAATATGGTGTTGTTGGATAGGAAGATGGTGTGTAACTTAACTCCTACCCAATCAGGGATGTTGATGGGCAACATCCATTATAACCCGAACATGCGATCATCGTACGCGGGTAAGGATTCCGTCCTCCGGTACATGATGGGTCTGGCCCCAGGCTCTTTCATGAATGTATACGGTCCCAACTTCACACTCACTCAAGCTGATACATTCCTGAATCGACTCGCTCGCAAAAAATCTTATCCCGTTGGCAGACTTGCATTGCTGAACTGGATAAACCCCACTTCTACGTGGGCCCAGTTGACCACTTGGGTTCTGCAGACCTACGGAACATTCCTGCGGGAGGTGGGACTTTACCATGCCATTTGGGGCACTTGTCACGGGCTTCCTATCAATAAACCACTGTTCGTGGCACTCTTGGAGATGTATAGCCGGCGAACGGGGACGTTCTTTGCACCCGGAGGGGAGTTGGGGCTTGATCTCCATGAGATGTATACTGTCTCCAAACTTTCGTGGGGGAATGAGCCTTTCGAGGTGTATACCTCGTCGAATGAGGAGTTCGAGGACTTGAACCAACGACTCCCAGGTTTTGTTGCGGTGTATCAGGAATTGCTGTGCCACCATAGTGCTTGTCACCAGATGGCTATAAAAATGGTGGATAGCTCAGAAGGGACCGCTCCCCATACCACATCCTGGGTTAATTATCTTTTTAAAGTTGACCCTTCTGGCGAAGTTACTCCTCGAACCCCTCGAACGCAAGGAGAGATAAAGGACCCGATGTCAAGCGTCAAGAAGTCGCGGTCCAAGAGCGACATATTCGAGAGTCAAACTGACTCTCTTAGCTATTTTTACAACGGAACCACACAGATGTCAGAGAAGGCGCTCCTGGCTGGATTTTTAATAATATGTCTACGGAACTGCGTAGTCTCGGGAGGAGCAGGTTCTATCGAGAGGATCGTTTGCCATTTCATTCTCCCTGCCGTTAAACTGGTATTTGGAGTTAGACTGGCCCTTCTTCCTGTTATGGTGTGTAGCATACACCATGGTCTTCGAACATTCTCGTCCAAGGTTATTGCACGCAAGAAGATGCTGGATTTTGAGCGCGTAGAACTGCCTTTCCACTATTTGATGGGGTGGTTGGCGATGCACTACAAGTTTTTGATGGGACCTGGAATAGCGAAAGATGCTACAGATGGAGACGCTTTCCTTTTCAAATGCCATCGCCGGTCTTGGGAATACAATACTATGCCAGCTTGTCGGAGGGCGCTAGCGAGGGTGGATGGGTGTGACTTTTTTGTGTTTGTTCCTCATTTTTCTGATGAGGAAGTGAGGAAGGTATACCTTGATGGTACCGGACCTTCTCACTTTCTGTCTTCGAATATGCTCACCTGGTTGCGCAACATCCGCCCCGCGCATCTGGTTTATCGCAACCGCGATAATGTGTACTTGGAGCCTTACCTACCTAGTAGGTTTTCCCGTCAATTTGGTTATAGCCAGTTATTCCTTGATTGTCCCAACCCTTGTTTGGGCTTTGAAGGTAGCGTTCTTGATGGTATCAGGGCGTAGAATTATTATGACTCTTATCATACTCGGGCCAGCTTCTCGGTCCCCGATGCTAAGGCACCGAGGGAAATTTTGTACGTGGCTGCTTTGTATCATGTTATGGCGAACAAGCCTCCTGTTAATTTCGATCCGAGTACCAGTTTCATCGTGGGTACCGGTTTAGAGGAGAAGCCTAAGGGGGCTAAGGCTCGAAAGCAACTAGCGCTCCAGACTCCCCTCCCTGAATCAGAACCTTCCGAGTCGGCTGAGGTGGAGGATGATCATGATAGCGAAGACTCCCTTTCTAGTGGGGGTGAAGAAGTAACGGATCAACCGCTTCCCACACCCGATGAACTGGCGAAAGATCCGTTGCTTACTACATAAGAGGAAGTAGTGAGGGAAGAACATCCTCCAGCTATGTCTGGTCCCTCACGTAAACGAGTCAGACGCGAGTCTTCTGACAGCAGAGTGACCTTTTCCGTGAAGAGAGCTGCCGTTAGGTCTCGTGGATTACTTATTACCGAGAGGGGTGAAGGTACAGACGTTGTTCCGGAGGTAAGACCAAGTCGGAGCCATCTTTTTGTTATAGTTTTTCTTTTCCTTTGGAGATATGACCTGACCATTTTTTTTGTAGGCGTCTGACGAACCAGGCTCTCCTGAACCGTCTGCTGCCCCTGGTGTTGATCCGGCCCTTGCTGCTTTGATTAGCGACATGTGTGCCGCGATCCTTTCTGCGGGGGCTCTCTCAGCGGTGGCTGGAAGCTCCCAGGTTGCTGAAGCCTCGGCCCGGGCTGACGAAGGTTTCCTCGAGCCCGTCTCTGAGATCGCTGAACTTCAGCAAGGCGATGCCGATCTCGTTGCATCCCCTCCCGAGGGTGCAGGGGCGGAGGAGTCGATTATACCTGACTCGGAGACTATTGGTGAAGAGGCTGCGGTGGCTGTAGGCGAACCTCAGCCTCCATACTCCTCCACTGGTAAGATAAGTCAAATATTGACTAGTGAGGGGGCTTATTTGCTCTATCAACATATCCTCCGGGTCAAATCGATTCATGGTTGCCTTGGCCCTACAGGTCCTGACCCTTTACTTTCCACCGTGGATGTTCTTGGGGAAGGCTCGGCCTGCCGTGATCTGGAAGAAAGGAGCGTTCCCTCTCCTTCGCCGTCTCATGTCGAGGGGCCTCCCGCCAACCCCGGGCAGATGGGAATGGAGCTGGCGATGGTTTCCACCTCATCCTCTGCTGATCATACGGCTCCGAAGATTGACCTCTCGATCCTGCCGAGCATTCAAGTTCTGCGGGCCGCTGAAGAGGAGTTGGCCGCTGTTCATGCGTCCTTCCGTGCAGAGTTTGTTTCTCTTGTGGCAGGAGCGGCAGATTCTGTTGCGTATTCTTCAGCGTTGCCGGCCACACTCCCGTTGACACCGGCTTCCTCGGAGGCTCTGGACGAGGTGACGCAGGATGTGGTCGATAGCTTCTATCGCCATTTAAAAAGGGGCGTAGATGCTGCTGTAGAACGGGAGACCCCTTTTTCTCTATCTCTCCGGTGCGCTCGGGGTCAGGTTGCAACTTTGAAGTCCCTTTCTGGCGGGGTGGGGTTGGCTGCACTGCTGGAGCCTAAGTTAGCAGAGGCTGATCAGCTTGTGACCCAATTGCTGGCGATACGGCAGGCGGGCTTGCCTGCTGCGATTGAATGGGAGCGGGGCTTCCTTATTGCTGCTCGGGATAGGATCAAGCTTGCTCGAGATACTACCGGGCCAATTGTGTAGGGGGACCTTGACAAGTTCTCTGCTTCGTATGACAGGCTGGGTCGTCGAAGTCAGGCTTGTCGGGCTCGGGAAGAGTCTGCTTCTCGTGGAATCGCTGATACGAAGGAGCGAATTCTCGTACTCCAGAGGGAGTTGACCTTCTTAGAGTTAGAGCTGGAGGCTGCTCGTGCGGAACAAGAGTCGATTGCTCGGGAGGCCGAGAGGGTTTCCCGATCTTCTTTCAACCTGGAGCGGGCCTTTAAGAGATTCGAGGATAACTGGCAAGCCCATGCTCAATTGGAGGACGAGGCGGTGCTGACTCGGGAGGCGGAGCGTCGAGCTACCCAGAGGTTTGAGCGATCGGTTGCCCTGCTGACGGACCGTCTCAGGGTGTTATGTGCCCCGGAGCAGTGATCAGCTTTCTGTTTTCTTTTGCTTCTCTTTTTTCTTTTCTTTTTGTAAGGGATGTGATCCCAAATGATGTAGCACTTTGAATTTTGAATAAATGAGCATGTTTCAACTCATCTTCTCTTTCTTGTACTTGCGGTGTTCGTGGAACTGGACTTGCTGGGGGATTATTTGTGGACTTGTTATCCTAGGCGTACCTTGGTTTTAGGTACAGATAACAGGTTTGGTCAGGATGTCCGGAACAGCCATGGCAAAGTGGTCATGGGTGTTCTCGGTATTGGAAAAAAGAATGCCGTAGAGCAGCTGGGCTCCCGGGGCATGGTGAGATGGTGGATTTATGCTAAGAAGCTTAGCAAGGGATATTTATGGACCTATTATCCTTGGCGTACCCTGGTTCAGGATACGGATAATGGGATGAAAGAAAACCAACATATTTGCTCAGAGGTTATGAGGATATGGCAAGCATGAGGTTTTACCATGGAATCTTCCTGCTCAGAGGTAATGAGAATATGGCAGGGGAGACTTCACGGAAGATATTCGTGGTCAATAGCGGACATTTGTGGTCAACAGAGGACATTTGTGGTCAACAGAGGACGTTTGTGGTCAACAGAGGACATTTGTGGACCTATTATCCTTGTCGTACTCCGGTTGTGGGTACAGATAATAGGTTGAAAGGGGACCGACATACTTGCTCAGAGGTTATGTGGACATGGCAAGCATGAAGGTTTCTTCGACGGAGCCTTCCCACTCAGAGGTAATGAGGACATGGCAGGAGTGGGCTCAATGAAGAGGGGGTACATAGAACGACTCAGAGGTAGGAGAACGTGGAAGTTCTATGCGAGGGGGCAGTTTATTTTTGTTGGAAGTGAAAATGACTCAGAGGTAATGAGGACATGGCCGTTTCGAAAATTTGTGGATCGATTACCCTTTTTGTGCACTGGGAGTGCGGGTGGTGGATCATGAGGGAGGATCTCTTCCATGAAGGAAGTTCAGAGGTATAATCATACGTGACTTACTATCTGAAAGAGTGACCGGAATGTGAGTTCAGAGGCACCAGCGGGTACATAACTCGGTAATTTAGAATATTAAGAAAGTGTGAGTTCAGCGGTACCAGCGGGCACATGACTCGATAATCTGAAGGGAATGTGGAGGTGAGTTCAGCGGCACCAGCCGGTACATGACTCGATAATCTGAAATGTTATGGATGTGAGTTCAGCGGTACCAGCGGGTACATGACTCGAAGATCTTGGAGAAAATATCGTTTAGACGTAATATTTCTTCAGGAACTTGCCGTTGACGGGCAACATGAGCAAGTCTCCGTTTTGTTTTGCGAGGCGGTAAGCACCGTTGGAGAATACTGTCTCAATGATAAATAGGCCTTCCCACTTCGGCTGGAATTTGCCGGCGGTCTTGTGAGTCATGACCATTGGCCTCCGGACCGCCAGAACGAGATCGCCCACCTGGAATGTTCTGATTTTGACCTTCTTGTTGAAGGCTCTAGAGATGCGTGCTTGGTATAGCTCAATTCGTTGCTGAGCCAAGAGGCACTTTTCATCTAGTGCCTCCAATTTCTGTAGCCGGCGATGGTGATTTTCGTCTGTCGTCAATTGATATGTGAGGACGACGCGTAGTGAAGGGATCTGAGTCTCCAATGGGAGGACTACTTCACTCCCGTACACCAGAAAGAATGGTGTATTCCCGGTGGCTGTTCGAACTGTGGTGCGATAAGCCCATAAGCATTCCCCGAGCTTCTCGTTCCAGTCGCGTTTGTTGGAGGAGACAAACTTCTTGAGAAGTTTGATGATTATTTTGTTGAATGCCTCTGCCAACCCATTTGCTGTCGGGTTGTATGGTGTCGAAGCGACATTCTGAATACGGTGCTTATCGCAAAATCGATAGAATGCGTGACTTGTAAACTGCGGACCATTATCATGGATGATCCTTCTGGGCAGTCCAAAGCGGTAGATGACATAATGCTTAAGGAAGCTGATCACGTTTGAAGTCTTAACTTCTGCGAGTGGGACAGCTTCCATCCATTTGGAGAAGTAAGCGGTGATTGCAAGTATGAAGCGATGTCCTCGGGAGGAAGGTGGGGTGATTGGACCAATGATATCCATTCCCCATGCTTCGAATGGCCAGGACGCTACTGTCGGATGTAGAAACTCGGATGGTTAGTGAATGAAGTCCGCGTGGACTTGGCAGGCTTTGTATTTTCTAGCATAATCTATCGCATCTGCCACCATCGTGGGCCAATAGTAGCCCATTCGTCGAAGGCGGTCTTGCAATTTAGGACCGGGCTGGTGGGCCTCGCAGACACCGTCGTGAGCTTCTCGTATGGCTTCTTTGGCTTCTGCATTTGACAGACACCGAAGCAGTAATCCGTCGTAGGAGCGACGATACAGCATTTTCGTCTCTGTATCGTAGAAGAATCTGAGAGAACGCCATCTAATGGAGGTGGCTTCCTTTGGGTTCTCGGGCAGGATGTCGTAGACGACGAAGTCGATGAATGGTTGTCTCCAATCTGGGGCATCATCGATCGTCTGTGCGGAATAACTCGCCACGAATTGTACATTATTCTTGGGGCAGACCAGTTCGTGGCCTATCACATCCACTGATTGGCGATCATAGTTCGGAACTGCTAGGGAAGCGGCAAGACCAGCTAGGGCATCAGCTTCGATATTTTGGAGTCTGGGGACATGTTCGATGAAGAACCCTTCGAATGACGAGATGATGTCAATCGCTATTTGGTGATAAGGGATCATGTCTTCGTGGCGGACCTCATATGAGCCCCGTATCTGGTTGACGATTAGTTAGGAATCGCCGTATGCTTCAAGGTATTCTACCCTCAGCTCTCTTGCAAGTTGGAGGCCAATGACCAGAGCATTGTACTCGGCCACATTGTTAGAGTAGGGTTCAGTGAGGGAATAAGCGCGGTTAATCACCGATCCGGAAGGGGAGATCAGCACTACCCCGACTCCGACGACTATATTGCCTTTAGGTCCGGTCCTCGAAGCACCGTCGAAGAACATTCGCCATATAGCCTCGTGAGAGGTTGCATGCGAGTCGGCGATCTCATCTGGGATCTCTTCATATATTCTGGAGGACTCCGAGCCTGGGTGGGCTGCTAAGAAGTCTGCCAGGGCTTGACCTTTGACTGCCTTTTGGGGGACGAAGATCATATGATAATTGGACAGCAACATTGCCCATGTAGCGAGGCGAGAACTGAGTGCCCCTGGTTTAGTCATGAGGACCCTGAGAGGGTTGACTCGTGAGATCACATGTATCGTTTGTCCGGTGACATAGTGCCGCATTTTCTGAATGGCGAACACCAGGGCGAGGCATTCCTTCTCCACAGCGGTGTATCGGTGCTCTGGCCCAATCATCATTCGACTGAGGTAATATATGGCCTGCTTATGGCCTGCGTCATTGTTTTGTGCCAGCAGAGCCCCGAGGGAGTGTTCCATTGCTCGTACATAGAGCAGGAATGGTTTTCCAGGAACCGGGGCCACCAAGACTGGAGGATTTGACAAATATTCTTTGATCCTGTTGAAAGCACGCTGGCATTCCTCGTCTCATACGAATGAGACTCCTTTCTTCATGAGGTGCGTGAACGGTTGGCATCGCCCGGAGAGGTTGGAAATGAACCTCCTGATGTAAGCTAGTCTCCCTTGAAGGCCTCTGAGTTCGCGAAGATTTCTCGGGGGACCCATCTCCATGATTGCTTTTGTCTTCTCAGGGTCTACATGGATACCTTGTGCCGTGATGATGAAGCCCAAGAACTTCCCGCTGGATACGCCCAGAAAGGACTTCGTAGGGTTCATTTTTAAATTGTGCGCTCGTATGAGGTCAAATACCGTCCTTAGATCCTGCAGATGGTCTCCTTTGCAGCGACTCTTAACGGCTATATCGTCAACATAGCACTCCACTGTCTTGCGTAAGTGGTCTCTGAAGATGATGCTCATGGGTCTTTGATAGGTGGCGCCAGCATTCTTCAAACCGAAAGGCATGACTGTGTAGCAGTACGTGCCAATTGGCGTTCGGAATGATGTATGCTTTTCGTCATCAGGAGACATTTTGATCTTGTTGTACCCCGAGAAGCCATCCATAAATGATATACGTTCGAAGCCGCAGGTATTGTCGATCATGATGTCTGTGATAGAAAGGAGGAATTCATCTTTGGGGCACGCCTCGTTCAGATTGCGGAAGTCGATACAGATTCGAATCTTCCCATTCTTCTTAAGGACGGGTACTATATTGGCGACCCAATCGGGATATTGCTTCTCACGAATGAAGCCGCTGGCTATCAGTTTGTTGACTTCGGCTTCGATCGCGTCCATGATGCCTGGGCGGAAGCGTCGCTGTTTTTGCTTGACTGGCTTCGCATCTGGCCGAATGTTGAGTTTGTGAAGAGCAATGTCGGGATTTAACCCTGGCATGTCTTCATAGCTCCAGGCGAACACATCAATGTATTCTCTGACAAGTTCTAGCAACGACTCCCGTTCTTCGTCTGCTAGGCTTTTACTGACGAAGATTGGTTTTGGAGAAGATTCGCTGCCGAGGTCAACTTTTATAACCTCATCTTCAGTAGGAGGTTCTCTCAGTTCGAACCGCTTTTCCTATTGTGCATCCAATTACTGGGCCCACGGCTCTAGCTCGAGGATCTCGGGGATGTCTTCGTCTTCTTCATAAGCGTCGGCGAATGCCATGTTGACTGTCATGACTCGTCTGAACACGTCTCCGATGTTGGTATCCGAGTCAGAAGTTGGTGACCCGGTTGAATGTGACTGCCAGTCGCATTCTTCATCTGAACTTTCAGGGGTCGTAGTAGGCGATACATACCCTAACCCGCATCGAGTTTTGCTATAGTAGTCCCGTGGTTTGCCCGCCGGGACTGGCGGCTTCAAAGGTAATCGTCGCCCAGTGCCGTAGTTCAAACCTGGCGTCGTCTCCAGATCATACCCCAGTTTCTGCATGAGATATTTGGATTGTGGGCTATAAAGATACAGAGGCAGTCTTCCGACATCTGGCCCGAGGTCAGTTTTCTCCATGGTGAAGGGATACGGGTTGTTCGTCCGGCCGAAGATGATTGGGTGGTCCCCTCCTTCGATTATTCGGTAAGTGTCTTCTACTGGAGTAAATTGGATCGCGGTGTACATATTTGTCACCTGTGTGTGTAGGTGAGTGCCTATACCGTGTTCCATAGCATACATTGTACATAGCTTATTGAGCTCGGTGTAGTTCAAAGATAACCCTTTATTGATGAAGTAAGGTATCTTTTCTAGGGGGATTACATCATCTGCGGAGGGAACATCAGTGTGGGCGGCCACATACTTGGTTAACTCTGGTTCCTCTTCGGCTACCCCCTGTGTGAATGAAGACTGAGAGGATGTCCTGGAAGCTTGATTGTCAGTGGTTCAGTTGATGGAGCAGAGCACGGAGTTGTTGGCAGACTAGCGACCCCCAGTTTGGCACTTGATGTGGAGCGAGGAGTGGCTGGTTCGCTAGAAGTGTCAGACCTTGCATCGGGGTGACGACCCTTCTTGGGAAGGCGTATCGTCAGTGGCCTATCGGAGGGATTGAGCTTCTCCGTTTGGGGTTGTCCGACTCTCGGCAGTCTTATCGTCAGTGGCACCGTTGTGGGTCTCAGCACTTGGCCGGACCTTGGCAGCCGAATTATCATCTGTTCTTCCTGCGCCGAGAGGCTAATCGCGTCCTTTCGCAGAGTGGCAGTAAGGGGTGCGGACTTGCCCGGTTTGCGAGCTTGGAGGTGGATCGTCAGAGGTCCTTCTGATCCCGTGGCCGTTTCGGTACCGGCTTGTTCATTTCCTTCATCAAGGTGCCTCCTCGACTTTTCGTATAGGCAGGAGTCTGAGTAGTAAGATTCGACCCCTTTAAAGGGATCGATGTCAGCAAATTCCGTCTTTACAAAGCCGTATTTGTCGACATATTTGAAGCACTGGTGTAGCGTGGAAGGTACGATCATGTAATCGTGTATCCATGGGCGCCCCAAGAGGATGTTGTAAGAAGTGTCTGCATCTATGACGTAGCAGGTGACTTCGGATTGGAGGTCGCCAATTTGACACTTCAGACGAATCTACCCAATAGGATAGCTCCTGCCCGAATTGAAACCGCTGATGGCGGTGCTTGTAGGCGTCAGGCGATGCATTGGGATGCGGAGATGATGTAGCAGACCCTTCGAGATGATGCTTATGGAAGAGCCAGGATCAATGTGCATCCGATCCACCTTTACGTCGTCGATGTATCCAGTATAGTATAGTGGGCGATCGTGCAGGTTAGTTTTGATGAGCATGTCCTGTGGAGTGAAGACGATGTTGGGCATTGCTCGCATACAGGCACTGTCCTGGAGATCCACGGGTGAGTCCTCCCCGGTGAGGTTGGATTGAGCCAGATAGACATCAGCATTTTGGAGTGCTTCGCTTAATGCAATACGAACGTCCTTGGAGAGCCTTAGGAGTTCGTACAGTGACAACTTGGATGGTGTGTTAGCTAATTGCGCTAAGATGTCAAAGTTGTAGGGCTTCTCTATCCCTTGGGCTGCTTCTTTTCAGAGAGATTTGTCGAAGCGAGTCTCCCTCGGCCTAGGCTTGTCGGTCGTCGAAGGCTGAGCCGGTCCCGGAGCATCAGTTGTAGTGGGTTGATGATTTTCAGCTGGATTGTCAACCACGGGTTGGGATTGCGCTCCGGACCGCGTGACGACGGCCGTAGCTTCCTCGTTGTCTGTCGATATTGTGTGGCAGGTCTTGACTTTTCTACTTTTCTTTTTGCCGGTGAGAGATGGTGTGGGCCGAGTCACTTCTGACACCAAGTTTGGATGGATCCACATGACCTCCCCTCGTGATGTGATGAGGGGTACTAGACCGACAGCCCGATCTCGGGGATGTGGGAGATTGGTAATCTCCATTATCGTTAGAGGGACGGGGACCACCCCGTCTTGAGTCTCCGTCGGAGGGAAGCTGCCGAATTGTACGGACACCATATTGGCCGCCACGGTTACCTCTTCGAAATCGATGGCCAGAGCGTTCGAATCGATGAGATTCTGGATGTACCGTTTCAGCTGGTAGCAATCGTGTGTAGCATGATGGACATAGCGATGATAATGGCAGTACTTTGGATTCTCTATCTCTGCCGGCCGCGGTTCCCGTCTTGGTGGAGAAAGCTGAATCTTGTCCCCTTGTATGAGCATGTCCAAGGTGGGCTTGACGTAACTGTCTTCGAAGGAGTAATCGATTTGCGGCCATTGTTTGTCTGCTGGCTTCGGCTCAGGTTTTTGTACAGTATCGGCCACCATAGCCTGCTTTCCCTTGCTGTCCAGATTGTTAGAGGGGCTACCCCCATTATCGTTGTTGGGACGCTTGCCCTTGTTTTCTACTTCCGAGATGTGCAATCCCAATTGGCGAGCCTTCTTCAGTCGTTCTTCGGCGCTTGTGGCGCTGATGATGAACGTCTTCTAATCTTTGAATTGACTTTCGTCCATCCAGAGACGGATCTTTGGAAGCAGTCTCTTTTGGCAAATTTCAATCAAAGAGGAATCTGGATTTCCGGAGGGCAGCTTCATGGCGGTTTGGCGGAACCGCTCAATGTAGTTCCTTGTCAACTCCTTCTCCCCTTGGACGACGTCCATGAGGGTGGACATGGTGACGTCCTGCCCTACTTCGTAGAATCTCTCTAAGAACAGGCGCTTGAAGCCGACGAAGGAGTGGATGCAGTTGTCCGGCAGCTTGTGATACCAGTCGAAAGCGACTCTTTCCAATGCCCCAATGAATAATCGCGTGAGGATAGCATCATCATGGGACAGATGGTCGGTGGTGACCTCGAAGTAAGTGATGTACCGACTTGCTGAGGTCTTGCCATCATATGGGTTGATATTGAACGGCTTATATTTTGGTGGGAATGGCACATCCCTCCATTCGACAGGGTATGGTTGCCGCATTCTGAGGTTTTGAGCATTTTCTCGGGCATGGAACATGGCTCGGAGCTCCTGGACCTCTCTTCTTACTTCTCGGGCCTCAACTGTTGCGGTAGAGGTTGTTATTTCGGGAGGATTATTGCCCGGGTTTGGCGCTGCTGAGTTCGAGTCCGCATTGACCGCGGGACCCGTGCTTGTTTGGCCAGGCGTTCCTCCTTGCAGAGTTGGAAGAGCGGCTTTGATTTCATCTACAGACTTGACCAAGGCCTGCAGTATAGCCTCCAAAGTGTCGATGCATTGGCGATCGCTGGAACCACCTTGGTTGCTGTCCGTCATGAACACCATCCTTACATGAGGAGTGATGGAAGGAACGGTGGAAGATGTGCCCTCCGAGTCGTACCCATGCACCGAGAAGGCATCGGGGTAGGTGGGAATGTTCTCTTCGGGCTCGGACTCGGAGGGAACGGTATCCCCGGCCTCGGAGCTTGCTTCGTCTTGAGAGCCATGGATGTCCTCGGGGACATCAGCGTCTGTTGTACCTGATGGGAGAGTTGTTTTCCCGGGCTTGGCTCCTTGAAACATCGGATTGTTTTGTATGTTCGGAGGAGTGCTACCCCCAGTTCCCACGACCTCCAGCGATGTGAACGATGAATTTTCCATTGCAGCAGATTTTGTCTTTGAACGGGTGTGTTGGAATATTCCAGTGGAGGACAGCCGTTTAGACGACGGTTTCTTAGCTGCAGTGGTTGATATCTTGGGGCTGGAGATGCTTGTCTTCTTTCCTCTCCCCTCAGCGGGGATTTTCTGAGTGGAATTGCAGGAGACAACAGGAGGTGCTTCGTCCTCTGAGCTCGGATGCTGTAGTCTTTGGAAGACTGACGGCCGATCTTCCGTCGCTGCCGCGTTGTTGCAACAGCAGTTGACGATGATTTGGGTACAGTGATGTCCAAGCGAGGACTCTTTGCACGCCGAGGCTCCTTCTCTTTCCTTGCGCTTGTGGAGGATCGCCTCACGTAGGTCAGAGGAACCACTTTGTCCTTTTGCCGCCGGGGGCTGGACTCGAGCGGTTCTATACAACTTCCCATCAGAGGCCCGTGTGATAATCAACGGAATGCCCTGATAGTTAGAGGTTGGGACAGCTGACTGGGCTTGGTGAGCCCGCGCTGCCCTAGACTTCCTCCTTTTAGCACTTGCGGGTGCGTAATAGGAGGAGTCCAAGTTGAATACCACAGAGTCTGGCTTATCATCCAGAGAACCATCAGGGTCAGGACCGCATGAGAGACGGTCGAAGACTGATCGAGAGAAGCGTGGAACGGACGCTATGCGGCTAGAATTGGGTACCGTGCAGGCTGTCTGCATGCGGTTGTCTTCTGCCGTTGGATGAGTTGTTTTTATGCGGCTAGGAGTCACGACCGTGCAGGCTGGCCGCATGCGGTTGGCAATTGTGGCCGCATGGGTTTTCTGCAAGCGATTGACTTTCTTAGCTGTATGAGTTTCATCCATGTGGTTGGCAACTGTAGCCGCATAAGCTATGCGGCTGACAGATGTGGCCGTACGACTTTTCTTTATGCGGCCGGCGGATGTGGCCGCATGAGCTTTCTTCCTGTGGCTAATACCCTTATGCGGCTCGGATCGCATAGAGTTCCTCTTTGCCCCTGCAAGTCCAGCATCATAGTGTTTTCTTCTGCCGGACTTGGGGACAGCAGAGTCGTCTATGATCTGAAGTGGGGCCACGGGAGAGTCTTCTCCGCCGTTTTGATCAACAGAGGGTATTTCTGTAAGAGCTTCAGTAGGAACGAACGATCGGGGTCTCCACTCCTTACGGGCCTTCTTTGTGCGGGCTCGCTTCTGGACCGGGCCAGCGCTCTTGTCAGAGAGCATTTCTTCGAACGCATGTTGGTCGAACCGGGCGACCATCTTCTGTTGCGTGGAGCCAAGCTTGGCTGCATCCGATTGCGTCACCAACTCCTCAGCCGTGGAGAAGTTTGTCCCCAGCAGAGTCGCCATCGTGTTTACCATTGATTGTAAAAGTACAGAACAGTTTTATGGGAGGACTGAACTTAGACTCACAATACAAACTCGCTTGTACAAAGAAAGCCTAGGAACGAAAACCTAGGTACAGCAGTCTAAGTACAATTGTTTATTTTAGATTCTGGGGGGTGACGATAGAGGCTCGGGAAGGCGACGGCAGCCCTGCCTTACTCCTTGGGCAATCGGTATGCAGCCTTGGTTCCTGTGACGAGATGGTTGGCGTTGACGAAGAAATGCTCTTCCTGCTCTCCTCGTATTGCTCTTCTGGCTTGTCTCTCTCTCTGTGTATTTTTCTCTCTGTTTATTGGGGGAGTCTCTCTGTGACAGTATATCTCTCTGACCGTATCTCCTTTTACAAGGGAATGGCACCTTGCTATTTATAATAGTGGGGGCATCATTAGGTTTTGGATGTTTTCCATTCTCAAAGTGGCGGCGGCTTGATGCTTAATCAATCTGGACCATTAGTTTTAAGCGTGAAGGATCTGGGCCATAAATGGGGATATTATCGAATCCTATGAATGATTAATGCTGATTGCTTTAAATCTTCATGATTGGTTGTGTCAAGCTTGGACCTCTCACCACGTGTCCCATTGGCTTGATCATGAATGATATGACCTGATCTCATTAATTATGAGGATAACGTTAAATATGGTCATTAGGATCTGGTAAATCTCTGATTGATCTGCATCCCATAATCATCCTTGCTACCAGCTGTCAAGTTGTGGGGGCCATTGAATCTCTGCCACATAGCTTAATGGTGGACCCTATCAGAACCGCATTATATCCACGAACCGCATAAGACGGCGTCTCAGTAAGCCGCATAGGTATAGTACTTGCGAGCCGCATGGGATGGTTTCTCGTTGAGCCGCATAGGTATAGTACTTGCGAGCCGCATGGGATGGTTTCTTGGTGAGCCGCAGGAAGATGATTCTTGCCAGCCGCATGAGGCTGTTCTTCAATTGAGCCACATGGGATTAGCCACGTGGCAATCTCGGATCGTGTTAGAGATTTTCTCTTGTTCCCAAAGAGTCTGTCATTATGACAGGACCATTATGACACTTCAGGTCAGAGCCGTCAGCTGTCACATCATGGCAGAGCATTGAATAGGGCCATTACTCCATGGCCAGCTGTGTGAAGGGGTCCCATGGGGGCACGTGGTGTTGATCGAGCCGCATATCTCTGTTGGTCGAATGTGAGCCGCATGTACTTCTGAACCGCATGCAGCTGGGGGACTCTTTGAACCGCATAAGACTGTCCCTATGTAAGCCGCATGGACTCTCTTGCCCCGAGCCGCATGAGACTAAGAGTCTCTCTGAACCGCATGGGACTGCTCCTGTATGAGCCGCATGGGGTTCTCCTATTCCGAGCCGTATAGATCATCATTCTGATATTTTCCATGCTTCTACAGTCACGACCCGCACCCACTTTTTGGACGCGAGCTCGTGAACAAGCCAGCTACGTATCGAGCGAACTCCAGCCCAACCTGAATACGTAAACGCTGTCTGGACTATATAATGGGTCTAAACATGGCAAGGCATCACTTTATCTCAATCCATAATAAGAACATGAAACATGAATGAACAATTATGGGTCATGGTCTGTAGCCCATTAGCATATTGTTCGATTAGACTCCAAGAATAATATAAGTCTATAAAATAAGCTAACAAGCAGAATATATCTTGGTATGGAATATAAAACACGAGAGGATAATAAAAAAATATCACATCAATACTTATATCCCTGCAGGTGTAATCACTGCCATCATGATCCGCTAACTAACTCCATGCAATCAACTACCTGAAACGATCATCAGGTCCTCAGAGGACATAGCAAGATACATAAACACATGCCTATTTAAAAGTTTATCATGCGTAAGTAATAAGCAGGGAAGACAGAACACGACAGGTGACTATGAACATGGATATAAGAAACACTACTCATAAATGAACTGCTGGGAGAAAACATGAACTCATGACAAGAAACCAATCGGATACTCAAATCCTTGCCTCTAGTGTGGACTCGCAGGTTTGAACAACTACTAACCCTCGCCCCTAGTGTGGACTCGCAGGTTAGATTTAAGAATCACCCTCGCCCCTAGTGTAGACTCGCAGGTGCGGACAAATGACTACTAACCCTCACCCCTAGTTTGGACTCGCAGGTTAGCTTCAAGAAATCACCCTCGCCCCTTGTATGGACTCGCAGGTGGAAATTCCAAAACAAGGTACAACAGTTCATCTATGACTTACTCATCCTATGACACGATACGACTCAGTCGCAGTACAGGTGACGACACGATATGACACAGTTAAGATACACGGAAGAACAGATCCAATATAAACTACAAGCTAACTATGAACAAGGACTATATCTATACTAGCATGCATGATATACAAATCACATGTAAATAATCAACTAGTAAAAATAGATAGTAATAAGAATAGG
Source organism: Iris pallida (assembly GCA_029216955.1). Classification (NCBI taxonomy): domain Eukaryota; kingdom Viridiplantae; phylum Streptophyta; class Magnoliopsida; order Asparagales; family Iridaceae; genus Iris; species Iris pallida. The sequence continues at coordinate 12,164,310 of JANAVB010033015.1, read as the reverse complement.
CATGTAAATAAACTGTAGAGGGAGGCAAGGTATATTTGTGAGATGGTACCACGAAGGACCAACAATATACCGTCAACTTGTAAGCTTTAGTCCAAATCTCACAACTGTCTCCGAAAGCTGAAACAGACATTGAAAACAATCGCAGAATAGTCAAATTAGCTAGAATTTCCTATCCTTAAGTCTAATTCTGGACACAGGAGCAAAACGATCATTTCGGACCAAAACGATGTCCGTCGTTGGACACACTTTGTACCGAAAAGCATGCCAGAGACACTGGTCTCTATAGTCTTCAAACTACATGTCTACGAATTTGTTTTGATAATATGAACCCGACGTATGTCCAAAGTTGGATTCTGGCAGGCCGTGCGCAAAATTGCCCGTTGAATCGGATTATGTGGCCCACAAAACGGCGATCTGATCAACTGTCTCAGAATCGGACCAAACTTAACAGACAGGACCAGAAAAATGACACGATGTTGTTGGCGCAAGTTTCATCTCGATCT
>JANAVB010033015.1:11976307-12161307 GCA_029216955.1 Iris pallida | reverse complement strand
TATAAATACATAAGCTGTAAAATACAGTAGAACCATAACTAATCTCATCCACACAGAATAAATGAATAAAAGATCATATAATGAGAATAAATTTGTCTTGATACAATATTGTAGAAGCATGGAAAATATTAGAATAATGATCCATGCGGCTCGGAGTAAGAAGCTTATGCGGCTCACACAGGAGCGGCCCTATGCGGTTCAAAGAAGACTCTCAATCGCATGCGGCTCGGGAGCGTATGCGGTTCAGCAAGGCATATGCGGCTCGATGGATGCCATGTGTGATCCTTCCCTACAGCTGGTCGTTTGGGGGTGGCCTCATTTAATGCTCTGACACGACTTGGCGACTGTGACTGCTCTGACATAAAGTGTCATAATGGCTCTACCATAATGACAGACTTTTCGGGAAAGGAAGAAGGCTTTTCGTTTGGGGGTGGCCTCCTTCCCTACAGCTGGTCGTTTGGGGGTGGCCTCATTTAATGCTCTGACCCGAACCGTCAGAAATCCTAGGTTGCCACGTGGTAACTCTCATGCGGCTTAAATGGAAAACAGCTCCATGCGGCTCACGAAGAAGTCACTCTATATGGTTAGCAGAAATCAGCCATATGCGGCCCACCGAGAGCTCAATCCCTGTGACTCAATACAATGCTAGCTCATGCGGCTCGCAAAGACTATGCATATGCGGCTCACGGAAGGTTCATCCCCTGCGGCTCGATGAGGCATTGTCTCATGCGGCTCAGGAAGAGTATCTCTCTGCGGTTCGAGGATAGTCAATCCTATGCGGCTCTGACAGGACTCACAATTAAGACACGTGGCATGGGATCAATAAGAGATTTAACCGAATCTCAACAAATATATTTGACATCATCGTCATAATTACTGAGATCAGGGCATATCATTTATCATCAAGCTAATGGGACACGTGGCGAGCAATCAGACATTAGCATAATCAATCACGAGGATTTAAAGCAGCTAGCATTAATTGCTCATGAGATACGATGCTATCCGCATTAATGGCCGAGATTCACTATAATCAGGATCAAAGGTTCAGATAGAATGAAGGAGCGCCGACATTCCAAACAGATAATCATTAGCAAACCCTAATGATCACCCCCCCCCCACTCTTATAAATAGCCAGCATCATTCCCTTGAAAAAAGAAGAAGAGAGAGAGAGGTCGGCACCAAAAGAAATAAGAAGAGAGAGATCTACACAGAGAGAGCTCCCCCTTCCTTCTTGATAATCACAGAGAGAGAGAAGCCAGGAGAGCAATCCGAGGAGAGTAAGAAGAGCGTTTCTTCATCAACGTCGAGCAGATCTTTCCCGAGCCAAGACTGCATACTGATCGTCCAAGGAGTAAGGCAGAGCGGCCGTCGCTTTCCCGAGCCTCTATCGTCACCCCCCCAGAATCAAAAATAAACAATCGTACTTAGTCTGCTGTACCTAGGTTTTCGTCCCTAGGCTTTCTTTGTACGAGCGAGTTTGTATTGTGAGTCTAAGTTCAGTCCTCCGATAATTGTTCTGTTCTTTTACAATCAATGGCAAACACGATGGCGACTCTGCTGGGGACTAACTTCTCCACGGCTGAGGAGTTGGTGACGCAATCAGATGCAGCCAAACTTGGCTCCACACAAAAGAAGATGGTCGTCCGCTTCGACCAACAGGCGTTCGAAGAGATGCTCTCTGAAGGCAGCGCTGGCCCGGCCCAGAAGCGCACCCGCACCACGAAGGCCCACAAAGAATGGAGACCGAAGTCATTTGCTCCTCTTCAAGCCCTCGATGGGATGCCCTCTGCTGCTCAAGACGGCGAGAAGGATTCTCCTGCGGTCCCACTTCAGATCGTAGACAACTCTGCTGTCCCCAAGTCCGGCAGAAGAAAATATTATGATGCTGGACTTGCAGGGACAAAGAGGGACTCTACGCGGACCGAACCGCAGAAGAATATTAGCCGCAAGGAGAAAGCCCATGCGGCTACATCCGCCAACCGTATGAAGAAAACTCATGCGGCTACTTCTGTCAGCCGCATAACTTATGCGACTACAGTTCCCAACAACATGGATGAGACTCATGCGGCCAGTAAAGTAAATCATTTGCAGAAAACCCATGCGGCCACAGATGCCAACCGCATGCGGCTAGCCTGCACGGTCGTGACCCCTAGCCGCATAAGAACTCATCCGACGACAGGAGACAACCGCATGCAGACAGCCCGCACGGTTTCCGCTTCCAGCCGCATAGCATCTGCTCCATGCTCCTCTCGATCAGTTTTCGACCGTCTCTCGTACGGTCCGAACCCTGATGACTCTCTGGATGATAAGCCAGACTCTGTGATGCTCAACTTGGACTCTTCCTATTATGCACCCACAAGTGCTAGAAAGAAGAAGTCTAGGGCAGCGCGGGCTCATCAAGCCCAGACAGCTGCCCCAACCTCTGACTATCAGGGCGTCCCGCTGATTATCACGCGGGCCTCTGATAGGAAGTTGTACAGAACCGCTCAAGTCCAATCCCCGACGACGAACGGACAGAGTGGTTCCTCTGACCTGCGTGAGGCGATCCTCCACAAACGCAAGGAAAGAGAAGGGGCCTCGGCGTGCAAAGAATCCTCACATGGACGTCACTGCACCCAGATCATCGTCAACTGCTGCTGCAACAACGCGGCAGTGGCGGAAGATCGTCCGTCCGTCTTCCACAGACTACAGCACCCGAACTCAGAAGATGAGGCACCTCCTGTTGTCTCCTGCAATTCCGCTCAGAAGGTCCCCGCCGAGGGGAGAGGGAAGAAGACAAGCATCTCCAGTCCAAAGATATCAGCCACTACAGCTAAGAAACTGTCGGCTAAACGGTTGCCCTCCACCGGAGTATACCAACACACCCGTTCGAAGACAAAATCTGCTGCAACAGGAGACTCATCGTCCCCGAACCTGGGGGTCGTAGGAGCTGGGGGTAGTACTCCTCCGAACGTCCACAATAATCCAATGTTTCAAGAAGACGAAACCCGAGAAACAACCCTCCCATCGGGTACAACAGATGCTGATGTCCCCGAGGACATCCATGATTCTCGAGATAAAGCAAGCTCCGAAGCTGGGGGTAGTGTTCCTTCCGAGTCCGAACCTGAAGAGAACATCCCCACATATCCAGATGATTTCTCGACACATGGGTACGACTCGGAGGGTACATCCTCCACCACTCCCTCCGTCACTCCTCATGTGAAGACGGTATTCATGACAGACAGCAATCAAGGCGGTTCCAGCGATCGCCAGTGCATCGACACGTTGGAGGCCATATTGCATGCCTTGGTCAAGTCTGTAGATAAGATCAAAGCGGCACTTCCTACTCTGCAGGGAGTGACACCTGGCCAGACAAGCACGGGTCCCGCAATCAACGTAGATTCAAATTCGGCGGCACCAAACCAGGGCAATAATCCTCCCGAGATAACGGCCCCTACCGCGACAGATGAGGCCCGAGAAGTAAGAAGAGAGGTTCAGGAGCTCCGAGCAATGTTCCACGCCCGAGAAAATTCTCAAGACCTCAGAATACGGCAACCATATCCTGCTGAATGGAGGGATGTTCCCTTTCCGCCAAGATATAAGCCGTTCAATATCAACCCATATGATGGCAAGACTTCAGCAAGTCGATACATCACTTACTTTGAGGTCACTACCGACCATCTGCCCCATGATGACGCTATCCTCACGCGGTTATTCATTGGGGCACTGGAAGGAGTCGCCTTCGATTGGTACCGCAACTTGCCAGACAATTGCATCCACTCCTTCGCTGGCTTCAAACGCTTGTTCTTGGAGAGGTTCTATGAGGTAGGACAGGACGTGACGATGTCTACCCTCATGGACGTCGTTCAAGGAGAGAAAGAACTGACGAGAAATTACATTGAGCGGTTTCGTCAAACCGCAATGAAGTTACCATCTGGCAACCCGGACTCTTCTTTGATTGAAATTTGCCAAAAGAGACTACTTCCAACAATTAGTCTCTGGATAGGCGAAAGTCAGTTTAAGGATTGGAAGGCTTTTATCATCAGTGCTACAAGTGCTGAAGAACGATTGAAGAAGGCTCGCCAACTAGGGTTGCATATCTCGGAGGGAGAGAACAAGAGCAAGCGTCCCAACACCAGCAACGACAATGGGGGTAGCCCCTCCAACAACCGGGACAACAAAGGCAAGCAGGCTATGGTGACCGATACAGCCCAGAAGCCCGAGCCACAGCCAGCAGACAAACAATGGCCTCAAATCACTTATTCCTTTGAAGACGGTCACGTCAAGCCTATCTTGGACATGCTTATACAAGGAGATAGGATTCAGCTTCCTCCACCAAGACGGGAGCCTCGGCCGGCTGATTTGGAGAACCCAATGTTCTGCCATTACCATCGCTACGTCCACCATGCTACACACGACTGCTATCAACTGAAACGGTATATCCAAAACCTCATCGATTCGAACGCCCTGGCCATCGATTTCGAAGAGGTAACCGTGGCAGCCAACATGGTGTCCGTACAATTCGGCAGCTTCCCTCCAACAGAGACTCAGGACGGGGTTATACCCATCCCTCTGGCAACAATGGAGATTGCTAATCTGCCGCCTGCTCGCGATCAAGCCGCTGGTCTAGTACCCCTCACCACATCACGAGGGGAAATCATGTGGGTCCATCCGGACCTAATCCACGAGGTAACTCAGCCCTCTCTACCTTCTAAAAGGAAAAGTGAAAAAGTCAGATCCTGCCGTACTGCCTCGGCAGAAGAAGAGGAAGTTTCGGCCGTCACTACTCGATCCGGAACACAAGCCCAACCGGTGACCGAAAGCGCGACTGATGATCATCCGCCCACTACCAATGATGCTCCAGAACCCTGCTCCAACAATGTGGCCGAATATAACGCTCTGGTCATTGGCCTCCAACTTGCAAAAGAGCTGGGGGTAGAATACCTTGAAGCATACGGCGACTCCCAACTAATCGTCAATCAGATCAGGGGCTCGTACGAGGTTCGCCATGAAGACATGATCCCCTACCATCAAATTGCGATCAACATTATCTCATCATTTGAGGGATTCTTCATCGAACACGTCCCCAGACTCCAAAATATCGAAGCCGATGCCCTAGCAGGCCTTGCCGCTTCCTTAGCAGTGCCGAACCAAGCTCATCATTCGGTTAACGTAATAGGCCACGAACTGGTCTCTCCCAAGAACAACGTTCAAGCCATGGCAAGTTATTCTGTCCAGACGGTCGACGACACACCGGACTGGAGACAGCCGTTCATCGACTTCGTCGTATACGACATCCTCCCAGAGAATCCAAAGGAAGCTACCTTTATCAGACGGCGCTCTCTCAGATTCTTCTACGATACAGAGACGAAAATGTTGTATCGCCGCTCCTACGACGGATTATTGCTCCGGTGCTTGTCGAACGCGGAAGCTACAGAAGCTGTACGAGAAGCTCACGACGGTGTCTGTGGGGCCCATCAACCCGGCCCTAAGCTACAGGACCGCCTTCGCCGGATGGGCTACTACTGGCCCACAATGGTGGCAGATGCGATAGATTATGCCAGAAAATGCAAGGCCTGCCAAGTCCACACGGATTTCATTCATCAACCATCCAAGTTTCTGCATCCAACGGTGGCATCCTGGCCATTCGAAGCATGGGGAATGGATATCATTGGTCCAATCACCCCACCTTCCTCCCGAGGACACCGCTTCATACTTGCGATCACTGATTATTTCTCCAAATGGGCGGAGGCTGTCCCACTCGCAGAAGTTAAAACTTCAAACGTGATCAGCTTCCTTAAGCATCACGTTATCTACCGCTTCAGACTACCACGAAGAATCATCCATGATAATGGTCCACAGTTTATAAGCCATGCATTCTACCGATTCTGCGATAAGCACCGCATTCAGAATGTCGCTTCGACACCATACAACCCGGCAGCAAACGGGTTGGCAGAGGCATTCAACAAAACAATCATCAAACTCCTCAAGAAGTTCGTCTCCTCCAACAAACGCGACTGGAACGAGAAGCTCGACGAGTGCTTGTGGGATTATCACACCACGGTTCGAACAGCCACCGGAAATACACCATTCTCTCTGGTGTACGGGAGCGAGGCAGTCCTCCCTTTGGAGACTCAGATCCCCTCACTCCGCGTCGCCCTCACTTATCAATTAACGACGGATGATAACTACCGACGACAACTACAAGAGTTGGAGGCTTTAGATGAAAAGCGCCTCTTAGCTCAGCAAAGGATCGAGCTATACCAAGCACGCATCTCAGGAGCCTTCAACAAAAAAGTTAAAATCAGAACATTCCAAGTGGGTGATCTTGTTCTGGCAGTCCGAAGACCGATGGTCATGACTCACAAGACCACCGGTAAGTTCCAGCCAAAATGGGAAGGTCCATTTGTCATCGAGACCGTGTTCTCCAACGGCACCTACCGCCTCGCTAAGCCGAACGAAGATTTGCTCATATTGCCCGTCAACGGCAAGTTCCTGAAGAAATACTATGTTTGAACATCATTCTCCAGATTATCGAGTCATGTACTCCTTTAGTACCACTGAACTCTCATCCATCATTCTCCAGATTATCGAGTCATGTACCCCTTTAGTACCACTAAACTCTCATCCACCCTATTTTAGATTATCGAGCCATGCACCCGCTGGTGCCGCTGAACTCCCACTCCCTCAATAGTCCAAATTACCAAGTTATGTACCAGCTGGTGCCTCTGAACTTACATTTCGGTCACTCTTTCAGATAGTAAGTCAAGTATGATTATACCTCTGAACTTTCTTCCTGGCAGAGATCCTCCCTCAGGATTCACTACCCGCACTCCCAGTGCACAAAAAGGGTAGTCGATCCACCAATTTCCGAAACGACCATGTCCTCATTACCTCTGAGTCGTCTTCACTTCCACCAAAAACAAACCGCCCCCTCGCATAGAACTTCCACGTTCTACTACCTCTGAGTCGTTCTATGTACCCAATCTTCATTGAGCCCACTCCTGCCATGTCCTCACTACCTCTGAGTGGAAAGGCTCCGTCGAAGAAATCGTCATATTTGCCATGTCCACATTACCTCTGAGCAAGTATGTCGGTCCTCTTTTAACCTATTATCTGTACCCACAACCGGAGTACGACAAGGATAATAGGTCCACAAATGTCCTCTATTGACCACAAATGTCCTCTGTTGACCACAAATGTCCTTTGTTGACCATAAATGTCCTCTGTTGACCACAAATAGCTTCCGTAAAGTCTCTCCTGCCATGTTCTCATTACCGCTGAGTAGGAAGATTTCACGATACAACCTTCATGTTTGCCATGTCATCATAACCTCTGAGCAAATGTGATCGGTTCCCTTTCACCCCATTATCCGCATCCTGAACTAGGGTACGCCAAGGGTAATAGGTCCACAAATATTCATTCGCTAAGCTTCTCAGCATAAATCCACCATCTTACCATGCCCCGGGATCCCAGCTGCTCTACGGCATTCCTTCCCCCAATACTGAGAACATCCATGACCACTTTGCCGTGGCTGTCCCGGACATCCTATCTAAACTGTTATCCGTACCTAAAACCAAGGTACGCCTAGGATAACAGGTCCACAAATAAATCCCCCAGCAAGTCCAAATTCCATAAATACCGCAAGTGCAAGAAAGAAAAGATGAGTTGAAACATGCTCATTTATTCAAAAATCAAAAGGCTACATCAGCAGGGATCACACCCCCTTGCAAAAAAAAAATTAAAAAGAAAAAAATAAAAATAAAAAATAAAAAGAAAAAAAAAGAAAAAAGAAAAAAAAGAGAAAGAGAGAAGAAGAAGAAGACAGAAAGCCAATCACTGCTCTGGAACACATAACGCCGTAAGACGGTCCTTTATCAAAGCAACCGACCGCTCAAGCTTTTGTCTGGCTCGGCGCTCCGCTTCCTGATCCAACACCGCCGCATCCTCCAGATGAGCATGGGCTCGCCAGTTGTCCTCAAACTTCTTGAAGGCCCGCTCCAGGTTGACAGAGGATCGGAAAATCCTCTCGGCCTCTCGAGCAATCAACTCTTGTTCTGCACAAGCAGCCTCCCGCTCTGACTCTAAGAAGGCCAACTCCTTCTGGAGTGCGAGAATCCGCTCCTTCGTATCAGCTACTCCACGAGAGGCAGATTCTTCCCGGGCTCTACAAGCCTGACTCCGACGACCCAGTCGGTCATAAGAGACGGAGAACTTGTCAAGGTCCTCCTGCACAGCCGGTCCGGCAGTTTCTCGAGCGAGCTTAATCCTGTCCCTAGCAGCGACCAGGAAGCTGCACTCCCGTTCAGTCGCGGCGGGCAAGCCAGCCTGCCGCACTGCCAGCAGTTGGGTCACAAGCTGGTCAGCCTTTGTCAACTTAGGCTCCAAGAGCGCTGCTAACCCCAGCCCGCCAGGAAGACCCTTCAGAGTGTCAATTTGGCCCCGAGCTCCCCGTAGAGACAGAGAAAAAGGGACCCCCCCCGTTCCACGGCAGCGTTTACACCCCTCCCTAAGTGGCGATAGAAGCTGTCAACCACATCCTGCGTCACCTCGTCCAGAGCCTCCGAGGAAACCGGTGTCAACGGGAGTGTGGCTGGTAGCACGGAAGAAGACGCAACGGAATTTGCCGCTCCTGCCACAAGAGAAACCAACTCCGCACGGAAGGACGCTTGAACATCGGTCAATTTCTCTTCAGCGGCCCGCAGAATTTGGATGCTCGGCAGGGTCGAGAAGTCAATCTCCGGAGCCGTATAAGCAGCCGAAGACGAGGCCGGGGCCAGCACCAACTCCATCCCCATCTGTCCAGAGCTAGCAGGATGTCCCTCAACATGCGATGACGAAGGGGAGGAAACGCTCCTTTTCCCCTGATCACGGTAGACCGGGCCTTCCCCAAGAACATCAGCGGCAGGAGATAAAGGGTCAGGACCTGCACGGCCAAGGCAACCATGAATCGACTTGACCCGAAGGATATGCTGATAGAGCAAATAAGCCTCCTCGGTGGTCAATATATGGCTCAGCTTACCAGTGGAGGAATGTGGAGGCTGAGGTTCGCCTACAGCCATCACAACCTCTTCACCAACAGCCTCCGACTCAGGAATAAAAGACTCATCCGTCCTTGCATCCTCGGGAGGGGATGCACCCAGGATGGCGTCATCTCGCTGAAGTCCAGAAATCTCGGAGACGGGCCCAAGGAAACTTTCGTCACCCCGGGCTGGGGCCTCAGTAGCTTGAGAGTCCTTAGCCGCCGCTGAGAGAGCCCCCGCAGAGAGGACCGCGGCACACATGTCGCTAATCAAAGCGGCAAGGGCCGGATCAACTACTGAGGCAGCAGATGGTTCAGGAGAGCCTGGTTCGTCAGACGCCTACAAAGAAAAATGATCAAGTCATATCCCCAAAAGGAAATAAAGCTACAACAAAGATATAACTCTGACTTGGACTTACCTTCGGAACATCGTCTGCACCTTCACCCTTCTCGGTGATAGGTGTCCCACGAGACCTAACAGCAGCTCTCTTCACGAAAAAGGTCGCTCCACTGTCAGGAGATTCGTATCTGACCCGTTTACGCGAGGGACCGGATACAGCTGAAGGGTGTTCTTCTCTCACTGCTCCCTCTCGTGTAGTAAGCGGCGGATCTTCCGCCGGTTCATCAAGTGGGGGAAGCGGTTGATCCGCCACTTCTTCGTCCCCACCAGGAAGGAAGTCTTCGCTATCATCCTCCTCCTCAGCCGATCGGAAGGTTCTGATTCAGGGAGAGGAATCTGGAGCGCCAGTTGCTTTCTAGCCTTAGCCCCCTTAGGCTTCTCCTCTAAACCAGTACCTACGATGAAGCTGGTACTCGGATCGAAGTTAACAGGAGGCTTATTCGCCATAACGTGATACAAAGCGGCCACGTACAGAATTTCCCTCGGCGCCTTGGCATCGGGAACCGAGAAGCTGGCCCGAGTATGATAAGCGTCATAATAATTCCACGCTCGGACGCCGTCAAGAACGCTACCTTCAAAACCCAAACAAGGGTTGGGACAATCAAGGAACAACTGGCTATAACCAAATTGACGGGAAAACCTACTGGGTAGGTAAGGCTCCAAGTACACATTATCCCGGTTGCGATAAACCAGATGCGCGGGGCGGATATTGCGCAACCAAGCAAGCATATCCGGAGACAGAAAATGAGAAGGTCCAGTACCGTCAAGGTGTACCTTCCTCATTTCCCAATCAGAAAAAAGGAGGAACAGACACAAAGAGATCACACCCATCCACTCTCGCCAACGCCCTCCGACAAGCTGGCATAGTGTTGCATTCCCAAGACCGGTGATGGCATTTGAAGAGGAAAGCATCCTCGGCCGTAGCATCTTCCGCTATCCCAGGTCCCAATAAAGACTTATATTGCATCGCCAACCACCCCACCAGGTAGTGAAAGGGCAGTTCTACGCGCTCAAAATCCAAAGTCTTCTTGCGAGCAATAACCTTGGACGAGAATGTCCGCAGACCATGATGTATGCTGCATACCATAGCAGGAAGGAGGGCCAGCCTAACTCCGAATACTAGCTTAACGGCAGGGAGGATGAAATGTCGACCAATCCTCTCGATAGAGCCCGCTCCGCCTGAGACTACGCAGTTCCGTAGCCATATCATCAAAAATCCAGCCAGAAGCGCCTTCTCCGACAGTTGTATGGTCCCGTAGTGAAAATAACTAAGAGAGTCAGCTTGACTCCCGAATATATCGCTCTTGGATCGCGACTTTTTGACATTGGACATCAGATCCCTTACCTCTGCATGCGTTCGAGGGGCTCGGGAAGTAACTTCACCAGAAGGGTCGACCCTAAAGAGATAATTAATCCAGGATGTGGTATGGGAAGCGGTCCCCTCAGAGCTATCCGCCGTTTTTATAGCCATTTAATGACAAGCACTATGGTGGCACAACAACTCCCGATACACCGTAACAAAACTCGGGAGTTGCCTGTCCAAGGCCTCGAACTCCTCATTCGACGGGGTATACACCTCGAAAGGCTCATTCCTCCATGGAAGTTTAGAGACAGTATACATCTCGTGAAGAGCAAGCCCCAGTTCCCCTACTGGTGTAAAGAATTTCCTCGTTCGCTGGCTGTACATCTCCAAAAGCGCTACGAACAGTGGTTTATTAATGGGAAGCCCGTGACAAGTGCCCCGAATGGCATGGTAAAGCCCCATCTCCCTCAAGAATGCTCCATAAGTCTGTAGAACCCAAGCAGTCAACTGGGCCCACGTAGAGGTGGGGTTTATCCAGTTCGGCAATGCCAGCCTACCAACAGGATAAGACTTCTTGCGAACAAGCCGATTCAGGAAAGTATCAGCCTGAGTAAGTGTGAAATTGGGACCATATACATTCATAAAAGAGCCCAGGGCCAGACCCATCATATACCGGAGGACGGAATCCTTACCTGCATACGCTGACTTCATATTCGGATTATAATGGATGTTGTCCATCAACATCCCTGATTGAGTGGGAGTTAGGTTACACACCATCTTCCGGTCTAGCAACACCATATTGAACCATGACAAAGGATAATGACGTTCCATGAGAGGAATATGGATTGCCACCCCATCCAAAGAAAAATCCCAGTTCTCAGAAATCTCTAAGACCCGAGGATTCTTGATGGTTAAAGCATCCCCAAAAAGGAACAAAGGCTTCAGGTATTTTCCATCCAGCTTCCCAGTATTCATCATGGAACGGAGGTAATGAAGGGTTTGACTCTCTATAGCCTTCAACCTCTCCGAAGGCTCATCAGTAGGGAACTGATTCGATACATGCCTAATTAAGTCGTCAAGACGCACGCCCAGGGCGAATTGATTCGAACCCACTATAAGCTCCCCAGCAGGATTTACGGGCAAGCTCACTGGAAAAATACGAAAGAAACGAGGTTAGAAGATAGTCAAAAAACAGAAGCATTGGAAAGGTCATCTGAGCCTATGCGGCTCGGCTCGTTACAGCTTCATGCGGCTCAGCATTTGATACGTATATGCGATTCAGTACATCATAACCTCATGCGGCTCCGAGTTAGCCGAGCTCATACAACTCAAGTCCAGACGAACTGATAGACCCATGCGGTTCAAGTTAAGCACGCCTGCAGAGTCAGATTCATGCGAGCTGACGTGAGCAGACGAATTTCTGCGGTTCAAAAAAGGTGAGCAACGCTTATGCGGCCCAAATCAAAAATACGTATGCAAACGCAGATCGAGTATAACAAGTTCATGCGGCCCCATAAGGCGAAGGGCTCATGCAGTCCCATCAATAAAGCCCCGTATACGTGGCTTGTGCATAAAGTATGCAGCAGAGCCATGGCGACAGTTAGGGTTTTCAGACGATCTCTTACCAGCGATAGACGGATGGACATCGGGATGGATGAAGTGCGCAATGACCGGCGGAGGGGCGACTACGTTTGCCGCAGCAGTCGCTGTAGAAGCAACTGCCTTACCCTTAGCGGCCTTCGATGCTGCAGCTTTCTTGGGAGCCATTGTCGGTTGCTAAAGGAAGAAGACGAAGAGCAAAGATGGCAAAAAGAGAATCAGAGCAAAGAGAGAAGGTAAAGAAAAGCCCCAAGAGGCTTAAAGACTCATATTTATAGGCAAAAGAGACCCACGAAACGAACAGACGTCTCGGAGTATGCCTCGGATTACGCGCCGCCCCCAAAGAATAAAGGCAAAACGCTTCGGTCAAGGCAAAACCGACTCTTGGGATCCTCCCCCAAAAGGCGGCGTTAAATCAAATCAAAGGCACTTAATGAAGATTTGCACACGTATTCAGGACACGTGGCAACCAGTTTATGCGGCCAGATGAATTTATGCGGCTAAGGCACTTATGCGGCTAGGAAGCTCAGGCAGACAGAAAAATCCTATGCGGCATGAACGGGGCCATGCTTCTTGTTCAAAGTATTCCAATTTTTACAAATTGAAAACTTTGAAGGGGGTCCTGTAGAAGCATGGAAAATATTAGAATAATAATCCATGCGGCTCGGAGTAAGAAGCTTATGCGGCTCACACAGGAGCGGCCCTATGCGGTTCAAAGAAGACTCTCAATCGCATGCGGCTCGGGAGCGTATGCGGTTCAGCAAGGCATATGCGGCTCGATGGATGCCATGTGTGATCCTTCCCTACAGCTGGTCGTTTGGGGGTGGCCTCATTTAATGCTCTGACACGACTTGGCGACTGTGACTGCTCTGACATAAAGTGTCATAATGGCTCTACCATAATGACAGACTTTTCGGGAAAGGAAGAAGATCTCTGACCCGAACCGTCAGAAATCCTAGGTTGCCACGTGGCAACTCTCATGCGGCTTAAATGGAAAACAGCTCCATGCGGCTCACGAAGAAGTCACTCTATATGGTTAGCAGAAATCAGCCATATGCGGCCCACCGAGAGCTCAATCCCTGCGACTCAATACAATGCTAGCTCATACGGCTCGCAAAGACTATGCATATGCGGCTCACGGAAGGTTCGTCCCCTGCGGCTCGATGAGGCATTGTCTCATGCGGCTCAGGAAGAGTATCTCTCTGCGGTTCGAGGATAGTCAATCCTATGCGGCTCTGACAGGACTCACAATTAAGACACGTGGCATGGGATCAATAAGAGATTTAACCGAATCTCAACAAATATATTTGACATCATCGTCATAATTACTGAGATCAGGGCATATCATTTATCATCAAGCTAATGGGACACGTGGCGAGCAATCAGACATTAGCATAATCAATCACGAGGATTTAAAGCAGCTAGCATTAATTGCTCATGAGATACGATGCTATCCGCATTAATGGCCGAGATTCACTATAATCAGGATCAAGGGTTCAAATAGATTGAAGGAGCGCCGACATTCCAAACAGATAATCATTAGCAAACCCTAATGATCACCCCCCCACTCTTATAAATAGCCAGCATCATTCCCTTGAAAAAAAAAAGAGAGAGAGAGGTCGGCACCAAAAGAAATAAGAAGAGAGAGATCTACACAGAGAGAGCTCCCCCTTCCTTCTTGATAATCACAGAGAGAGAGAGAAGCCAGGAGAGCAATCCGAGGAGAGTAAGAAGAGCGTTTCTTCATCAACGTCGAGCAGATCTTCCCCGAGCCAAGACTGCATAATGATCGTCCAAGGAGTAAGGCAGAGCGGCCGTCGCTTTCCCGAGCCTCTATCGTCACCCCCCAGAATCAAAAATAAACAATCGTACTTAGTCTGCTGTACCTAGGTTTTCGTCCCTAGGCTTTCTTTGTACGAGCGAGTTTGTATTGTGAGTCTAAGTTCAGTCCTCCGATAATTGTTCTATTCTTTTACAATCAATGGCAAACAAATATGTTGGGCGGAGACAAATCCACTACCAACAAAATAAGGAAAAGTACATAGAAAATGAAATGAGTGGCGAACGAAGCGAAGACGATCCAAGTGCAATCATCCTCGAGAAATAGCAACGAACACGGCTAGAGCTAAAGCACCTGCGAAAGACAATAGCGCACACCTGGGGAGATAACCAGGTCCTCAGAGGGACGTAACAAGACACATAATAGCATGCCATATAAACTGAATAAATATTGCTTAAATAAATAAGTAAATCGAATTATAACATGTTCAATACACACCTACTGAACGAGCGTACCATCCCCCCAACCAAACAAGGACAGGAGATGGTAAACAAATTCACGGTAACGTATCTTCCCATGCTATGAATCCAATATGGTATCCGGACCCCAACAAGGTTCAATACCTTCTCATCGAAATAGTAAGTCACACCTACAACCAAACAAGGACAAGATGTGACGAACTAATTCGCGACAAGTTATTGTTCCAAGCCACGGTCAGATACAAGTACCCAAACCAAAAGTACTCATACCTAACGGATAAAGGTGCCTAACCGTTCTATGTAAATGTAGTTAAGAACAATCCTTCCTACGCATGGGCCCTGGCTGAATAGGATCGGGGTAGTCCCCCCTTGGGCACCAGAGGTCCCAGCAATAAGAGCATGACGTTCCGCAGAATCGTCAGTGGCCGTCAGTAATCATGGGTAATCTGACCCGCATCTCCGGCGGAGCTCACGGGTTACAAAAGGGAAAGTGCATCGAAGCCCATACGCTAAGGAATTTTCCTCCCCGCCCAATGCCTACATTGTTGTATCCACAACAGTAACCTCTATAACCGCTAAGTCAAACTAGCATGCAACCTCTATTAGCGGTTATTCCTATCGCACGGCTTGTACGTACTAGTGGCCAGCCAATCACGCACTTCCGTGTTCTACATGCGACACACAACTTCGTGTTTATAACGTGTCAAGGCCAATGAATGCAACACACAAGGTGGTCCCTTAAATCTAGGTTTAATTTGTAAGAAAAATAATACACAGCATGAAATAATAATGAACAGTAAGTTCTAACAGTTATGCCATGTATCACATTTTATTTTGCATAAAGAAAATAAATAATGCATGAAATATGAGCTCAAATAATTAAACAGCAAATGGCAAGGTGTCTTGCCTGGTAGGGCGCCTGGTGTGCAACGATGATCAAGGTGGCACGATTTGCAACTTTGGTGCAACCACTATGCAAGGAGACCTCGGGTGGTGATACGGACAGTTCCATTGGGTCCAGAACATGCGAATTAGTTAGGGTTGACATAAGGAGGTACGGAATTGGTGGGGGAATAGGATAGAAGGAAATTTAGTCATGGACAAGGATTTATAATCGAAGGAGTTTGAGGAAATAATAATAATTCATATACTACTTTAGAAAATAATTATAACACTTGAAATTATATTAGTTTAAATAATTTCTAGAAAAAAAATACTTGAAAACCATAAATTGTTTTTAGAATAAAAATTCTAACTTTGTAAAAATATGACTTTAGTTATATATTTGGAAAATAAAAATAAAAATGTATTTTTAGGCAAAAATTATATTCTAAAAATACGTGGATAGATTTAGCCCCATGCTATCCATACAGTTTTTTTTTAGATACTAATAGTCCCAAAACAATAACTATACCAATAATAAGTTTTACAATCCCATGTAATAATAATACTGGTAATACATATAATAAAATAATAATAGAAATAATAATAATAATTAATAATAACAAAAATAATGATAAACAATGTATCAATAGAACCCATTTAATAAACAATATTAATAATAACAATAGTTTTCAAAAAGCAGAACCCATAAAAAATAAATAAAAAATATAACAAAACAAACAACAAAAAAATATAATAAAAACAATAACCCAAAGAACATAAAGGCTTTCAGCACACTGTTATTGTGCTAAAAAAACGAAAAGAACAAAAGAGAGAGAGAGCTCAAGGAGGGGAAAGAAGAAGAGAAGCTGGAGAGAGGGAGACGGGAAGGAGTGGCGGCGGGCCGGAGGGGTGCACGCGGAGGAAGCGGTGGGTCGATCGGCGGAAGAGCGGAGAAAGGGGAGCTGCGGTCGGCGGGCGGCGACTAGGGCGCGCTCGCGGCTAGGGCACGGGAATCCGGCCGGCGACGAGAGGGTCGCACGCGTCTCCGGCGCGGTGGCGACGGCGGAAGAAAGGGAAGACGGGGGTTTTGGTGGAGGCTAGGCGGAGGCTCACCGCTCCGGCGGTGGGGAGAGGAAGCGGAGGCGGAAGGAAGATCTGGGCGGCGGCTCGCGAAGGGAAGAGGGTTTTCGGGCGGCCGGGCGGATGGGAAGAGGGCGTGGGCTCTCGGTAAGGCGGAGCGTGGCGGAGAGGATCTTGCCGCCGGTCGAGTAGTCGCCGGAGGACGACTCGACGAGGGTGCGGACGCTGTGCGGGGTTCGGCAGACAGCGACAAGGGCGGCGGTCGACTCAGGTGGGGTTAAGGTTAGGGTTTTCTACTTTCCTTTATCTTATTTTTGCTGTGGTTTCCTTGGGTCGCCGGCGGGTTGCGCCGGTGACGGTGGTGGTGGTAGTTGGCTGGACGGTCGGGTTGGCTGGGGCTCCGGTGTGGTGGCGGTGTTGTGTTGATGATGGTGGTGGTGTCGATGGTAATGGTCTTGGTGGTGGTGGAGTTGTCCACTGGTCGGTTGTCGGCTGGTCGAGGCAGTGGGTTTGGCGGTGACGGTGGTTCTTGGGGTGCCGAGTTCTGGTCGGAATAGGTGGTCGGAAGTTGTGGTGACGGGTTAAGAATTGAGGAGTACGGCGTGGTAGTGTTTTGGTTGGCAGGGTCGAAAATAGGGGGTAAGCGTGAAGAAGGCAGGACGTGTCGGCAGTGGGTGAAGGTGGACGGGTTAGAGGGATAGGAAAGGATTTAAAATTTTGTTGGTGTCGGGGTGTGTCTGACACGGGAAAGAAGATGAATAATGTACCTGTAAACTAATGGAATAAGATTTGGACGATGGAACACGGACACGGGGCACGCACCATTAGTTTGTGGAGAATTTGTGGATGAATAATGAAAAGTTGGAGGAGTACCTGCCTATTTATAGGATGTGGGAATTCCCAATTTGGATAGGCTTAGGATTAGATTTAAAACCCAAGTAGATATATCATCTATTTAATTTAAAACAATCAAATCCAAATCCAATCTATATCCAAATTTAATTTCAAATTAAATATCTAATTTAAATCAAATTAAATTTCTAGTATAAAATCCATGAGATAAATCAATTTCAAATATTTAACTTAAATAAATCCAAAAATTTTAAATCAAGATTTAAATGTCCCAATAATTTAAAATATGTTTTCCAAAATACTATAATAATTAATTTCAAAAATACATTATTATTTATTTTAAAATAAGCTAATAAATAAATTATGAATTATGTATGCATAATTATTTATACAAAATTATGCTTTCTAGTATACAATGAAATATAACTTATTACTAATAAATATTAGAAAGAAGGGCTTAAGATAACCAACTCGGAAATTTGGTAAAATGGCAAAAATAATATTTATATATATTATCTTGAAACTATAAAAATAAAATAAAAATATTTTTTTAAAATTATGTACGCTCGCACATATTCGCACTCGTCGAGCAAGAATAAAATTTCGTACGCGACGTACAATACGACTACGCGACGTACAATAATGAAAATTTTAAATCAGTACAAATTTTAAAAAAAATATAGTAGAAATTTAGGGGTTTTACAGTACCCAACGTCATTCAAACACAATTAATGCTCTGACAGCTGACAGCTGACGGCCCTGACGTAAAGTAGTCATGATGACTGACACAAGAGCACTATCTTCCTAGGGAACTGGAGAAAATCTTCGCAGCTTCGAGGCAAGTTTATGCGGCCAGACTAGACGAGTTCACGCGGCCAGTGCAGAGAAACCTATGCGGTTCAATCGTGAAGGTCCCCCATACGGCTCAGCCATGAAGAAACCCATGCAGCTCGGTCATTAAGACACTCATGCGGCTCGGCCATGAAGACCCCCATGCGGCTCGGTAATGAACATATTCATGCGGCTCGGTCATGACAACCTTCATGCGGTTCGATTATAGAGACTATTCATACGGCTCGGTCATGAAATCTTTCATGCGGCTCGGTCATGACGACCTTCATGCGGCCCAAATATGAACACTCCTCATACGGCTCAACAAGGATGACAGGACACGTGTCCTAAAGATAATCAAATTTTGGGTCAGATCCCAATAATTTGGGACACGCGGCAAGAAAATGAATTAAATTGATTCATTTAGATTTGCGGGCATCAGCAAATCATCATGATGGAGATTTATTACAATCAACATTAATTACTGACATGATTTGGCATAATCCTCATTAATGGCCCAGATCCTTCACGCTCAAGATTAATGGTCCAGATTGATCATTTACCAGGCCGCCGCCACTTAGAGAATGTGCAATCATTGCAAACCCTAATGATGCCCCTCACTATTATAAATAGCAAGGTGTCATTCCCTTGCAAAAGGACGCACCCCCAATAATCAGAGAAAAAATTACACAGAGATCAATCCAGAGAGAGAGAAGCCAGAAGAGCAATACGAGGAGAGCAAGAAGAGCATTTCTTCGTCAACGCCAAGCATCTCGTTACAGGAGCCAAGGCTACGTCCGATCGTCCAAGGAGTAAGGCAGAGCTGCCGTCGCTTTTTCGAGCCTCTACCGTCATCCCCCAGAATCAAAAATAAACAATTGTACTTAGATTGCTGTACCTAGGTTTTCGTTCCTAGGCTTTCTTTGTACAAGCGAGTTTGTAACGTGAAGTAAAAGTCCAGTCCTCCCATAAAACTGTTCTGCTCTTTTATATTTTATGGCAAACACGATGGCGACTCTGCTGGGGACAAACTTCTCCACGGCTGAGGAGTTGGTGACGCAGTCGGATGCAGCCAAGCTTGGCTCCACGCAACAGAAGATGGTCGTCCGTCTCGACCAACAGGCGTTTGAAGAAATGCTTTCCGACAAGAGCGCTGGCCCGGTCCAGAAGCGAGCCCGCACAAAGAAGGCCCGTAAGGAGTGGAGACCCCGATCATTCGTTCCTACTGAAGCTCTTGCAGAGATACCCTCTGTCGCTCAAAACGGCGGAGAAGACTCTCCTGCGGCCCCACTTCAGACCATAGATGACTCTGCTTTCCCCAAGTCCGACAGAAGAAAACATTATGATGCTGGACTTGCAGGAGCAAAGAGGAACTCTATGCGATCCGAGCCGCATAAGGGTACTAGCCGTATAGAGAAAGCTTATGCGGCTACATCCGCCAGCCGCATGAAGAAAACTCATGCGGCCACATCTGTCAGCCGCATAGCTAATGCGGCTAGAGTTGCCAACCGCATGGATGAAACTTATGCGGTTACTGAAGTCAATCGCTTGCAGAAAACCCATGCGGCCACAATCGCCAACCGCATGCGGCCAGCCTGCACGATCGTGACTCCTAGTCACACAAGAACAACTCATCCGACAGCTAAAGACAGCCGCATGCAGACAGCCTGTACGGTTTCCAATCCTAGCCGCATAGCGTCTGTTCCATGCTTCTCTCGATCAGTCTTCGACCGTCTCTCATGCGGTCCTGACCCTGATGGTTCTCTGGATGATAAGCCAGACTCTGTGGTATCCAACTTGGACTCTTCCTATTACGCACCCGTAAGTGCTAAAAGGAAGAAGTCTAGGGCAGCGCGGGCTCACCAAGCCCAGTCAGCTGCCCCAACCTCTGACTATCGAAGCGTCCTGCTGATTATCACGCGGGCCTCTAATGGAAACTTGTATAAAGCTACTCGTACCCTGCCCCCTGCGGCCAATGGGCGGGATAGTCATCAAGCATCTTCCAATAACGAACGAAGGCAGGTATACAAGCTACCTTCGAATCAGGGAGCAGGCGGGAGGCCTACACACTCGCGTGCCCGGAATGCCCGAGCCAGCAAAGTAAGTGACTTGCGTGAGGCCATCCTCCACAAACGCAAGAAAAGAGAAGATGCATCGGGGTGCAAAGAGTCCTTCGACGGACGTCACTGCACCCAAGTCATCGTCAACTGCTGCTGTAATAGCACGATGATGCAAGAAAACCGACAGTCTGTCTTTCAAAGACTGCAACAACCATCTTCAGAAGACGAGGCACTACCCGTCGTCTCCTGCAACTCTGCTCGAAAAGTCCCCGCTGATGGAAGGAGGAAGAAGACGAAATGTTCCCAGCCCGAAGATCTCAACCACTGCGACTAAAAGACTGTCGTCTAAGCGGGTGTCCACCACCAGAGTTTTCCAAGGTACTCGCTCTAAGACAAAATCTGCTACATTGGAAGATTCGTCGTCCATAACGCAGGGGGTTGCTGGGGCTGGGGGTAGCACCCCTCCGAGCCTCCACAGCAATCCGATGTTCCAAGAAGACGAGCCAGGGGAGACAACTCTCCCATCAGATGTAGCAAACCTCGACGTCCCCGAGGACGTCCACAACTCCCGTGACGAGGCGAACTCGAAGACTGGGGGTATTGTTCCTTCCGATTATGAGTCAGAAGGAAATATACCCACATACCCCGATGACTTCTCGCTACAGGGATACGATTCAGAGGGCGCTTCCTCCATCGCTCCGTCTATCTCTCCTCATGTGAAGACGGTATTCATGACAGACAACAACCAAGGTGGTTCCAGTGATCGCCAATGCATCGACACTCTAGAGGCCATACTATATGCCTTAGTCAAGTCTGTAGACGAGATCAATGCGGCCCTTCCAAATCTCCAAGGAGGGACGCCTGGCCAAACAAGCGCGGGTTCCACGGTAAATGCGGACTCGAATTCGGCAGCACCAAACCCGGGCAACAATCCTCCGAAAACAATAGCCCCCACCGCCGTAGACGAAGTACGCGAAGCGAGAAGGGAGGTCCAGGAGCTCCGAGCCATGTTCCACGCTCGAGAAAACTCTCAAGACCTCAGAATACGGCAACCGTACCCTGCTGCATGGAGGGATGTTCCATTTCCACCAAGATATAAGCAGTTCAATATCAATCCTTATGATGGCAAGACCTCGACAAGTCGGTACATCACTTACTTCGAGGTCACACCGACCATCTGCCCCATGACGATGCCATTCTCACACGATTATTCATCGGGGCATTGGAAGGAGTCGCCTTCGACTGGTATCGCAACCTGCCGGACAACTGCATCCACTCCTTCGCCGGCTTCAAGCGCATGTTCTTGGAGAGATTCTACGAAGTAGGGCAGGACATCACCATGTCCACCCTCATGGACGTTGTCCAAGGGAAGAAAGAGCTGACAAGGAACTACATTGAGCGGTTCCGCCAAACTGCCATGAAGTTGCCCTCTGGAAATCCAGATTCCTCCTTGATTAAAATTTGCCAAAAGAGACTCCTCCCAACAATCTGTCTCTAGATGGGCGAAAGTCAATTCAAGGACTGGAAGACGTTCATCATCAGTGCCACAAGCGCCGAAGAACGATTGAAGAAGGCTCGCCAACTGGGATTACACATCTCGGATGGAGAGAACAAGGGCAAGCGTCCCAACAACGATAATGGGGGTAGCCCCTCCAACAATCGGGACGACAGGGGAAAGCAGGCTATGGTGGCCGACACGGCACAGAAACTTGAGCCAAAGCCGGCAGACAAACAATGGTCGCAAATCACTTACTCCTTCGAAGACGGTCACGTCAAGCCCATCTTGGACATGCTCATACAAGGGGACAGAATTCAGCTTCCTCCACCAAGACGGGAACTGCGGCCGGTAGAGATGGAGAACCCAAAGTACTGCCATTATCATCGCTACGTCCACCATGCTACACACGACTGCTACCAGCTGAAACGGTACATCCAAAACCTCATCGATTCGAATGCTTTGGCCATCGATTTTGAAGAGGTAATGGTGGCAGCCAATATGGTGTCGGTACAATTCGGCAGCTTCCTTCCGACGAAAACTCAAGACGGGGTGGTCCCCATCCCTCTGGCGACAATAGAGATTGCTAATCT
Organism: Iris pallida; assembly: GCA_029216955.1. Taxonomy (NCBI): domain Eukaryota; kingdom Viridiplantae; phylum Streptophyta; class Magnoliopsida; order Asparagales; family Iridaceae; genus Iris; species Iris pallida. The sequence continues at coordinate 12,138,949 of JANAVB010033015.1, read as the reverse complement.
TCCACCTCCCCGAGATCAGGCTGCTGGTCTAGTGCCCCTCATCATATCACGAGGGGAGGTCATGTGGATCCATCCAGACTTGGTATCAGAATTGACTCGGCCCACACCATCTTCCACCTCCAAGAAAAAGAATAGAAAAATCAGATCCTGCCGCACAATCTCGGCAGACATCGAAGAGGCTACAGCCGTCGTCACGCGGTCTGGGGCGCAATCCCAACCTGTGGTTGACAATCTAGCTGAAGATCATCAACCCACTACAACTGATGCTCCGGGACCGGCTCAGCCTTCGACGACCGACAAGCCTAGGCCGAGGGAGACTCGCTTCGACAAATCCCTCCGAAAAGGGACAGCCCAAGGGCTGGAGAGGCCCTACAACTTCGACATCTTGGCGCAATTTGCCAATACACCGGCCAAGTTGTCATTATACGAGCTCCTGAGACTCTCCAAGGATGTGCGTGTGGCTTTGAGCGATGCACTCCAAAACGCCGACGCATACCTGGCTCAAGTTAACCTCACGGGAGAAAACCCGCCTGCAGATCTCCAAGACAGCGCTTGTACGGGAGCAATGCCCAACATCGTCTTCACTCCGCAGGACATGCTCATCAAAACCAACCTGCACGATCGCCCGCTATACTACACTGGATACATCGACGACGTGAAGGTGGATCGGATGCACATTGATCCTGGCTCTTCCATAAGCATTATCCCGAAGGGTCTGTTACATCATCTCTGCATCCCAATGCACCGTCTGACGCCTACAAGCACCGCCATCAGCGGTTTCAATTCGGGCAGGAGCTACCCAATTGGGAAGATTCATTTGAAGTGTCAAATTGGCGACCTCCAATCCGAAGTCACCTGCTACGTCATCGATGCAGACACTTCTTACAACATCCTCTTGGGGCGCCCATGGATATACGATTATATGATCGTGCCTTCCACGCTGCACCAGTGCTTCAAATATGTCGACAAATACGGCTTCGTGAGGACGAAATTTGCTGATATCGATCCTTTCAAAGGGGTCGAATCTTACTACTCAGACTCCTGCCTATACGAAAAATCGAAGAAGCATCTTGGTGAAGGAGATGTACAAGCTAATACCGAGACAGCCATAGGATCATAAGAGCCTCTGACGATCCACATCCAAGCTCGCAAACCGGGCAGGTCTGTACCCCTTACCGCCACTCTGCGTAAGGACACAATCAGCCTCTCGGCACAAGAAGAGCAGACGATAATCCGGCTGCCAAGGTCTGGCCAAGTGCCAAGATCCACAACGGGGCCACTAACAATCAGACTGCCGAGAGTCGGTCAGCCCCAAACGGAGAAGCTCAATCCCTCCGACAAGCCACTGACGATATGCCTTCCCAAGAAGGGTCTTCACCCCGATGCAAGGTCTGACACTTCTAGCGAACCAGCCACTCCTCGCCCCACATCGAGTACCAAACTGAGGGTCGCTAGTCTGCCAACAACTCCATGCTCACCACCATCAACTGAACCGCAGACGATCAAGCTCCCCAGGTCGTCCTCTCAGTCTTCATTCATACAGGGGGTAGCCGAAGAGGAACCGGAGCTAGCCAAGTATGTGGCTGTCCACACTGATGTTCCCTCCACAGATGATGTAATCCCCCTAGAAAAGATACCTTACTTCATCAATAAAGGGCTATCTTTGAACTACCTCGAGCTTAATAAGCTTTGTACAATGTACGCTATGGAACACGGTTTAGGTACTCACCTACACACACAGGTGACAAATGTCTACACCACAATCCAGCTTACTCCAGCAGAAGACGCTTACCGAATAATCGAGGGAGGGGACCATCCAATCATCTTCGATCGGAAGGACGATCCGCATCCCTTCACCATAGAAGAAGTCGACCTTGGATCGGATGCCGGGAGACTACCTCTGTATCTTTATAGCCCCCAATCTAAATATCTCATGCAGAAACAATGGTATGATCTGGAAACGACACCGAGTTTGAACTATGGTACTGGACGACGATTACCTTTGAAGCCCCCGGTCCCGGCTGGCAAACCACGGGACTACTATAGCAAGACTCGATGTGGATTAGGGTATGTGACATCCATGATGACCCCTAAAAGTTCAGATGAAGAATGTGACTGGCATTCACATTCGATCGGGTCACCAACTTCTGATTCGGATACCAGCATCGGAGACGTATTCAGACAAGTCCTGTCAGTCAACATAGTATTCGCCGACGCTTATGAAGAAGATGAAGATATTCCAAAAATCCTCGAGCTAGAGCCGTGGGCCCAACAGCAAGATGAACAATAGGAAAAGTATTTCGAGCAAAGAGAACCTCCCACTGAGGATGAGGTCATACAAGTTAATCTTGGTGATGAAGCCTCCCCGAAACCAATCTTCATCAGCCAGAGTCTGACAAATGAAGAGCGGAAGTCGCTGCTCTAACTCGTCAAAGAGTATATCGATGTGTTCGCCTGGAGCTATGAAGATATGCCAGGATTGGACCCCGAGATCGTACTCCACAAACTCAATATTCGTCCGGATGCAAAACCTGTCAAGCAACAGCAAAGACGGTTTCGTCCCGATATCATGAATGCTATCGAAGCCGAGGTCAACAAATTGATAGCCAGCGGCTTCATTCGCGAAGAGCAGCATCCAGACTGGGTAGCCAACATCGTACCAGTTCTCAAGAAGAACGGGAAGATCCGAATATGCATCGACTTCTGGAATTTGAATGAGGCATGCCCTAAAGATGAATTTCCTCTCCCTATCACAGATATTAAGATCGACAACACCTGCGGCTTCGAACGTATGTCCTTCATGGATGGCTTCTCAGGATACAACCAGATCAAGATGTTCCCTGATGACGAGAAGCACACATCATTCCGAACATCGATTGGTACATATTGCTACACCGTTATGCCTTTCGGTTTAAGGAATGCGGGCGCTACTTACCATAGAGCTATGAGCGTCATCTTTAGAGACCACTTGCGCAAGACAGTAGAATGCTACGTCGACATCATCGCCGTCAAAAGCCGTTCGAAGGAAGATCATCTGCAAGATCTCAGGACAGTATTCGACCTAATACGAGCACACAACTTAAAGATGAACCCTACGAAATCATTCTTCGGTGTCTCCAGCAGGAAATTCCTGGGTTTCGTCATTACTTCTTAGGACATTCACATCGACCCCGAGAAAACAAAGGCAATCGTGGAGATGGGTCCCCCGAGAAATCTCCGCGAACTCCGAGGCCTCCAAGGCAGGCTAGCTTACATCAGGAGATTCATCTCTAATCTCTCCGGACGATGTCAACCATTCACCCATCTCATGAAGAAGGGAGTCTCTTTCGTATGGGATGAGGAATTCCAGCACGCTTTTGACAGTATCAAAGAATATTTGTCAAACCCCCCAGTCCTGGTAGCTCCTGTTGCTGGGAAGCCATTCCTGCTCTATGTGCGAGCGATAGAACATTCTCTTGGTGCTCTGTTGGCACAGAACAATGATGCGGGCCACGAACAAGCTATATACTATCTCAGTCGGAAGATGATTGGGCCAGAATACCGGTACACGGTCGTAGAGAAGGAATGCCTTGCTCTCGTGTTCACAATCCAGAAGACACGACACTACGTCACGGGACAAACCATCCACGTGATATCGCGGATCAACCCCCTCAGGGTCCTCATGACCAAACCTGGGACACTCAGCTCTCGCCTTGCTACATGGGCGATATTACTATCACCATACCACATGATCTTCGTCCCACAAAAGGCTGTTAAAGGCCAGGCTCTGGCAGACTTTCTAGCAGCCCATCCAGGTTCGGAGACGACTAGGGTATGTGAAGAAATATCGGACGAGGTCACCATTTCAAATGCAGTCTTCCATGATGCCATCTGGCGAATGTTCTTCGACGGCGCTTCAAGAACTGGACCCAAAGGCAACATCGTCGCTGGAGTCGGAGTGGTGCTGATTTCTTCCTCCGGCTTGGTGATCAATCGGGCCAAATCACTCACAGAGCCCTATTCAAATAATGTGGCCGAGTACAATGCCTTGGTTATTGGCCTCCGACTTGCGAAGGAACTGGGGGTAGAGTATCTTGAAGCATACGGCGACTCACAGTTAATCGTCAATCAGATCCGGGGGTCGTACGAGGTCCGCCACGAAGACATGATCCCGTATCATCGAATAGCAATCGACATCATCTCGTCTCTGGGAGGATTCTTCATAGAACGTCTTCCCAGACTCCAAAACATTGAGGCTGATGCCCTAGCTGGTTTGGCCGCTTCCCTAGCTGTGCCAAATTACGCTCGTCATCAGGTCGACATAATAGGCTGCGAACTGGTCTGTCCTAAGGATAACGTTCGATGCATGGAAAGCTACACCGTCCTTTCAGTCGACGAAGCACCAAACTGGAGACAGTCGTTCATCGACTTCGTAGTATACGACATCCTGCCAGAGAATCCGAAGGAAGCTACTTCGATCAGAAGACGTTCTCTCAGATTTTTTAATGATACGGAGACGAAAATGCTGTATCGCCGATCCTATGATGGTTTACTGCTTCGGTGTCTATCAAATACAGAAGCTAAAGAAGCCGTGCGCGAGGCCCATGATGGTGTCTGCGGAGCCCATCAACCTGGCCCAAAACGGCAAGACCGCCTTCGCCGAATGGGCTATTACTGGCCCACGATGGTTGCAGACGTAATAGATTATGCATGAAAGTGCAAAGCCTGCCAAATCCACGCTGACTTCATCCACCAGCCATCTGAATTCCTACATCCGACTGTGGCCTCCTGGCCATTCGAAGCATGGGGTATGGACATCATCGGCCCAATTACCCCGACTTCGTCTAGAGGACACCGATTCATACTCGCAATCACCGATTACTTCTTCAAATGGGCGAAAGCCATCCCATTGGCAGAGGTGAAAACTTCAAACGTGATCAGCTTCCTTAAGCATCATGTCATCTACCGCTTTGGACTGCCCCGAAGGATCATTCACGACAATAGGCCATAGTTCGCAAGCCACGTATTTTATCAGTTCTGTAACAAGCACCGAATTCAGAACATTGTTTCGACACCCTACAACCCAGCAGCCAACGGGTTAGCAGAAGCATTCAACAAAACCATAATCAAGCTACTCAAGAAATTCGTGTCCTCTAACAAGTGCGACTGGAACGAGAAGCTCGGCGAATGCTTATGGGCGTATCGCACCACAGTTCGAACAGCCACCGAGAATACACCATTTTCTCTGGTGTACGGGAGTGAGGGAGTCCTCCCATTAGAGACTCAGATCCCCTCACTCCGCGTCGCCCTCACACATCAGTTGACGCCAGACGAAAACCACCATCACCGACTACAGGAATTGGAGGCCCTAGACGAGAAACGCCTGTTAGCTCAACAGCGAATCGAACTATATCAGGCCAGAATCTCCGGAGCTTTCAACAAGAAGGTCAAGGTCAGAACATTCCAAGTAGGCGATCTTGTTCTGGCGGTTCGGAGGCCGATGGTTATGACGCATAAAACCGTCGGTAAATTCCAACCAAAATGGGAAGGCCCGTTCATCATCGAAGCTGTATTCTTCAACGGCGCCTACCGCCTTACCAAGTAAAATGGAGACTTGCTCATGTTGCCCATCAACGGCAAGTTCCTGAAGAAGTATTTTGTCTGAAACAAAATCCTCGAGACATATCAGAGTGTTGAGTTATGTACCTCTCCGTACCACTGAACTTACATTCTGGTTCCATACATCGAGTCACGTGCCCGCTGGTACCTCTGAACTCGTTCCCATATTTTCTAATCATTCGAGTCACGTGCCCGCCGGTACCCCAGAACTTATTCCCATATTTTCCAATCATTCGAGTCACGTGCCCGCTGGTACCTCTGAACTCATTCCCATATTTTCCAATCATTCGAGTCATATGCCCGCTGGTACCGCTGAACTCACACTCACCATTCTCCAGATTTTCGAGTCATGTACCCTCTCGTGCCGCTGAACTCACATCCACAACATCCCAGATTATTGAGTCATATGCCCTCTGGTACCACTGAACTCACACTTTCATAAATATCGAGTCATGCAACTGCTGGTGCCTCTGAACTCACATCCCAGTCACTCTTTCAGATAATAAGTCATGTATGATCATACCTCTGAACTTTCTCACTGGAAGAGATCCTCCCTCATGATCCACTACCTGCACTTCCAGTGCACAAAAAGGGTAAGCGATCCACAAATTTCTAAAACGGCTATGTCCTCATTACCTCTGAGTCGTTCCACTTCCACCAAAAACAAACCGCCCCTTCGCATAGAACTTCCACGTCCTCCTACCTCTGAGTCGTTCTATGTATCCTTCATTGAGCCCACTCCTGCCATGTCCCCGTGACCTCTGAGTGGGAAGGCTCCGTCGAAGAAACCATTCATGCTTGCCATGTCCTTACACCTCGGAGTAAGTATGATGGTTACCCCTCGACCTATTATCCGTACCCACGACCGGAGTACGCCAAGGATAGTAGGTCCACAGATATCCTCCGTTGAATCCACTCCTGCCATGTCCTCACTACCTCTGAGCAGGAAGATCCCACGGTAAAGAAATCCCCATACTTGCCATGTCCGCACTACCTCTGAGTAAGTATGATGGTCCTCCCTCGACTTATTATTTGTACCCACGATCTGAGAATGCCCAAAGATAATAGGCCCACAAACGTCTTTCGATGACCACAAATGTCCTCAATCGACCACAGATGCTGTACTGGGTCTCCAGTACACGCCCATCCCTTCCCTATCGTGCCTGGGAGCCCAGTTGCTCCCTGGCATTCTCTCGAATACCAAAAACTTCTATAGTTGTCTTATCGTGAAGTTGTTCTAGGTATTCCTCTCCAAAACTTGTTACTCGTACCTAAAACGAAGGTGCGCCCAGGGTAACAGGTCCACAAATAATCCCCCAGCAGGTCCAATTCCACAAACACCACGAGTACAAGAAAGAGAAGATGAGTTAAAACATGCTCATTTATTCAAAATTCGAAGTGCTACATTATTTGGCATCACATCCCTTACAAAATGAAAACAAAAAGAAAAAAAAAAAAAAAAGAGCAAAAGAAAACAGAAAACTGATCACTGCACCGGGGCACATCACGCCGTGAGACGGTCCGTCAGCAAGGCAACCGACCGCTCAAACCTCTGTTTAGCTCGACGCTCCGCCTCTTGGGTCAGCACCGCCGCGTCCTCCAGATGAGCATGAGCTTGCCAGTTGTCCTCGAATTTCTTGAAAGCCCGTTCTAGGTTAACAGAAGATCGGGAAACCTTCTCGGCCTCCCAAACGATTGACTCCTGTTCTGCATGAGCAGCCTTCAGCTCCGACTCTAGGAAGGCCAATTCCCTCTGAAGTGCGAGAATCTGCTCCTTCGTGTCAGCTATTCCACGAGAAGCAGTCTCTTCCCGAGCCCTACAAGCTTGACTTCGACGACCCAGCCTGTCATACGAAGCGGAAAGCTCGTCAAGGTCCCCCTTCACAACTGGCCCGGTAGTGTCTCGAGCGAGCTTTATCCTATCCCGAGCGGTAATAAGGAAGCCCCGCTCCCGTTCAATCGCAGCAGGCAAGTCAGCCTGTCGTAACACCAGCAATCGGTTCACGAGCTGATCAGCCTCTGCCAACTTGGGCTCCAGGAGCGCAACCAACCCCACCCCGCCAGAAAGAGTCTTCAAAGTTTCAACCTGACCCCGAGTGTACCGCAAGAACAGAGAAAAAGGGATCCCCCGTTATACGGCAGCATCTACGCCCCTCTTTAAATGGCGATAGAAGCTATCGACCATATCCTGCGACACCTTGTCTAGAGCCTCCAAAGAAGCTGGCATCAACGGGAGTGTAGCTAGCAACACTGAAGAAGACGTGACAGAATATGTCGCTCCTGCCACGAGGGAAACAAACTCCGTGCGGAAGGACGCCTGAACAGCGGCCAACTCCACTTCAGCAGCCCGCAGAACTTGAATGCTCGGCAGGGCCGAGAAGTCAATCTTCGAAGCCGTATAAGCAGCAGAGGATGAGGCGGAGACCATCGCTCCCAGAACAAGCTCCACTCCCATCTGCCCGGAGCTGACGGGAGGCCCCTCGACATGAGTCGGTGAAGCAGAAGAAACGCTCCTTTCCCCCAGATCGCAGCAGGCCGAGCCTTCCCCAAGAACATCCGCTGTGGGAAGTAAAGGGTCAGGACCTGTAGGGCCAAGACAACCATGAATCGATTTGACTTGGAGGATATGTTGATAGAGCAAATAAGCCCCCTCACTAGTCAATATTTGGCTTATCATACCAGCGGAAGAGGGTGGAGGCTGAGGTTCGCCTACGGCCACCACAACCTCTCCACCAGCGGCCTCCGAGTCGAATATAATAGACTCCTCCGCCCCGGCACCCTCGGGAGGGGATACGACGAGATCGGCATCGCCTTGCTGAAATTCAGCAATCTCGGAGACAGGCCCGAGGAAACCTTCGTCACCCCGGACCGAGGCCTCAGCAACTTGGGAGTCCTCAGCCGCCGCTGAGAGAGTCCTCGCAGAAAGGACCGCGGCACACATGCCACTAATCAAAGCAGCAAGGGCCGGATCAACTCCAGGGGCAGCAGACGGTTCATGAGAGCCTGGTTCGTCAGACGCCTACAAAGAAATAATGATTAGGTCATATCTCCAAGAAAAAGAAAACCACAACAAGGAGATAGCTCCAACATAGTCTTACCTCCGGAACATCGTCAGCATCCTCACCCCTTTCCGTAATAAGTAGCCTACGAGGTCTGACCGCAACTCTCTTTACGGAAAAGGCTACTCCTCCGTCAGCAGACTCATTCCTGCCTCGCTTACGCAAGGGACCAGGCACGGCAGGCGGTGGTTCTACCCTCACCCCCTCTGATACAGGTGGCAACTGATCTACCACCTCATCTAATATGACTGACGGTTGATCCGTCATCATCTCATCTGCCATGATGGGCGGTTGATCCACCGCTGCTCCGCTATCAGAAGAGAGAGAGTCCTCGTCGTCCCGTTCGTTGCTTCCCTCAACTGTGTCAAAGGACTCGGAATCGGGCACGGGAACCCTATTCGCCCCTTTCTTCTTAGCCTTCGACACTGTAGCCCTCTCCGCCAAACGAGTGCCCACGATGAAGCTAGTCCTCGGGTCAAAATCAACAGGCGGCTGATTTACTATAACATGGTATAAGGCCACCATATGCAAGATTTCCCCAGCACGTTTGCTGCAGGAACTGAGAAACTAGTTCGAGTATGACAAATGTCATAGTAGCTCCATGCCCTAATACCATCAAGGATGCTACTCTCAAATCCCAGGCAGGAACTGGGACGCCCAAGGAATAGTTGACTGTACCCAAATTGACGGGCAAACCTACTGGGCAAGTAGGGCTCCAGGTACACAGTGTTGCGGTTGCGATAAACTAAATACGCCGGGCGAATGTTACGCAACCAGAAATGCATCTTCTCATGTAAGAAATGAGGAGGTCCAATGCCATCAACATGGACATTCCTCACTTCCTGGTCGGTAAAATAGGAAACGGACACGAAGAAATCATATCCGTCCACCCTCGCCAGCATCCTCCGACACGCCGGTATGGTACTATATTCCCAAGGCTGATGGCGATAGCTGAAAAGAAAAGCGTCGTCGTCCGTAACGCCGTCTCCCATCCCAGGCCTCATTAAAGACCAATAATGCAACAATATCCACCCAGCAGGTAATGATAAGGCAGCTCTATACGTTCAAAGTCTATCACCACGTCACGAGTGATGACCTTGGATGAGAAGGAGCGGAGACCATGATGAATGCTGCACACCATAGCGGAAAGAAGAGCCAGCCTGACCCCAAAGGCCAACTTCACGGCAGGAAGAATAAAGTGACGGCCGATCCTCTCGATAGAACCTGCCCCTCCTGAGACCACATAATTATGCAGCCACACCATTAAAGAACCTGCCAAGAGTGCCTTCTCTGACAGCCGCCGAGTACCACAATAAAAATAGCTGAAGGAGTCAATCTGGCTCCCAAACTTGTCACCCTTAGACTTCGACCTCCTAGCAGTTGACACCAAGCCTTCTACTTCCCTAGGAGTTTGACGACCTCGGGAAGTAACTCGGCCAGCAGCACTGAATTTAAAAAGATAGGAGACCCAAGAGTTGGTATGGGGAGTGTCCCCTTCCAAGCTATTATTTTTCTTGATAGCCGTTTGGTGACAGGTACTATGGTGACATAACAGTTCTTGGTACACAGCGACGAAGCCTGGGAATCGTCGATCTAGATCCTGGAACTCCTCGTTCGTTGGAGTGTACGCTTCGAAGGGCTCGTCTCTCCAGGGAAGCTTGGAGATAGCATACATCTCATGGAGAGCGAGCCCCAACTCCCCTACAGGTGTGAAGAAAGTCCCTGTCCGATGGTTATACATCTCCAGAAGGGCCATGAACAACGGCTTATTAATGGGCAATCCGTGGCTGGTACTCCGGATAGCATCATAAAGATTGACTTCTCACAAAAACGCCTCGTAGTTTCGCAGAATCCACGAGATCAGGTTAGCCCACGAGGGAATGGGGTGTAACCAGCCCAGCAGTGCCAATCTGCCAACAGGATAGGACCCTTTTCGAGCAAGCTGGCTCAAGAAGGTATCAGCCTGAGAAAATGAGAAGTTAGGACCGGGTTTGTTGATGAAGGTACCCGGAGCTAACCCCATCACAGATCGAATGGCCGGATCCTTGATCGCACGTACTGACCCAGTAGTTTTATTGTAACAGATGTTACACACAAACATCCCCGGTCTGGTTGGAGTGAGGGGGTCTGTCATCTGCTTGTCCAACAAGATCATGTGGAACCACGCAAGAGGGAAATGACGCTTCATAATGGGGATATAAATCGGCATCCCGTCCAGATTAAAATCCCAAATCTCAAAAATATCCAGCACTCGGGAGTTTTTTATGATCAATGCATCCCCAAAGAGGAAGACCGACCTCAGATACTTCCCATTTAGCTTCCCGGAGCTCATCATGTCACTAAAGAATTGGAAAGATTGAATCCTGATAACATTCAGTCGCTCCAAAGGCTCATTAACAAGTAGCTGCTCTGACACTTGACGAACTAAGTCGTCCCGTCGCACATCCGTGGCAAGTTGATTCGAGCCAACCAGAAGTTTTCCTGCAGGATTTTCTGGCAGATTCACTGAAGATAGACGAAAGAAACAAGATTAGAAGATAGTCAAAACAAAGAAGCATTTGAAAGGTCATTTGAGTCTATGCGGCTCGGGTCGTCATAGCCTTATGCGGCTCAGAACCAGATGAGTCCATGCGGTCCTGTCCATCATAGCCTCATGCGGCTCTGAGTCAGACGAGTCCATACAAATCGAGTTCAGATGGGCTTATGAAGCTTCTACGGTCAGAAGGGCCTATGCGGTCCAAGGTTCACATGGACTCAACAGACGAACCTGGGTGCAGATGCGGCTCAAATTCAGGTGGGCCTATGCGGTTCAGGGTTCACAGGGGCTCAACAGACAAACCTAGGCGGTGATGCGGCTCAGATTCAGGTGGGCCTATGCGATTCAAGGTTCATATGGACTCAACAGACAAACCTAGGCGCTGATGAGGCTCGATTCAGGTGAGACCATGCGGTTCAAAGTCCACACGAACTCATGCGGCCCTGAACACACAGACTCATGCGGCTACAAGCAGATGAGCTTATGCAGTTCAAAAGTGAACTACGCTCATGCGGCCCAAACCAAAAATATATATGCGGTTCAGATCGAGTATGACAAGCCCATGCGGCCTCTTAGGTGAAGTACTTATGCGGTCATATCGACGAACCTTATACATGCGGCTTGTGCATAAATTATGCAGCAGAGCCATGGCAGTTAGGGTTCTAAGGCAACGCCCTTACCGACAATAGGTGGATGAACGTCGGGATGAACAGAGTGAACAGCGACCGACGGAGGAGTGGCTACGTTCGTCGCCACAGTCGTCGCAGAAGCGACCGCCTTGCCCTTCGCAGCCTTCGACGCAGCAACCTTCTTGGAAGCCATAGGTGCTTGGGAGAGAAAGGAGTTAGAAAGATTGAAGAGAGCAAAGGAGATTCCCTAGAACGAAAGTGTTCCTATTTGTAGACAAGAAAGGAATGCCTCGATCTGCGTGCAATATGATGACCGACTCTTCGGTCATCGAGGCAAAACGGCTGAATAATAGCCTGACTCTTGGGATCCTGGCCCAAAAAGCGGCTTTTAAAATCTGACAGCAAATCAAGAGCATTAAATGCAGAAGATTTACAAAAGATTTGCACACGTGGCAGGAAGACGTGGCAAGAAGCTCATACGGCCAAAACAGCCCATGCGGCTCAGAGGGTCATGCGGTTGAGGTAATCATGCGGCTGGACAAATCCATACGGCTAGGACAGAATACATCCATACGGCTCTGGCATAACCATGCTTCTTATTTAAAGTATTTCAATTTTGCAAATTGAAAACTTTGAAGGGGGTCTTGTAGAAGCATTAAAAAGAAGAGAAAAATGATCCATGCGGCCAAGGAGCCGCATACGGCTCAGGAGTCCCATGCGGCTCAAACACATAGGCAGCTCAAGTGGATTCCATACGGCCCGCAGAGGGAAGCCACGTGTCTTTTCAGAACAGCTGTACCCAGCGTCATTCAAACACAATTAATGCTCTGACGGCTGAAAGATGACAACTGACGGCCCTGACGTAAAGTATTCATGATGACTGACACAAGAGCACTATCTTCCTAGGGAACTGGAGAAAATCTTCGCAGCTTCGAGGCAAGTTTATGCGGCCAGACTAGACGAGTTCACGCGGCCAGTGCAGAGAAACCTATGCGGTTCAATCATGAAGGTCCCCCATGCGGCTCAGCCATGAAGAAACCCATGCGGCTCGGTCATGAAGACTCTCATGCGGCTCGGCCATGAAGACCCCCATGCGACTCGGTCATGAACATATTCATGCGGCTCGGTCATGACAACCTTCATGCGGTTCGAGTATAGAGACTATTCATACGGCTCGGTCATAAAATCTTTCATGCGGCTCGGTCATGACGACCTTCATGCGGCCCAAATATGAACACTCCTCATGCGGCTCAACAAGGATGACAGGACAAGTGTCCTAAAGATAATCAAATTTTGGGTCAGATCCCAATAATTTGGGACACGCGGCAAGAGAATGAATTAAATTGATTCATTTAGATTTGCGGGCATCAGCAAATCATCATGATGGAGATTTATTGCAATCAACATTAATTACTGACATGATTTGGCATAATCCTCATTAATGGCCCAGATCCTTCACGCTCAAGAATAATAGCCCAGATTGATCATTTACCAGGCCGCCGCCACTTAGAGAATGTGCAATCATTGCAAACCCTAATGATGCCCCTCAATATTATAAATAGCAAGGTGTCATTCCCTTAAAAAAGGACGCTCCCCCAATAATCAGAGAGAAAAATACACAGAGATCAATCCAGAGAGAGAGAAGCCAGAAGAGCAATACGAGGAGAGCAAGAAGAGCATTTCTTCGTCAACGCCAAGCATCTCGTTACAGGAGCCAAGGCTACGTCCGATCGTCCAAGGAGTAAGGCAGAGCTGTCATCGCTTTCCCGAGCCTCTACCGTCACCTCCCAGAATCAAAAATAAATAATTGTACTTAGATTGCTGTACCTAGGTTTTCATCCCTAGACTTTCTTTGTACAAGCGAGTTTGTAACGTGAAGTAAAAGTCCAGTCTTCCCATAAAAAAGTTATGCTCTTTTATATTTCATGACAAACAATACAGACGATGACTTCGGTCGTGGGTGGCAGTTGTTAGCGTAAAGACAGAACTTTTGCTGAGTTTTTACGCACAAGAGCCCAAGTCTATAAATAGACTTATTTTTCTCAGGGACACACACACAGAGACAGGAGAAAAGACAGAGAGATTAGAACTCAGAGATTTTTGATTCTCTAGAGCATTCTTCTTCAACCTTTCTTTCAGAACAGAGTAAAGCAAAGCAGGAAAGCATTCGGCCTCGCCATCAGTGCCCAAGTGTGTCGATACCTTTCTGGTGACTTAGTTCTTCCAAGTTGTTCATCTTCAAGCAGCGATCTTCATCATCATCGTATGGTCCAAGGAACAAAGTGATCATTTACAGATCAGACTTCTACAGCAATACTTTCCCAGAATCAAATTTGTACTTCTTGTACTCTTTCTCGTTTTATTTTCAAAATCCGATTTCCAGGTATTTTGTTAAGTGAAACAAAAATGGCGACTCTGCTGGGGACGACCTTCTCCTCTGACGATGAGGCAATTGCTCAATACGATGATGTGTCGATTGGATCGACAAAGAAGACTCTGGTTGTACACTTCGACCAGACTGCTTATGAAGGGATGCTCCGAACTGGGGGTGGTTCTCGCTACTCCAATGTTCAAAAATCTCGCAAAGCACGAAAAGTTTGGATTCCTAAATCTAAAATAGCCTCTGATCTCTCTGTTGTTGCTAGTGGCAAGGGAATTCTTCCCACTCCTATCGTAGGGGATCCCGTTCGTAACGAGGCAGTCCTTACTTCAGAGTCGCACTCAAAGTGTGACGATTTATCTCCCGTTTGTAACGGTGAAGATAATCAGGTTTCACGCCCATTGCGTAAGAACCAAGTTTTACGCTCAGTGGGTAAAAACCAACTTTTACGCTCAGTACATAAAGATGAGTCTTCCATTTGTAATGGAGAAGACTCTAACGATTGTGCTTCTGGGTGTAAGAATCAGTCTTCCGTCGGTGACGTGGTAGGCTCAAATAAATTACGCTCCTCGCGTAAAACAAAATCTCCCGTCTGTGACGTGGTAGATAACCAATTTTTATGCTCTACACGTAAAGGTAAATCTCCTATCTTTGACAGTGTAGATAAAATTTGCAATGAAGTTTTTACATCTAATGTGAATGTACCTAAACGTGTGCAGCATAAAAATGTTGTTGGTAAAGCTTCAGTTCTACACCAATAGCCTTCTTATACTGCTCTACGCAAAGTACCAAATCTACAAATTACACGTAATGAAAATGGAGTCCTTCGTGCTAAAAAATCTCAAGATTTACGCACACAACTCCAAACGCGTAGAAATATACAATTTGGTTCTGCGAATGCAGCCAGTAATCTTCTTTATACACAGGGGACTAAACGTTTTTCCACCCCAAATGTAATAAAGAAGACTACTCCCTCCACTCCTTCTGACTTACGTGAGTTGCTAATGCAAAAGCGTAAGAATAGACAATCTCCGGTGACATTTTCCTAAGAAAAACATCATTGTGATTATCACCAGGTTATAATCAATTGTTGTTGTTCGGCTTCAAAACGGTCAGTTTTTGATCGATTGAGTTTTAATGTGTCTCAACAACAAACTGAAGACCAAGAACATAAGTTGTCATATGCGTCAGTGAACATGGCATCTCATACTAACAGAGGACGACGTCCAAGACGAAATACGTCCCAAACCCCAGGTCAGCAACAGTTTAACAGACTTCTTGATTCTTTTGAGGGAGTATATCAAAACACTCGATCAAGAAGACAACAAATGCAGAATTCTGATTCAGAAGCTGGGGGTACTCAATCTTTTGAGTCCGAGACTGACAGTGTCGATTCATACTTCTATACTGATCCTTCTATATCTTCAAGAGAGGTTAAATCCTACGCTATTGGAGATGAACCAGAGACCTCATCTGCTAATACAGAACAGCGTCTCACTGCCGTTGAGCAATCACTGAAAGACATGCTTAACATGGTGTAAAACATGCATCAGATAATATTGAATCAGCAAACTGCTCAGCCGACAGTAATAGCACCAATACCAGTAGCGGTACAAACTCAAGATAGTCAAGGGGCTGATATTCCTTTGAATGTTCAGGAGCCTGCTGTTAATAAAAATTCTGCATCTCCAGATCCTATTATTCTAGAAGATGTACCATCTCCAGTGGAGATTACGGTACATCCAATAACTATTCAATCAAATGTGCTTCCGCAAACTAGTGAGGCCATTCAAGCAGTGCGTGAACTCAAAGCACAGTTTGAAGTCTTGAGGCACAAGGATCAACTCCAGAGGTTAGGGATTAAGCAACCTTATCCTCCTCATTGGAATGATGTACCCTTTCTACCAAAATTCAAGCCATAATCCATGGTATTGTTTGATGGAAGGGCTTCTCCTAGTCAATATATCAATTATTTTGATATTATGACTGTACATCTGCAGAAAAATGATGCTCTCCTCACTCGAGTGTTCATTGGTTGCTTGACGGGTTGAGCTTATGATTGGTATCGAAGTTTACCCGACAATTGCATTTCGTCTTTCGACGAATTTAAGACAATATTTCTCTTCCGCTTCTATGAAGGAGGTATGGACATGAACATGTTCTCCTTAATAGAAATCAAACAAAAGGAGAAAGAAGATACTCGGACGTTCATTGAACGTTTTCGACAGGCGACTTTAAAGATGCCCCCTGGTATGCCAGATTCAGCACTCATTGATACATGCAAGATGAATCTGCGACCATCTATTGCTGTTTCTACGGGTTCTCAATTCACAAATTGGGCTTCGTTCATCATAGCAGCAGTTTCTGCGAGACCAATGGCAGGTTGGCTCGTGAACATGGGATGATTTTCGCCTTAGATGATAGAGGAAAGAAAAGTAATCCTGGTAATAGCCCCAGTAATCGTAATATGAAAGGAAAAGATACCCTCATGGTTAATCTTTCCAAGAATAAAATAACGCCGAATAGTCAGGAATCTTCCAGGCCAAAGGAAGAATACTCTTTTGATAAGAGTGATATCCCAGGGATATTTCAATATCTGGTGAAGAGTGGCCAATTTCAGATTCCAGAGCCAATGAGGCCTAATGAGGTGAATCTGACTGACAATCCCAAATATTATATCTATCATAGATACATTAATCATCCTACCAGTGCTTGCTATGTCTTGAAGAAAAAAATCCAGGAGCTGATAAATGGCGGTGCTATCGCCTTAACTAATGATGACCATACGGTTACAACCAATATGGTTTTCCTTCAATTCGGGGATTTTCCTCCACAGCAAGTAGCAGATGGAATCATCTCAATCCCGAAGGCGACGATGAAGATTGTGAATATCCCGCCTCCTAGAGAAGAAAATGACGGATTGCTGCCTCTTACCTTAAAAAATGGTGAAATTATGTGGGTACATCCTGACTTAATACCTGAATTGGAAAATGAAAGTAAAACTTCAAAATCCAAGAAAGGCAAGAAAGTCAAAACCGGCAACATAATTTTTCATGTTATTCCAGATCCCGACGATTCAGATTATCTATGGGATGGCACTCCTTTGGAAGATAGACTAAGAGGATTGAACATATGTCCTCCAAGTCTAGCTCCTCCTACCAAACTCAAGCTTACTCATCAGCAGTGGTTAGCTATAAATAGTGTCCCTTTATACCGGGCACAACAAGTCTTTGCTGCTTACGAAAAAGCTCCTACAGGGATTTTTTTCTCGTATCCCGAATCCTTCTCCTCCTGTAGTTACAGAGACATCTATTCCTCATTCTCCTGTGGATACAGAGATCTCTTCTTCTTCCTCTGTGGAACCATTTGTTAAAAGTTTGCTGCCCATTCATCTATACAGTCAGCAATCTGTCATTCTCATGAAGAAAATGGGTTATGACTTTCAGAAGGCAGAAGGTTTAAATTATGATAAAGGAATACGACTTCCTTTACAAATTCAAAATCAAAAATCTACTGTTGGATTGCGTTCTGAAATTCCTCACAACAAACCTTACAAGAAAAAGGCTAAAGGGAGGAAGACTAAATCCTGTAATATGGTACTTCCTTCTCTTAAGTCTGAAGAAGAAACTTTTACTGGTACAAGATCCGGGAAGGAGTACCACAAAGATTATGAGGAATCTTCCAAAGAAGTAGAAGATGTAGTGGAAACACTACCAGCTCAACCTTCTCCTGTTCCTGCTAAACCCTCGGTGGTTGAAAAGGGGAAACATAAAGCAGTACATTTTGACGTTCCATTGAAGTCTGCTTCCAGTCAGGGGGTGGTGATAAAACCTTACAAGTTTGATATTCTAGCTCAGTTAGCCAATACTCCAGCTAGACTATCCATATTTGAACTGCTTCGTCTTTCTAGAGAAAGCAGGAAGACTTTGAGTGAAGCTCTACTCCAGGCAGATTCATGCTTGGCTCAACTCAAGAGTCCTGATAATACTCCAGTGTCGTGTCTGCAATGTCATAGTGTGATGGAAGCAATTCCTAATATCACCTTTACACAAGAAGATATGCTGTTGAAGCATAACAAACATGACAGACCTCTGTGCTACACTAGGTATATTTGATCTACTGAAATTGACAGGATTTACATCGATCTTGGGTCGTCAATTAGCATAATTCTTCAAAGCATGCTAAGACCCCTGAGGATTCCTACTAGTGACCTGACTTACACTAGTACTACGCTAGTTGGTTTTAACTCTGGCAAGAGTAAACCACTGGGGAAGATTCGTCTGAAGATTCAGATTGGCGATCTGCGAACTATGGTAACCTTCTATGTTATCAACTCAGATATATCCTACAATATTCTTCTTGGAAGACCGTGGATTCATGAACACAATATTGTGCCTTCAACTCTCCACCAATGCTTTAAGTATGAAGATTCTCAAGGAGTTGTAAAGACTGAATTTGCTGATATCAATCCCTTCAAGGGTGTCGAAGCCTATTTTTCTGATTCAAGGCTTTATAAACAAGAACACGTGAAAAAGATATCAGACATAGCTGAAGATCAATCTTTTATTGAAGATCAGTCTATTAATGAAGATCCGCCAGAAGAACAACCTTTGAAGATCATGGTCAAGGGACGAATCCAATCCCAATCTGTCAATGATCAACCTTTCATAATCAAGGTTAAAGGAAGAACTCAAGCTTCATCTGAGGAATCAGTAAATGTTCCTACTAAGAGCCAAGTTCAACCCTTTTTGATTAAGGTCAAATGGGCGTACTTCTTGTATGAATGATCCAGAACCACCATTGATTGTCAATCTTGGCAAATCTACGCAGAAGACGGATAATGGTCCACTGACAATTAATCCGAAGCGTAGCAGTCAAATCGTAAATGATGTAAATATTGATCATTCTGTACTTTTTGATATCAATGAAGATTTCCTTTTCGAGTATATGGCTGCCAAGTTTATTGAAAGAATGACTTTATCTTCTGATAATCAAAGTCATCAATCTAAAGGCGACATAGAACCAGAAGAAACTTTATATATCAACTATAAAAAAAATTCCTTTCCTCTTCAGGTTGATGTTGGACCTTATGCTCAAAAGTTCTTAACATCTTCTCCTTATCTACTTTCGGTAGTTGCCCAATCACAAGCTTGTGTAACTTATAAACGTCATGAAGAATCTTATTTCGTGGTTCCGTCCGATAAGAATAACAAGCGCCAAATTGTTTTTTGCTTGGCTAGAAATATACCTGTTACTCAGACAGACGATCTGAAAGATAAAGATAAAGAAAGAATCTGAATTGATAAATATAGTCAACAATCCATCAAGATCATTCAGAATATGGGATATGATTTGAAGACTATACAAGGTCTCAATCAGGGCAAAGGTAGACGACTCCCGTTATGTGGTGATCCATTTTACCAGAAGACTCGTCATGGATTGGGATATGATCCATCCCATATGTTTAATGACGACATACAAGAAGAATTCTCTTCTAATTCCTCACAATCATTTGATGAATTTGAGCAGGTATTTTCAGCTTACATGGTTCAAATTGATGATGAATCCGAGCCATTTGAAAATGACCCTTGGGCCTAACAAATGGACACTCAATGGGAACTTCGTTTTGAACAGCGACAGCCACCTACAGAGGATGAGGTTGTCCAGATTGATGTTGGAGATGGAACTACGTCCAAACCAATATTTATCAGTAAGAACCTTTCTGACGATGAAAAAGAAGAGTTGATAAAACTGATCAAAGAATATATTGACATCTTTGCATGGAGTTATGAGGATATGCCGGGTCTAGATCCTAAAGCTGCTACTCATAAGCTCAATATTTTGCCTAACGCCAAGCCTGTAAAACAACAGCAACGGCGCTTTAGACCAGATATGATGGATACAATCGAAGCAGAAGTCAAAAAGTTGATCACATGTGGATTTGTGCGTGAAGAGCAACACCCGGATTGGGTTGCCAACATTGTTCCTGTTATGAAAAAGAACGAAAAAGTCTGGGTTTGTATAGATTATCGAGATCTTAATACGGCTTGTCCAAAGGACGAATTTTCACTTTCCATTACTGATGTCATTATAGACAATACATGCGGTTTTGAACGTATGTCTTTCATGGATGGATTTTCAGGATACAATCAGATCAAGATGCACCCAGAAGATGAGAAACATACTTTCTTTCGAACACCCCTCGGAGTTTGCTGTTATACGGTTATGCCGTTTGGTCTTAAAAATGCCGGTGCTACATATCAACGGGCTATGAGCAACATCTTTCAAGAGCTTCTCCGGAAGACAGTTGAATGTTACGTAGATGACATCGCTGTTAAAAGTCAATCAAAAGATGATCGTTTTCAAGACTTAAAGACAGTATTTGAATTGATTTGTCAACATCAATTGAAAATGAACCCTACTAAGTCTTTCTTAGGGGTTTCTAGTGGCAAGTTTTTAGGATTTGTTATTACTTCTCAGGGTATCCATGTTGACCCTGATAAAGTTAAAGCAATCCTCAAAATGCGTCCTCCTCGCAATCTGAAAGAGCTCCGTGGTTTTCAGGGCCGCATTGCTTATATCAGGAGATTTATATCTAATCTCTCTGGGAGATGTCAACCTTTCTCCCGTCTGTTAAAGAAAGGTGTATCTTTTGTCTGGGATGAAGCGTGTCAAGAATCCTTCAATGATATTAAACAATACCTTACAAATCCACCTGTCCTGGTACCTCCAGTGGTAGAAAAACCATTTTTGCTATACGTTCGAGCCTTGGATCATTCACTTGGCGCTCTTTTCGCACAGAAAAGTGATATGGGTCATGAACAGGCAATTTATTATCTTAGCCGAATGATGGTTGGAGCTGAACACAGGTATACTATTGTAGAAAAGGAATATCTGGCTTTAGTTTTTGCCGTACAAAAGACAAGACATTATGTGACAGGATAAACTATTCATGTCATCTCCAGAATAAATCCTATTCGGGTATTGATGAGAGAGCCGAGCATTCTTAATTCCAGATTAGCTACTTGGGCGATGTTGCTCACTCCTTATGATATAATTTATGTGCCTCAAAAATCAGTAAAGGGTCAAGCATTAGCTGATTTCTTAGCTGCTCACCTTATACCAGAAACATCAAAGTTATATGAGGATATTCCAGATGAAGTCGTGGATTGCAACATGATTTTGAAGAATGATATATGGCAATTATATTTTGATGGAGCATCACGAGTAGGACCTAAAGGCAACATTGTCTCTGGGTAGGAATCGTCTTGGTTTCTCCTGACAAATTGGTCATATACCGTGCCTATTCTCTCAATGAGCCATGTTCCAACAATGTAGCAGAATATAATGCTATATTGATTGGTCTTCAAGTAGCAAAACAATTGGATATTGAGTTCCTAGAAGCTTATGGAGATTCTCAATTGATTGTTAATCAAGTTAGAGGGACTTATAAGGTCAGAAACCCTGATCTCATCCCTTACCATCAAGTGGTAGTCGAGTTGGTCCTTTCATTCAAAGGATTCTTCATTGAATTTGTACCACATTCTCAGAATGTTGAGGCTGATGCTCTTGCTAGTCTAGCTACAGATTTGGCTGTTCCAATCCGAAGGCAAAATACAATTACTTTGTTGGACCGAGATCTGTGCTGTATCAAGAATAATCTGTATGTTGAACAAAGTTATACTACAGAGGCTAGTTCCCAACAGAGGGATTGGAGAACACCATTCATTGAATATACGGTTCATGGAATTTTGCCTGAAGATCCAAAAGAAGCTGCATCAATTAAGAGACGATCATTTCGATTTTATTATGATTCGTCTTTACATATGTTATATCGTCGATCATATGACGGACTCTTACTGCGTTGTCTCTCAGAAAGTGAAGCCAAACAAACACTACGAGAGGCTCATGATGGTGTTTGTGGTGCTCATCAACCAGGTCCTAAATTACAAGACCGTATTCGAAGAATGGGGTATTATTGGCCTTCTATGATAGCAGATGCTGTAGACTATGCCAGAAGATGTAAAGCATGTCAGATTCATGCTGATTTTATTCATCAACCGTCTGAATTTCTACATCCTACAGTAGCTTCTTGGCCCTTCGAAGCTTGGGGTATGGATGTCATTGGTCCTATTAACCCTCCTTCTATTAAGGGATATCGGTTCATATTAGCTATAACCGATTACTTTTCTAAGTGGACAGAAGTAGTTCCTCTTGTTGAAGTAAAAACATCTAATGTGATCAGCTTCATCAAACATCATGTCATTTATCGCTTCGGGATTCCTCGACGAATAATTCATGACAATGGTCCACAATTCACCAGTCAGGCATTTTATTGGTTCTGTGATAATAATCGAATTCAAAATTTGGCTTCTACGGCTTATAATCCAGCTGCTAATGGTTTAGCCGAAGATTTTAATAAGACGATCATTAAACTTCTCAAAAAAGTTTGTCTCTTCTAATAAATGTGATTGGAACGAGAAACTTGGGAAATATTTATGGGCTTATCGAACAACAGTCCGAACTCCTGCTAGTTTTATACCATTTTCATTGGTTTATGGATGTGAGGCTGTTCTTCCCTTAGAAATTCAAATTCCATCTCTACGGATAGTCATTGCTAATGAGCTAACTATAGAGAATAATGATCGCTTACGACTCCAAGAACTTGAAGGATTGGATGAGAAGCATCTTCAAGCACAACACATATTGAGCTATACCAAGCCCGTATATCTCGAACTTTCAATCGTAAAGTTAAAGAGAGGGTGTTCAAGGTTGGCGGACTAGTATTGGCTGTTCGAAGACCGATGGTGATGACTCACAAGAGCAAAGGGAAATTCTAAGCAAAATGGGAGGGTCCTTATGTTATTGAGACCGTGTTTTCTAATGGTGCCTATCGGTTATCAAAGCCTAATGGAGATCTGCTCATGATGCCTATCAACGACAAATTCCTCAAGAAATACTATGTGTAAAGAAGAAGGCTGATAAAAATAAAATTCCTTTATTTATTTTTGTTCTGAACAAAATTTTAAGGACCACTGCCTCCCTTATTGAATACATAATCACCCAATGCTTCGAAGGTATCATTGCCTGAGTTCATAAAAAATCTGCAAGCAACCACCCTCAGTGCCTCTTCTTCAGGAGTTTTCCCTGGCTCTACTAAGAAAGCAAAGATATCTTGTGGTGGCTTGGGAGTAGAAGAGCTTACGTCTACTTCGGTTGTCCCTGTCACAATTGGCTCAGCAGAGTGCGTCTCGACGACGTCCTCAACTTTCCTGGAGACTTCATTCTTTTGCTGCATATCCTTGGAAGACATTTCCAATAGAGGAGGGGAAATAAGAATAAAATGTTACAAAGACTTTTCGCCTATTTATAGAAAAGATCTGTGGATGAACCGGCCTTTGAAAACAACCTTTCATTCCCGAAAAGGTCTATCCGTCCATTCTATCAGGTTCATTCATTTAATTATGGAATTGAATCAAGGTTTTCTTTTCCCGAAAGTTATGTTGATTCATTCATATATTGATATGGACCTATATGCTCATGACATCTGTCTCCCTATTCCCCAGCTACCAAGGTTTGGTTAAGCTGATTTCTTGTCTCCTGGGAGAGGAATTTTAAATCTTCTATTTTATCAATTGATTAAAAAGTGGGATTCGTTATTTATCATGTTTTTACAACCTTTGGATAAATACTAAATTTACCTACTTTTCTTATCTATCATTTTCCATTTGACCTCTGCATAAAAATTAATCTAATTTTCTTTTGAGTCCTTATATACTGTCATGTCCATATTACCTCTGATAGTATTGTATACTCTAAAAACAGAAAACAAGATTTCATTATCTATTATGTCCATATCACATCCAAATAGATACAAATCATTGAGCATAGAAGACTTATCATTTCCATTCCCATATCATCAAAAAAGTCTATTACATTTCTTAGACTTTCTTACAAGTTATAATGGAAATCTATTACATTCTTGGATTTTCATTCTATACACACAACGATAGCCTAATGGAGATCTATCTCTTCTTTGGATCTTCTTCGTCGGATTCGTTGTTGGTATCAATTCCTTGCTGTCTGAGCCTCTGCGTCGACCAGAACAGTAGGAATCAAACTCTGGTCTTCTCTCTCAGACGAGAGGAGAATCCCAGAGTATGGTAGCCCGAAGACGTGTTGCTGCCAATACAACTGGTGGAGGAGTGGCGGCCTCTCAAAGGAGATAGGAATGTATCCAGCATTGGGATACAATTCCTAGTCCTGCCGTGAAAGGAACTCTACTACCCGATTTCTCGGGATAGAGTTGATTCTACCATCCAACTCTCAGTGTATAAAGGTTCTTCCTACCAACAGAGGAAGACCCTTCTATCTCACGAAGAGTTCTGAGTTGTCTGATTTACGCGTCAAAAGCGCATTAGCTCCCTGATGTTGATGCCAGAAGCACGCTCTTCACAACGTCAAAGTCACCAATGCCGGTCCTGGAAAAGCTCTTTAGCCAAACTTCTGCAGAAAACAACAAAGAAGAAGTGTTTTAAACAGAAGTACCATCAGATGCGTATGAGACGCTAACTAAAAAAAACAGATGCTCATGCGTCTTGTTTTATCTTCAACAGACTACAAGGCATTTTACGCCAGTGTCTCAGGTATACCACTATTCACCAAGGCTTTTACGCTAGCGCTTCAGCAAGACTTTTACGCTAGTGCTTCAGCAAGGCTTTTACGCTAGTGCTTCAGCAAGGCTTTTACGCCAGTGCTTCAGGTGTACCACTATTCAGCAAGGCTTTTACGCCAGTACTTCAGAAACTTCAAAGGCAAATAATTGCTTATGATCAGACTTACCACTTAGGTCAAATGGTTTGGCTCTAATAGTGGATGAATCTACATCTGGTGATTGGGCGTACAACGGAACACCATTGGAAAGCATCGCCATTGTCATTTGTTGGAGAACGACATTGCAAAAAGTTATCTTCAGAGGAATGAGAATGAGAATATATTAAACATTCTCGGCTATTTATAAAGACTGAAAAAACTGTTGGGAGTCTATTTCAGGAAAAGATCCTATTGAAAGGCTCTCGTGACCACAAGACAGACGCCACGTGTCGGTTTGTTTCTTGGAAATGAACAACCATAGAAGCAGTCAAAAGAAGTGTT
The DNA here is from genome assembly GCA_029216955.1 of Iris pallida. NCBI lineage: Eukaryota > Viridiplantae > Streptophyta > Magnoliopsida > Asparagales > Iridaceae > Iris > Iris pallida. The sequence continues at coordinate 12,113,593 of JANAVB010033015.1, read as the reverse complement.
GAACAGTTATATGTACCAACAGATGAGATTAACATCAAAACTTTATTTATAAAAAGGGGGGAGTGGACCCCTACATATAAGAGAGTCACAATACATAGAATATCATTTTCTCTCTCCTTCGTTGGGTTGACGAAGGGAGGCACCTAAATCGCGTATGTTGCGAATCCCAGAGCGACGCATCAGATTTAAAAACGCTTCTGCATCTCCTGAGCCCTCATATGCAGTCGGGGGACCACCATCGATGCGACTGAAGACTGCTGGAGTTAATCCGAAGCACTCTACAAAGTTGCGTGCTCGCTCAAAGTCAATCCTTGAGCCCGAAGCCTCTTCATTGTTAATCTCCTTCTTTGGCGCCATGTCACTATGGAGATGAATGACAAGAGTGAAGAATTTCTTCTCATTTATACGATTAAATCAACTCTCCATATTCCTCATTGGAAACTGTTCATTATTAATGCAAACGCGGGGAAGTGAAAAGGCGTTCGAAAGTTTCGAGAAGAAAATTCATTGTGACGGTTAAATGTTGACCGACACTATTTAATGATATTTTACGCTGACTATTGGATATCCCCGCTTTTACGCGGATGACTGTTGCGTATCCCAAATTTTACGCTGACTGGTCAAATCTCAACTTTTACGCTGCTGATCAAAGTGTTTCGAATTATGAAGACATTCGAAAACTTTGAAGGGGGTCTTGTAGGAGCGTAAAAAATGCTTCACAGAATGAGTCAAAGTGATAGATCATTCTACTCAAATTGATCTACTTTACGCCGCAGGGAGGTTAAACACTTTACGTCTAAGACAAGGCTAATTGCTTTTACGCCTAAAGCATCCAGGGTCAAGACAATGGTTTTACGCCTAAAGATAGGCTAACCCTCCTTTTACGCTAGACAAAGCTGTCAAAGTCTCGCATTTAATGCAAAGTCTGACATGAAGATATTGATGATGGAATATACCACAGATTTCAAAGGGATTTGTTTTATACAGAGACCAATGTTGTCGTTTAGTATGTGGACTGAGCTACTTTACACTCACATTATGGCTTCTTTTACGCACGGAGATTATATGAGTTTTTACGCTCGAAAGTCGACGTGTGCGTAAAGTCCATTTGGGCTACTTTACGCTCAAGGTTATTTAATAACCACTTTACGCGGGAAATCTATGACAGGGCTGTTTTACGCCTAGTCCACTACTTTACGCTCAGAGTACATTGGGGTTGTTTTACGCCCTATTCTTCTTCATCAGTTGAGAACGTGGTCTGCCTACATGGCTTTCATGCCACACATCTCGAAGAATATGTGTACGTGTATCCTATTCTTACTGAAATGATGGGACACGTGTCAACATATACAGACGATGACTTCGGTCGTCGGTGGCAGTTGTTAGCGTAAAGACGGAACTTTTGCTGAGTTTTTACGCACAAGAGCTCAAGTCTATAAATAAACTTATTTTTCTCAGGGACACACACACAGAGAGACAGGAGAAAAGACAGAGAGATTAGAACTCAGTGATTTTTGATTCTCTAGAGCATTCTTCTTCAACCTTTCTTTCAGAACAGAGTGAAGCAAAGCAGGAAAGCATTCGGCCTCGCCATCAGTGCCCAAGTACGTCGATACCTTTCTGGTGACTTAGTTCTTCCAAGTTGTTCATCTTCAAGCAGCGATCTTCATCATCATCGTATGGTCTAAGGAACAAAGTGATCATTTACAGATCAGACTTCTACAGCAATACTTTCCCAGAATCAAATTTGTACTTCTTGTACTCTTCCTCGTTTTATTTTCAAAATCCGATTTCCAGGCATTTTGTTAAGTAAAACAATAATATATATTTTTTTGAGAACACAAGTAATCCATAATAAAGATATTTTATATTAATTATAGCATCAAAAATAAATTCCTTCAAATTATCAACAATACTAATAATAATAATAATAACAAAATACAATAACCAATAATAGGAATTGCATCTACTTAAAATATGTCTACATGAGTGTATTTGGTCTCACAACATGCCTACCCAGGTTCTGGTTTGGTTTGGGTCCAGTTCGGACTAAATTGGTGCAGCCGGGTCTCCTACAAGTCAACAATATAATAATAGTTAAATAATTAGATTATTTATAGGGTCATGTCACAACTTAGCCTGATTTTCCTAGGTAGGGCATCACTATGGCTCAGCCTTCCCTGGCATGGCTAATACACTAGTCAAGGCACGCCACTGCACTATCCGTGCCATGATTCCTAGTCGTCTTGTACTTCAAAACTCAACCATGGCTAAAGTCATCTACCGCAATAATTAACTAAATAATTATTTATAAAATTTTAAAAATCACCATTTAAATCAAATAAATAATAAAAAAAATATTTTCAAAAATTACTGGAAAGAGGAGTTACAAAAGACGGGGTTAGAATAAAACAAGAGCTTATATTATGAAAACAAGAGGCGAAATATAATTCCCATGTTAACCACGAGACAAGCATTCAGGCACGGCCAATCAAGTCTTACGGCTTGCTATCATTAGCTAACTAGGGTTATCACAGGCCTAGTTACTAACAAGATGCATTCAAGATATTCCCAAGTCACAAGTCCTGCAGCTATCCAAGTTATCCAGGCGAGGTTGCTTAAAGTTATCAAGATTACATGAGTTGTATAAGTTACAAGATGACTTGGTGTACCTTAGTACATTTGAGTTCAAGAAGTGTCCCACATGACAGTAGGCTGGAAATGTGCCCTACTCGTCGGCAGGCTACAAGTCCACTCAGGTGTGGCCGAGATAACGGTATCGCCTGTAACTGGGAAAATCTCACTATATGGACTACTTGAACAATCTAGTCATTAACATAGTCAGATTCATTATGAATTCCTGACCGTGGTAACCAGGAATCCATGTCCTAGACATGATGCAAGACAAGACATGTAGTTTGTACAGGCACAATCAAGAGAATCAACCACCGTGTCAAGACAAGAGTTACTTAGCAAGTCAGGGTAGTCGTCGTAACAGCCTTTCAAGATTATCATGTCATGTCAGGTTACTTGTTACTTGTCAGGATTACTTGTCAAGAGTGCGCCTCGATGGGCCACTGTCAAGATTATACATGTTATGCCTAGTTTGCTTGTTGCTTCTCAGGAGTTCGCCTCGACGGGCCACTATCAAGATTATCAAGAAGAATTCATATTATCATGTTCAAGTCAAGGTCAAAGCTCATGTCCATGTCAAGTTCAATAGTATTAAGCTATCAAGTTGGATCATCGCAAGTAAGGGAAAATACAAGACACATGTAAGATCACAAGCATATACAACAAGAACTAGGAGAACATACATGTGGATAAGGGCAAGGCGGAATCAAGGCCAACAAATGGCGCTGGTCAGGTGGCGTCAGGAAAGTGACAAGTGCTAGACCAAAAGGTGCCAACCACCAAGTGGCGCGGGACCAGATAGCGCTGGACTAAAAGGCGCCAGACGAAAAGGCCCTGGGCCAAAGGGCGCCAGGGCGAGCAGGGTGCGCCTGGGCCAAGAGGCGCTAGGGCGAGCAGGATGCGCCTGGGTCAAGAGGCGCCAGGGCGAGCAGAGTACGCCTGGGCCAAGAGACGCCAGGACCAGGATGGGTCAGCATGTGCCAACATGCTCCAGCATGCTCCAACATACACGAACGTGCGCCAACATGCGCCAGCATGCTCCAACATGCGTCATCATCCGCCAGCCAGCATGCGCCAGCAAGCGCCAGCCAGCAGGCGCCAGCATGCGCGTCAGCCAACATGCGCGCCAGCCAGCATGAGCCAGCATGCGCCAACCAACATTAGCTGACTAGAATGCTTCCTTCTCATCTTCTCCAGAAAGCTTCCAAATGTTCATGGAAACCCATGAACTCAAAATGGCATAAATCACATAAAATAAATCGAAATCGAAATTTCCAAGGGTCTAAATTGGGTAGAATTAAATTTCCTACAACATAGGCCAATTAGATTTCGGAAATAACAAGGTTTAAGAGATCAAAACCAATAAAAATAAAATAAAAAAACTACAAGCTTAGATCTACAAGAATCCAACCATCAAAACCGAAAATGTTAAGTTCTAAAGAGCCTTAGAATCAAGTAGAGAAGATAATGGAACAATAAAATTTAAGAACCATCATGAAGCAAGTTACACTTGCCTAGGATTTTTTTGTACGTGGGAAGGAGTTATGGAGAAGAAGAAAGAAACAAATGAAGAAGTTATGGAGGAGAGAGAGTGGAGTTTACTTATATATCAACCCATTCTCATCTCAAACCAAAATGAACCAAACCAAGCCATGTTGAACCAAGTTGAACCAAAATTAAGTCAAGATTAAACCAAGGCTAAGCTAAGCAAGACAAGTCAAAATACATGCCACCTGCCAAGTATCAGAAATCCGTATACGTATCCTGAAAAATACATATAACGGGAAACATGAGTGACAACTCTACCCACCTTAAAAGAATTTCGTCCTCGGAATTTAATCAAGAGGCTAGAGATGTCGGGGCAAGCTACACTAACCATAGGCAATCTACGACTAGCAATTAATTAAGCAATCATTCATGCAAGCAAGGAGTTAAGAACATAAGACATAAGAAAGACATTATACCTCATGAGTCAAACAGATATGGATATCGTGATCGGATATCATCCTCATGTTTCCAAGTTGACCCACCCTAAGAATGATGACCCCAAGCAACACGGACTAAGTTAATAGTCTTGTTCTTGAGTACCTTCTCTCTTCGGTTCAATATGGATACGGGCCTTTCCTCATACGAAATGTTGTTACCAACAACCAATTTCGAATGATCAAGGATATGGCTCGGATCCGGGATATACCATCGCAATTGGGATACATGAAATATGTCATGTACCTCATGTAACGACAACGGAAGAGCGAGATGATAGGACACATCGCCTACTCGTTCGAGAATATCAAACAGTCCTATATGCCTAGGACTAAGCTTTTCCCGAATGCTGAATTGAATGACGCCATGGGTAGGCGAGATCCTAACGAATACGTAGTCGCCGATAGAAAACTCAAGAGGACGTCGATAAGAATCGTCCCAATGACGCTGACGATCTTGTACAACTCGAAGATGATCTCTAACTTGTTTAACCACCTCGATAGTCCGAGTAACCATTTCTGGACCAAGCATCGGCCTCTCGCCAACATCGTCCCAGGCTAAAGGTGATATGCACTTTCTGCCATACAGTACCATAAATGGTGCCATCTGGATACTGGCCAGGAAACTATTATTGTAAGAGAACTCCAGAAGGTGCAGGTGATCTTTCCATGAACCACCAAATTCAAGTGTACAGGATCGTAACATATATTAAGAGTTTGAATCGTGTACTCTGATTGACCATCTATCTGTGGATGATAAGCTAAACTAAACTTGAGATGAGTTACCAAATTCTCCTGAAGACTCTGCCAAAAGTGCAATGTAAACCTTGAATCTCTATCGGACACGATACTGACTGGCACTCCATACAATCTGACTATCTGTCTAGGATACATCTCTGTAAGCTGATCCATCGACTGACCTATCCTGAAAGGGGAAAAAAGAGCAACCTTCGTAAGCCGGTCAACTATAACCCAGATAGCATCTCTCCCAGCTGGAGATTTAGGTAATCCAGTTACAAAATCTACGGTAATGTACTCCTATTTCCATTCTGGGATCGATAAAGGTTGAAGAAGTCCAGCTAGTCTCTGATGTTCAGCTTTAACTTGTTAACAAACTAAACTACAAAAGACAAACTGGGCTATCTCCTTCTTCATGTCATTCCACAAGAAATGCTGGCGAATATCACGATACATCTTTGTGCCATCGAGATGAATTAAATACTGCAAACTATTAGCCTCCGTCATGATCTCCTATCTGATGTAACCACTGGATACACAAAGACGACTTCCATGTCGGAGCGTACCATCTTCGTGAATGCAAAATTCTGCTCTTCGTCCTGCTTCACATTTTGCCCTAAGCCGTTGAAGCTTAGAATCCGATGATTGTGCTATCTTGATTCTCTCAACTATACTGGACTGAACTTGCATACTGGTCATTGTTTTCCATAAATAAATTCACTTTATTTATTGTGTTTCTGGAAAAATTACAACTGTAGGAATCCGATCTAGAAGACGATCGCTTTATCCCTTGGACTATGCGAAGAAGAAAAGCTCTCAAAATTTTGACAGTAAGTTAGATAACTATGTATCTGTACAATGAATGAGAAAAAGAACTCTATTTATAGAGTCAAAAATAACTGAAAGGATAACTGTCTTCACAACCTGTGCCTAGTTGAAAATCACGCAGGATTTAACATACGCAAGGTTGTGAGCAGTTACTGGACATGGCCTGTAACTGTTGGATACATGGCAATCATGCATGAGTCGTGTGCAAGTTACAGGACACGCAGGCGAGAGATCAGTGGCATGGCTGCGACGTACTCCAATTTGATGAAATCTACGCAGACTTGTTGAAGACAAAATCCACGCAGACTTGGGTCAGAAAGCTTCAAAATCTACGCAAACTTGGGGCAAGAAACTTCAGAATCCACGCAGACTTGGGGCAAAAAGCTTCAGAATCCACGCAGACTTGGGGTAGAAAGCTTCAAAATCCACGCAGACGTGGGACATGAAACTTCAGAATCCACGCAAACTTGAGACAGAAAGCTCAAAATACACGCAGAATTGAGGAAGGAACATATAAGTTCAAAATACACGCAGACTTGAGCCAAAAGGATCAAAATATACGCAATATTGAGCCAGAACTGCCAGCTGTCTTGATTCGACGTGCTTCGACTGACACAAAATCTCTGACAGTGATTGCTTTTGTCAGTCGCATTAAATGAAAAAAAGCTCTTTTGGTACGCCAACTTGGTGAAGGCTGAGTCTTGCTGAAGAAGATTTCAAAAGTCACGCAATAGTCGGCTGTGATCTCTCGAGTTCCGTGCATACGTGGCATATGAGAAGACATTCTTCGACTGTCGTGCTGTCAGTCATAATGACACTCTGACAAAATGATGAGCTGTCTCCCAGCGTGATTTTTTAAATATTGTCTTGATCAACTCAGCGTGACTTTGAGACCTTGTTTTGATCAACTCAGCGTGACTTTCATTTTTAAGGCCTACAAAACCCCCTTCAAAGTTTTCGAAAAAATGATAAATTATTTCGAAATACTTTGAAATTTATGATGATAGAATGAATTTGGTCACGCTGAGATGACTTTAAAGAGATATTTATTCCTAAATGATTGGACTATTGGGATTCTGTGCAGTTAGGATCCCGTATCAAGCGCCTAAATCAAGGCAAATAATGATATGTCGTTTGGAATTCTTTATGAGCCTATAAATAAGCCATAGATTACTTCTTTCTTTCTTTACTTGCATTTGAAAGAGAGAGTCCACAGAAGAGAACTTCATCTTCCCCAACGAACTCCTTCTTCCCCGACTTCTTCTTCTCCTTTCTCAGCAGCAATGGCTCCCAAGAAAGCCGATGCTCAGGCCAAGGGGAAAGCCCCTGCGACTTCTTCGCGTGCCACTACTGACAGACTTCCTCGTCAAGAAGTCCCGCAAGCTCGTATACATCGTAAGTGATGGGGAACACGAACTGTTTGAAGACGACTTTGATGAAGATGAACTCCACATAGAATTTTTAGGATCTTAAAACAAATAACGAACTTCAGAAATATATCCCCCCTTCTTAGGGCAAAGGATATTAATAAAGTATGCCCCCTCTTTAGGGTCAGCCATACTTCACATCTTCATATTTACGAAGCTCTGTGTTTCATACAAAGGAGCATGACTCTCATGACTCTACGTGAATTTTCATGCTGGCAGAAATGTCCATGTTGAAATAGTCACGCAGCTTTCATAATGACTCTGCGTTATTTTTTTTTCACATGTTGGCAGAGATGTCAATGTTTGAATTATTCACGCAGCTTTCATGATGACTCTGCGTGATTTTTTACATGTTTGGCAAAAATGTCCATGCTGAAAGTCACGCAGACTTCTGAGAGCCATACTCTGGATAGATTAGTCTAGATCTGTCAGCGTGTTTTTGTCATTTTCACTTAGATGTGATTCTGGCAGTGATGCGTGACTTTCATCCTAATCTGTCTGGATTTTGCATGAATTAATCATCTGTGTGAATAAACCACTCAGCATGTCATGGTAGTATATTCATATGGAGTCTGCGTGACTTTTGAAATTTTCTTCAAATACTGTAATACACGCATAGACATAGATATATCTGACTTTGTCTTCTTTCTATAGTAAACATCCGAAGCGAAGAAGCAGATTATGAAGGGCATTGGAGTTTCTCATTTAAGCATGATCTATCTCATGTACAATTCCCTCAATTTGATCTTCCGGAAGCCAGATTGTCTTTGTTGGCCAATCAAGATCATACAACCCTACTCTGCTTAATGAATGGACAACCCTTTCAGAGTCTGGATCTGGTATCCCACAAGAAACCAGCATTCTTGTTCGGAGATGCCATAGCACAGAAATCTCAGCCGAAGGGCATTAGAGAGAAGGTGTGCTTCTACTTCGAAGGGGATGTGAAATAGCCCATGTACTGGCCGAAGGTGTCCAGGGGCTTATCAATCATGAGACTCATGCATGCCAGCTATCCGAGAAAGATGTCCTGGCATTTGACAGAATATCAGCAGGCGAAAGCGAGTCGCATTATTTACAGGAAGGAGGGATTTTTCAGTGCCCCGGAGAGTCATGTATCAGTGTTTCGGGGTTTGAAGCCTGGATGCATACCACCTGAAGATTCATCCATATTGATGCCATTCAGGATGCCCATTTTCATAAACGAATTCATGTCAAACAAGAATGCATTCTATCCGACCGATTCGACGCCGAGGATGAACGGCCTAATGAATCAGGAGAATGTGAGATGGAAGACTTTGGTCCACTGGGCTTTAGAAAATTTTGAGACTGAGCTGAAGAAGATTAATCTTTATGATGCCGTCGTCAATTCTTCCTACGGCTTCAAGCCCAACCCCTTCCTATTCCTGGCTTTGGTTGAAAGATACAACCACAGGACGGGGACCTTTATGACTCCAAAAGGAGAGATGGGCTTTGCCCTTCATGAGATGGAATACATCTCACATCTACCTTCAGGCTCGCTGCCGTATGAGGAATATGTTCCTACGATAGAAGAGCTGAACTTTCTGTCAAAGAAGAACCCAGAAATGGTACATCTATTTGAAGAGATGATGTGCCATTTTGGCACATGTACTCTATATTACAAGGGTTCCAAAGATGAAGCTGGCAACCACATTCAGAAGTGGATGTCCTACCTTTTCATGAACCGTGAAAAGGATGATAAGAAAATAAACGAGAAAAGATGGCACCAGATCAGCAACTTCAAACCTCTCTCTGAAGGTGAAATCATTTATCTGCTGGAAAAATATGATTGTAAGGATTTCACTATCACTGAAGACTGGTACGAGTTCAAAGCTGGAACTACTTTCAGCTCTTATGTAAGATAGAGTGGAAAGAGTCTGTCAAGGAACGGTCATTTGGCCGGATTCTTATCTCTGTGGTTAAGGAGATTCATCGTTCCTGGCTCCAGTTCCTTGGACAGGATACACAGAGGCGTTATCTTTGCAGCGGTGCGCCTTGTGTATGGTTACAAGCTTGACTTATTATCGGCAATGACCTGTAGGCTGAAAGCAGGTCTCCGGAATTTTGTAACCAACATGCTGTCTGATCAGAGGATGATGACTGAAGAATTCCCAAGGATAGAGATGCCATTCACATATTTATATGGTTGGCTTCTCCTTCATCATGATGGTCTAATACCTCCAGGAGCAGGAGGAAGTGGCAGTCTTTTCCTGGAGAGGTACTCTGGAGAGATGTTCTGGAAGGTTCACACCCTTCCAGAATGCAGAAATGTCTTGAATCGGGCATCACATTGGTCTATCCAATGTGTCCCTCCACCATTGGGCTATGAGAGCATGCCCTTAAATATGATGGATGGAGATATGGGAAACAGGCTAGATGACGTAGCCTTCCAATGGTTGCAGAGAATCAGGCCGTCTCATCTAGTATACCGTCAAGAAGAGATGACATATCTGGAGCCATATTTACCAAGCCGATTTGCTAGACAATTCGGATATGACCAACTTCACGTTGGGAACGCCACCACTTGCCTTTCCGCTCGTGGGGGGCTTATCGACGGAGCTCGAGCCTGGAGATATTTTGCGGCTAGGAATACAAAAGTTATATTCTCTATGCCTAATCCTTTATCTAGCTCGGGGACAAAGATGCTTTATACATATGCTCACTTCTATGTGTCGTCAAGCACCTTCAAGCCGAGTTTCAATCTGAAGACCTTTGTTGCGGAGGATGAGCCAGCTCCATCGAAGAGGTCAAAGAAGAAGACTGTTATTCGACAATTTTCTCCAGAAACCGTAGATGAGACAGCGGAGGTTGAGCCCCGATATGAATATTCCAGGAGGGAAATTTTCCTGATGAAGTTCTTCCGCCCATTTTTGTATCCCTTTCCAAGAGAAAGAGAAGTGATGAGTCTGAGACAGTCTCCAAAAGGAGTACTAAGTCTCCAACATCTAAGAAGAAGAAGAAGAAGGTCTCAGTGACTGCTACTTCATCTTTAGGTGGCATCTCAGTTGACGAAGATGATGCCGCCGATAAAGACGAAGAGACTGATGAAGACGACGCTCCTTTGATAAGGAGGTCGAGAGGCAAATATGTCAAGAAGTCCATCAGCAAAATGAAGGGCAATGAACTCCTAGAAACAATTATGAGTGGAGGAGTTTTGTCAGAAATTAATGAAGTGGCCTCTACTGAGCAGACAGAGTCTGATGAAGTTCACCTTCCGACAACTTCTACTGGACATACTGAGGTAGAGTCTATTCAAGCTCAGGAAATGACTGCTCCTACAACAAGTGGAGTAGCTATTGAACCTTCAGAGACGAGGATGATTCCATTTAAGCACGGGACAGAGGGCGTCATTCAGGCACTGGATGACCAAATTGATTATTCTGAAGAAGAACCAGCCCCAGAAGAAGTGACAAAACAGTCAGAAGTTCCTGAAACTCAAGCTAAAGAAAACATTTCTTCGGCCAGAGGCGATGAAGACGTGCCGGCGTCTGAGCTATCAGCTGCTGATGATTTGTTGAAGAATGTTTGTCAAGACCTCATTCTTCGAACCGATATTCCAGAGAGGACTAAACCGGCGGCAGTCAACACTGAGATTGCTATCGTCGTTGTCCCTGAGACTCATGAAGATGTGAATATCATTGACTCCGAATCAGAAGCTCGTCCTGCAGATGAAGAAGAAGAAGAAGAAGAAGCTGAAGGAGGAAAAGACTGGCATGCTGGCAATTCTACTCCTTATGATGAGGATAAAGTCAGGGGGAACAAAATGGAGCTTAGCCCCGAACCCGCACAATCTCCAGATAATGCTCCAGCACCAAGTAATTCTGGAGCTGGAAGCAGCCATATGAAGCAGGTGTCGGACACTATCATGGACCGGCTACGAGAAGATGCCAGACTCCCTTCACATATCGAATATGAACCTCAACCTGGTAGAATTTTATTTCAAATTCTGTTTCTGCTGCTTATTTTTTCTTTATATGCTGATTATTATTTATTTTTATTTTTTTAACTGTAGGAACTGCTGCAGCAATGAGTTCGACTCATGCTCCGCCTATCCAGGCTGATGCTGATGAAGGGAGTTCACACGTGCCAACTTCTCCAGTCGCACACACTTCTGTTCCCAGGATAGAGAACATTCAGGCTTCTTCTTCAATGATGACGGCGACTCCTGGATTTGAGACTGGGCTAGAAAGAACTCTGGAAATGTATTCAGAGATCATTTACTCATATCTAGATACATATTCCAGACGTTTCTTGAAGGATGAAGCTATGCCATTTTCTGATCTTCGAACTATGGTTAAGTTCCCGCTTATGGCGCTGCGATATGCTGGTTGTGAATCTCAGTGCATCTTCTTCGAACATCTCCTGGATGAGTTGGAAGCAACTATCCAAAAATACTGGGAGACTAAAAAGGAAGACCTTCAATCTTTAACTGCAACTGAGATTAGTCAACTAGAGCATGAAGCACAGTCCCAACAAGCAGCTCTTGAAGCATTTCTTGTCTCTTCTACTGAGAAATTAGTAGAAAAAGGCGAAGAAATATTAGCTACTCGTCAAAGAGTAGAGCTTCTGGAGAAGGATAAAGCGTCCAAGACTGAAGAGCTGGAGAAATTGAAAGAGGAATTGGCTCGACTTCAAGAACGAATTGCTGCCATGGAAACAGAGCAAGCTGAGACTACTGCTGCTTATATCTCTGAAGCTGAACGCTGTGAGATTCTTCAAAAAGAACGAGAACAGATGCAGGCAGAACAGATTGAAGAAGTCAACCGTCGCCAGTCTGCTATCATCATTTTTGATGAACAGAATGTTACAATTGAAGCAGCGAAAAGAGTTCGAAAAACTCATGAAGAGAAACTGAATGATGTTCTTGATCGTATCAGGGAGCTGATAACTCCAAATAAGTGAATCTTTTTCATTTTCACTTTTACTTGTATTCCATGTTTTGATTATGAAATGAAAATAAAAATTCTTGATCTGATTTTTGGTTTTGCTGTTTTGGTAATGATAGATTCATAGAAAATATGTTCAGAGGTAAATAATACATGACACATTTCAATAGAATAGAATATACAAACAAACTTTGTAATTCTATCAAATGATATTAAACCAAAAATGATCTTAGTTTAATACTGATTAAAAAATAGAATTCAGATATAAAAATATCCTTGAACTCAATTTTATTTCTGGCATTCATCATTCCAGACAAAAGAAACACCTTTCTTCATAAGTTTGTTGAATGGTCTGCAGCGTCCTGAAAGATTAGAGATGAATCTCCTGATATAAGCGATCCTTCCTTGAAATCCTCGTAGCTCTTTAAGGTGCGTGGAGGACGCATCTCTTGGATGGCTTTGATCTTCTCGGGATCCACGTGTATACCTTTAGAGGTAATGACGAAGCCGAGAAATTTACCACTAGAGACGCCTAAAAAGGACTTAGTAGGGTTCATCTTTAATTGATGCTTACGCATTAGATCAAATATAGTCTTCAAATCTTGGATGTGATCCGCCTTTTGTCGACTTTTGACTGCAATATCATCAACGTAGCATTCGACTGTTTTCTGCAAATATTCACGGAATATAGTGCTCATGGCTCGTTGATAAGTTGCTCCTGCATTCTTGAGACCAAATGGCATAACTGTATAACAGTATGTACCAATCGGCATTCTGAAAGAAGTGTGCTTCTCATCATCTGGAAACATTTTAATCTGATTGTACCCAGAATACCCGTCCATGAATGACATCCGTTCAAACCCACAGGTATTATCGATCATAACATCAGTGATTGGTAGAGGAAATTCGTCTTTAGGACATGCCGCATTGAGATCGCAGAAGTCTATGCAAACTCTGATCTTGTCAGTCTTTTTAAGAACAGGAACTATATTAGCCACCCAATCGGGATGTTGTTCCTCTCGAATAAACCCAGAGGCCATGAGTTTATTAACTTCAGCTTCAATTGCATCCATAATATCTGGACGAAATCGTCGCTGTTGCTGTTTGACCGGTTTAGCATTCGGCAATATATTGAGCTTGTGAGTTACGATTTGTGGATCAAGTCCTGGCATATCTTCATAACTCCAAGCGAAGACATCGATGTAGTCACGAATAAGTTTAATCATGTCTTGCTTATCAGTTTCTGAAAGACTTTCACTGATGAATATCGGTTTGGGAGATCCCTCTTCACCAACATCTATTTGAACAAGTTTATCTTCAGTCGGAGGTTCTTTTTGCTCAAATCGGAACTCCCATTGATTGTCTAATCTTTGGGCCCATTGTTCTGATTTAGGTGAAATTTCAAATTCATCTTCGTCTTCATCATCTTCCTCAGAACCGTCAATAGAGACCATGTTGGAAGACAGAATGTTGTAGTGGAAATCACCGATACTCGTATCGGAATCCCAAGAGGTGGTACTAGAAGAATCAGATCTCTTATCTTCGTTAGATTCAGGATCTTCATGGATAGTATTGATGAAGGGAGTAGTAGCAATATAGCCCAATCCGTATTTTGTTCTTCCATATTTCAAAGGAGGGATCCGGACAGGCATTTTTCTTCCTTTTCCACTATTGAAGCCAGTCCTGAAGTCATAGCCCATATTTTTAATGATGTCTTTAGATTGCTGACTATAACGACGTAGTTGTAATCTTCCAGTATCATCATTTTTGTCTTCATCTTCAAGGTTAGAAGGATTTTGAGGCCCTTTGTAGAAGAATATTGGAATATCTCCTGGCTTTCTGCTGGGAACTAGAAAGTATGAAGATTGTACTGATTCTAGGGATACATCTGTATGAACAGTCTGTACAACTCCTATGGTTATTGTGCTCAAGTCATCTAACAAATATAAATAACTATGAACATAATTACACACATCAATATACTGCAAAGATGGAGGCTTTTCATTAAATTTAAAAGCAGCAGTATTTATATTGGGAGAAGGCTGAGCCTTAGAGATCTTAGCCAAATCAATGACTAAAGGGGGAGAAGAAGAACGAGAAGAAGCTTTGTTTCGATTAAGATCGATAACAAATGGCTCAGAAGAGGTGAGCTCCCTTGAAGTCTGAGATAGAAGAGTAGTCTGCCCTCCAACTGGGATTACTAGAGTATCATGTTTTATATGTGAAGATACAGGAACTGTAGTACGCCCACTGACAGGAATGATCAGTGTATCTTGAGTAGACGACTGAGGTAATGGAGAAATCCGTCCACTCACTGGAATGATGAAAGAACCTTCTCCAGAGGGTTTGGGAGATTGTTGCTGAGTAGTTCGACCTTTAACAGGGATTATTAAAGTCTCACTTTGTGAATCCTCTTTCTCCATAGCTTGTATCACCCTTGTATACCCTTCTTTGTACATCTGGGAATCATTGAAATAGGCTTCAACTCCATGGAAGGGATTTATATCAGCAACTTCTTTTTGTACTCTTCCATTGCTGTCAATGTATTTAAAACACTGATGAAGAGTAGAAGCACCATATTATTTTCATGAAGAAATGGTCTCCCCAAAAGAAGATTATAGGATCCCACAATCTCGATCACATAGAAAGTGACTTTGGATCTGAAATCGCCTATCTGAAGTTTCAGATGAATCTTCCCCAAAGGCTCGCTTCGGCTTTGATTGAATCCCAGGATAGTGGTAACCGTCTTGGAAAGCTTGTGAAGAGGGATTTTTAGTTCATCCAACAGACTCTTTGGCATTATGCTTATAGCAGACCCTGGATCAATGAGGATACGATCTATCTTTATCGTATCGATATAACCGGTATAGTAGAGAGGCCGATCATGTCGATTATCTTCCAGTAGCATGTCATCTTGTGTAAAGGTGATATTTGGGATAATCTCCAATACACTGTTGCAATGTAAGCAAGTGGCAGGTTCTGTATCTGGCTTCTTTAACTGTGCAAGACAAGAGTCAGCTTGAAGAAGTGCTTCACTTAACGTCTCCTGAGCCTCTTTGGAGAGACGTAGGAGTTCAAAGAGGGACATTCTAGCTGGAGTATTAGCAAGTTGAGCTAAAATGTCGAAGTTATAAGGCTTCTGAAGCCCAAGAGGAGAAGACTTCTTGATTGGCTTATCAAATCGAGCCTGTTGTTTGCCTTTCTCAAGAGCTATGGGCTTGGAAGGAGCAGGTTCAACTGGTGCAGTGGAAGGAATAGGTGCAGTGGATGATTCTTCTTCAAGAGGAACATTAGGAGCATCTTTATCAGTAGGAGGGATATCAGGAGTATCCTCAGGAGTCTTGGAATAATCCTTTAAATAAGATTTCCCTGTTCGAGTAGCACCAGCAAGTGCTTCTTCTTTGTCTTTTGACTCTGTGTCAGAACTAGATCCGAAAGAAGCCATATGACATAATCTTTCCAGCCTTCTTAGACTTTCGGGAAGTAGTCTTTTGAAGAGGAGGAGATTCAAAATCTGCCACTAGATCAGGATGATTCCACATGATTTCTTATGTTTCTATAGTAATTGGCACCAATCCTTCAGATTGTGGAGAAGAAATATTCACTATATCAAGAGTCACCTTGGGAATAGGAACGATCCCGCTTTCAAGGAGTTGAGGAGAAAAATCTCCGAATTGCATAGAGACGACATTGGAGGTGACGGTTTTCTCTTTTGGAGTAAGGGAGATAGCTCCAGATTTAATCATTTCTTGGATCTTTCCTTTCAGTACATAACATGTACGAATTGTATGACCCAGCATTCTGTGGTATGGACAGTATTTAGGATGATTCGTCTTCCCAGCTTCATCAGGTTTCTTGATTTCAGGTAATTGTATTTTATTACCTTTCAACAGACATTCAAAGATACCAAGGACATCGTCGTCATCAAAAGAGTATTTTTCTTTAGGGCGAGGTGCTCTTGGTTGTTGAGTTGTAGAGGTAGGAGAAGTTTGAACATTTGATGCATCTTTGCTCTGAAGATTAACTTCAAGGGTTTCTTTTCCCTTGCGAGCATTAGATTTAGCATTATTGTTAGTACCTTGACCTGTTTCTTTGGGAGTCATCTGCACTCCTAAACCTTTGAAGGTTTCAGCACTAATTTCTGCGGCCTTGGCACTAACTATGAAGGAAGGCCAGTCTTGGAATTGAGTAGATCCTGTCCACATGCTGATGATGGGCAATAGATTTGATTTGCATGTGTCGATGGTAACAGTATCAGGAGTTCCAAGAGGCATCTTCAAAGCTTCTCTTCGAAACCGTTCAATGAAATCTTCTGTAGTTTTATTATTTTTCTGCTTGATTCTAATAAGAGCAGACATAGTCATGTCATTGAGCCCTTCATAGAACCGTTCAAGAAACATTTGTTTGAAACCGGCAAATGAGGTAATACACCCATCTGGGAGACTTATATACCATTCATAAGCCGTTCCCTTGAGACATCCAACAAACACCCGAGTAAGGAGGGCGCCACTTGGTTGCAATTGGTCAGTCATCACTTCAAAGTGATTAATAAACTGACTTGGAGAAGTGGTTCCATCATAGAAGGAGATAGTAGGAGGCTTGTATTTAGGAGGGTACGATACTTGCTTCCATTCTATCGGATAAGGTTGCTTGATGCCTAACCTTTGTAAACCATCCTTCTGTTTGAATGCCTCGAATTGAGTTTTGAGATTCTTCAATTCTTCAGAGACAACTCCGGAAGATTATGGAGTTGTAGCTTGTAGAGAATAGTTGGGAGGAGAAACAGCATTGTAAGCACTACCTCCAGCTCCAGAGAGACTAGGATTTGGTTGAGCTGGTTCAGGAGTATTGGATTGTACTGCTGGAGGAACTTGTACTGGTCTTACACCAATGTCAATTGGTATAGCATCTGGTACAGTCTGTCGATTTTGCATCTGAGTTGCCATGAGTTCATACATCGACTTCATAGTATCAGCCATGGATTTCATTTGCTGTTCCAAGGAGGCAATTCTTTGTTCTTGAGGAGTCAAGGAAGAAGAAGGTTCATCAGTATTCCCATCAACCATATAAGTCGTAACTGTACGAGGGATTATTGATGAACCGGTGGATGTTGTTTGTTCTGAATCATTGCTTTGTGCATCAAAGTTAATTATAGGAGAACTACCCCCAGTAGGAAGAGGTGGGAAGTTAGATTCTCCGAGAAATTCAGAATCATCTTCAGAAATCAAAGTCCTTTGACTAGAGGCCAGGACTCTTGCTCTTGTGCCTCTATATACTCCATCTGGACTATCATCTCTACCCCCAGTATTCCGAGAGGTCATGTTGACAGAAGCAAACAAAGGCTCATCTTCATCAGGCATAGGTTCACACTGAATCCGATTGAAGACAGATTGTCATTTTGTTTAACATCTGCATTGTATTGTGACTCTCAGCTGGAAATCACATTCATGATCGACATAGTCCTGAACCATTGATTGACATCTGTATTGAATTATGACTCTTGGCTGGAAGTCACATTCAGCATGATCCATTGTCATAGAATTATTCTTTCTCTTCTGTTGAAGGTATTCTCGTAAATCTGTCTGTGATGACTGAGATACATCAGAGAACAATCTTTATGTAT
This sequence comes from Iris pallida, assembly GCA_029216955.1. NCBI lineage: Eukaryota > Viridiplantae > Streptophyta > Magnoliopsida > Asparagales > Iridaceae > Iris > Iris pallida. The sequence continues at coordinate 12,095,457 of JANAVB010033015.1, read as the reverse complement.
TTTTAGGAATATATTTCTGGTTCTTGGATTTTGATGGCTCTTGATTATATAGGGAGTGATTAATATGAGCCACAGAATTTCTAGCATACTCTTCATCTGGATCTTTTATCTTCATTTCCGATTGATGTGGTTTCTTAACACCAGAAGTGCTTCCCAAACGGGTTTGATTAAGTTTTGTTCTTAGATCAGTTGGAGGTAACACATTGGTTTTTGAAACTTGGAGTTTTCCTTCCATTGATCTGGATATTTGCAGAGAAGGAAGAGTTAAACCACCCCCTTGATTAGGAGTTGGTAACAGACCCTCTTTTATAGACAGATTCTGTGTCCCATTCGAAGAAGTCGTAGAAGAAAATATTAAAGAATGTTTCTTCTTAGACTTATTCAAGTTTTGAGATATAGAATGTCCAGAAGGAAGAGTAGTCAAAAGACCATCTCCTTTTCTTTGACTAACAAAATTGTCAGTCAAAGCTGTTCCTGAAGTAAAGACTACAGGAACAGAAGAAACAACTAAAGAGTTATTTCTTTTCGAAGGGACTTTGTGTGGAAGACCATCCCCAGTTCTAGTAGAACTTGGCAAAGAAGAAGAGATAGCTAAAGAGCTATTCTTTTTAGATGAAATATACGCTGAAACAGGCTTGGTTAAAGAACCAGTACTGTTAGCGTAACTTTTGATTTTAGAATTACACGCTGGAACAGATTTGGCTAAGGAACCAGTACTGTCAGCGTGATTTTTGACTTTGGAAATACACGCTGGAACAGATTTGACTAAGGAGCCAGTACTGTCAGCGTGACTTTTGAATGTGAGACTGCACGCTGGAACAGATTTGACTAAAGAGCCAGCACTGTCAGCGTGACTTTTGACATTGAGATTGCACGCGGGAACAGGTTTGGTTAAAGAGCCAGTGCTGTCAGCGTGACTTTTGGGATTGAGATTACACGCTGGAACAGACTTCGCTAAGGAGCCAGTACTGTCAGCATGACTTTTGAATGCTGTCGTCTTTGAGTGCACAAGAGTGTGCGTGCTTGTAGTAGAGTCTTTGCCAGTGTTAGGAGTAAACACTGTGGCAGAGACTTCACCATTGGCTACCAATTGATTCTTAGGGACATAGACAGAGCGTCCCTTCGACTTGGCAGTGGTGATGGAGGCTGAAGAGGGCTTGCCACCCTTAGCCCGCTGCATTTCTTCGTAGGCGAGTTGATCGAATTGGATCGATATCACCTTCTTCGTCGAGCCGACTGACGAAGTGTCGCATTGAGTTGTTGCCATCTCAGAAGAGGAGATGGTTTTCCCCAGCAGAGTCGCCAATTTGTTTTCCATAAATAAATTCACTTTATTTATTGTGTTTCTGGAAAAATTACAACTGTAGGAATCCGATCTAGAAGACGATCGCTTTATCCCTTGGACTATGCGAAGAAGAAAAGCTCTCAAAATTTTGACAGTAAGTTAGATAACTATGTATCTGTACAATGAATGAGAAAAAGAACTCTATTTATAGAGTCAAAAATAACTGAAAGGATAACTGTCTTCACAACCTGTGCCTAGTTGAAAATCACGCAGAATTTAACATACGCAAGGTTGTGAGCAGTTACTGAACATGGCCTGTAACTGTTGGACACATGGCAATCATGCATGAGTCGTGTGCAAGTTACAGGACACGCAGGCGAGAGATCAGTGGCATGGCTGCCACGTACTCCAATTTGATGAAATCCACGCAGACTTGTTGAAGACGAAATCCACGCAGACTTGGGTCAGAAAGCTTCAAAATCTACGCAAACTTGGGGCAAGAAACTTCAGAATCCACGCAGACTTGGGGCAAAAAGCTTCAGAATCCATGCAGACTTGGGGTAGAAAGCTTCAAAATCCACGCAGACGTGGGACATGAAACTTCAGAATCCACGCAAACTTGAGATAGAAAGCTCAAAATACACGCAGACTTGAGGAAGGAACATATAAGTTCAAAATATACGCAGACTTGAGCCAGAAGGCTCAAAATATACGCAATATTGAGGCAAAACTGCCAGCTGTCTTGATTCGACGTGCTTCGACTGACACAAAATCTCTGACAGTGATTGCTTTTGTCAGTCGCATTAAATGACAAGAAGCTCTTTTGGTACGCCAACTTGGTGAAGGCTGAGTCTTGCTGAAGAAGATTTCAAAAGTCACACAATAGTCGGCTGTGATCTCTCGAGTTTCGTGCATACGTGGCATATGAGAAGACATTCTTCGACTGTCGTGCTGTCAGTCATAATGACACTCTGACAAAATGATGAGCTGTCTCCCAGCGTGATTTTTTAAATATTGTCCTGATCAACTCAGCGTGACTTTGAGACCTTGTTTTGATCAACTCAGCGTGACTTTCATTTTTAAGGCCTACAGTCATCAATGCCACATTAGTAGGAAGAACTATCTTTATTTCCATCTTCTGAAGATCTGCTAATAACTCTGGTTGTACTGCTAGAAAATAAGCTCCTGCTCTTCTACTCAACTCATTTGCAACTACGTTGGCCTTTCCAGGATGATACTGCAGGTTTATGTTATAATCCACCAATAAATCTAGCCATCTTCTCTGACGCATGTTAAGGTCCTTCTGGGTAAATACATACTTAAGACTCTTATGGTCGATAAAAATCTCTACTCGATCTCCAAACAAGTAATGCCTCTAAAGCTTAAGGGCGAAAACTACCACTGCTAAATCCAAGTCATGGGTTGGATAATTTCTCTCATAAACACGAAGCTAACGTGATGCATAAGCTACTACCTTGCCATATTGCATCAACACACATACCAATCCTCTGTCTGAAGCATCACAATAAACTAAAAATCCTCCAGTTCCATCTGGAAGCGTGAGAATAGGTGTCGTCATCAATCCTTGCTTCAACTTTTCGAATGAACTCTGACACTCTACGGTCCAAGCAAACTGCACATCCTTGCGGGTCAACTGCGTCAATGGTGCTGAAATCCGAGCAAAGTCTGACACAAATCGTCGGTAATAGCCAGCCAATCCTAGGAAACTACGAACTTCTGCGACAGTACTAGACACTGGCCATGACTCTTTGGCAACTATCTACTGGGGGTCCACTTCCACTCCACCTCTGGTGATGATGTGACCTAAGTACAAAATGCGATCAAGCCAAAATTTGCACTTACTGAACTTCGCATACAATTGGTCCTCTCTGAGAATATGAAGGACTATTTGAAGATGCTGCTCATGCTCTGCTTCATTCTTACTATAGACTAAGATGTCGTCTATGAACAGTATCATGAATTGATGCAAATAGGGCATAAATATGTGATTCATGAGATCCATGAATACTGCTGGCGCATTGGTCGATCTGAATGGCATAACAAGAAACTCCCAATGTCCATATCTAGATCTAAATGCTGTCTTCGAAATGTCTTGCTCTCTGACTCTGATCTGAGGGTACCCCGACCGTAAGTCAATCTTCGAGAATATTGCTGTCTTACTGAGTTGATCAAATAATTCATCTACCCTTGGTAGAGGATATCTGTTCTTGATTGTTATAGAATTCAAGGTACGATTATCAAACACATAATCTTGACGTACCATCCTTCTTCTTTACAAGAAGCATCGGGGCTCCCCAAGGTGATCTCCTAGCATGAATGAATTCCTTGGTTCTGAGTTCTTCAATCATCTTGTACAGGATCTCCAATTCTGATGGTTCCATTCTATAGACTCTCTATGATACTGGTACCGTCCCTGGAATCAAATCAATGTTAAACTCTATCTCTCTCTATCGCAGAATGCCTGGGAGCTCTTCGGGAAATACATCAGAGAATTCTTCTACTACTCTGGGAAACTGAACTACTGATGCTACCGCCATCCATAAGACTAGTGGAAAAGGTTCTAGTTTGCCTCTAGAAAATAAAAACTCATCTTCATTAGGAATACCAAAAATAATCCTGCCAACATGGTAGTCTATTCTTGCATACTGATCCTTCAACCAATTCATTCTCAGGACCACTCGGCCATCGAGAATTCTATCAATCTAGCGAAAAACTCTCTACCGCTGACTATGATTCGATACGAGCAAAATACTCTATCTACTCCCACAAGACTGTTAACGGTAAGTATATTGAGCCTTACTGATAATAACTCGGGCTCCAGTCCTATCCGTGTAGCGAATCGTACAGACATAAATGAATGTAATGCACCCAAATCAAATAATACTGATGCTGGAATAGAGTTGACGACAATGGTACCTGCCACCACCTCACATAATGCCAATTCTTCTGCCACGATCAGAGCCATAGCTTGACCCTGTCCTCTTGGTACTGGTCCCCTCTTCTGGTAACCTCTCTGTGTGTTCTGAACCTGGACCTGAGTTTACTGTTGAGCCTGAGGCGGTAACGGCCTCGGAGGCTGGTACTGCTGCTGCACTGGTGCTGGTCCCCTAACCGATGGACTGGTTAGGGTTGATGAAGATGAACTGGCTCTATGAGGACAGGACCCAATTTTGTGATCTGGTGTCCCATAAGTCAAGTACAATCCCTGTGTCCAGCGACACTCTGAAACTACGTGTCCTGTCTTTCCACAATGAGTGCAGCCCAATGTGGAAGACTGCTTCTGTTTCTTTTGCCGAGGGTACTTCGGTGTCGAGTGCTGAACCAACGAAACTATGGTCACCCTCCTAGTAGATCCAATAGTCAAAGCCCCAGCTTCCGGGGCTGGTGTTGATGACTGTGACAACTGTCCATGAGACCTCTTCTGTCCTCCAGTTCGATCTATTATCCTCTGGAAGGTACATTCATGCCTCATAGCTATCTCAAAATAGCATCAAAGGTCTGGTGCTCAAACTGCTCCACTGCTAGAATGATCTCTAGGTGGAGTCCCTGCTGGAATCGCTGCGCTCGATCCAATTCGGTCGCCACCAAGGTGGGTGTAGGAGCGTAAAAAGTGCTTCACATAATGAGTCAAAAGATATGGGTCATTCCACTCAAGATGATCTATTTTACGCCAAGGAGAGGCTAGTCACTTTGCGCCTAAAGCAGGCTAACCATTTTACGCTCAGGTCAAGCCAATGGTTTTACGCCTAGGACAGGCTAACCACTTTTATACTGGACAAAGCCTGTCAAGTCTTGCATTTAATGCAAAGTCTGACATGAAGATTTAATGATGGCATATACCACAGAAATCAAAAGGGATTTGTTTTACACAGAGACCTATGTGTAGGTCCTAAAAAATCAAGTTGCACCCATCAACAAAATCAAGAAATAAAAATTTCAAATGAACTGCGCAGACATCAGATTGCACATCATCCAGATGGCGCAGAGTAGACTGTGCACACTTTCAAGTGCGCAGGCTGATGTGGCAATGCCATCATTACCTGACAAAATCAAATCTTCTGACAACTGACAGCACAAAGAACGAGGGGACTGTTCGTTTATTGTGCGTACAGCGCTCGAGGACAGTTGGACAGCTGTACAAGCAGCGCAATCGGCTAGGCATTTTTTTGTGTATTCTAATCTCGCACAATCTGAAGTCAGCGCAATCCAGGTTGCGCACTTCATCATGATAATTGACAAAAGTACACGTGGCATTCATGCCATCAATTTCTCACTACGTGGCAACCGTCTATGCAAGATCATGCGCATTTCAATCAAATGATGCCATGTGACCAAGACAGTTGGCCCACGACCAAACAACTGCCAGCACAGTCTGATGCTGCGTAATCCAATCCATGTGCAATCCAGCATGCGCCATTCAGAATAACTAAAAGTTAGTTATTTCCAGAACTCTATAAATAGAGTTTCAAGTCTTCATTCAAGGAGATCAGACATAAAAAGTTCAGAAATATTAGAGAGTCCAGGAGTTCTTGCCCAAGTGCTGTTGTATTCTTCCGAGGCTTTTGCCTTCAACTTCAGAGGCTACCGTCTTCAAAGTTTACATCGTCCAAGGGATAAAGCAATCGTCTTCTAGATTGGATTCCTACAGTTGTACTTTCCCAGAATTCTTGTAATCTTTACACAGTTTGTATCAATAAAGTTCATACTTTTATTTTTGCAAACAAAATGGCGACTCTTCTAGGGACGACTTTCTCCTCCGACGAGGAAGTGACAACTCAATGTGACATTGCGTCTATCGGGAAGACGCAAAAGACGCTGGTTGTGAAAGTCAACCAGACAGCCTATGAAGCCAAGATCAATTCCAAGACCATTCCTCGCACTACAACAATTTCTGCCTCGAGCAAAGTGTGCCCAGTGTGGGCCCCCAATACTGTTGCGCAGTCTATTGACTCTGCCAGCAAGATTGCTGTGCAGTCTGTTAATTCTGACAAGAAGGCTGCTGCCCAATCTGTTGCGCAGTCTACAGTCTCTACCACCAAGGCTTCTGCACAGTCCAAAGTCTTCACTGTTGCACAAACTGCCTCTACCACATGTATATAATCTGCTGTGGCCAGTGCACAAACTTCCTATGCTGCCTTGTTAAAGTGCAAGACTCATGTTCCTCTGGCGCAGTTGGTTGCTACTCTGCCTGCGCAGTCTACTACTCCAGCAACCAGAGTACAACTCAAGCACTCTGGCAACAGGGCTCCTACTGCGCAAACCACTGTGATTCAAACCAGAAGACATCCTGCGCAACCTGCCAATGTGCCATCAACCCATGCGCAAATTGTGTCTGCGCAATCCAAGGAGGATGGCCCTTTGGCTAAACTCTCTTCTTCTCACAGCAAGGGGAAAAGCCCTGCTCCTCTTCCTAAGCACCCTGTTGCTCCTGCACAATCCACTGGGGGTAGTCCTTTGGCTATTCCTTCTCCTCTACAAAACAAAGGAAAAGGCCCTTTGGTCTTTTCTCAAACTTCCTTGTCTCATGACTTGGAAGACAACAGAGGAAAACGCTTTTTAGCTAACCCTTCTTCACAAAACAAAAGAAAAGGCCCTTTGGTCTTTTCTCAGTCTTCCTCGGTTTTTACCGTAGAAGATCAACCTGAATGTGCCTTAGCACCAGTCAGTACAAAAACTCTTTCAAACAAGGGTTCTTCTTCCCTTCATGTCAAAAGAACTTGTACTGATCAAAGAGGTATTCTGCCTACTCCGGTAGCAGTGTTCCAAGATCTACCAACCCTCAAGATCTTCCGTTCAAGATAAGGAAAATTGCTGGTGTCTCAGACAGAAACCCCTGGGGGGAATTTGCTGATCTAAGAACTTATCTCAACAGGCCAACTTCGGTGAAACGTAAACAGCCAATGCCGAAGACCAAACATCATCAGAAGCAAACTTCCAGGATCAAAAATCCTGAGACCTATGCCAATGAAATGAGCACTTCCTTGTACACTCAAGGGATAAAACATTTGAAGAATCGGAACCATGTTCCAAATGTTATCAAATAACACATCCCTCGAACTTTTGCTCGTCCTGTTGTTGTTCCTGATCTACGAGAACACCTCAAGCAAAAATGGGACAACATCTCAACATCCCCAGTACAACCAATTGGACACCATTGTAATCACAAAGTGGTCATCAAGTGTTGTTGCCAGACAACAAGACGATCTGTCTTCGATCGTCTGAACTTTTCTAACTCTGAACCTATGTCTGAAGATGAAGACGAGGTTTTGTACGCTTCAGTCAACATGACTTCTAGAGACACTGGGGTAGGAAGTGCTCCAAGCACGGGAAGCCTCGTAAACCAAGCCAGCGGTATTTGGATTTACTTCAAGAATCCTCTGAAGGAGTATTCCAACATACCCGATCCCAAAGCCGAGACACAATCGGTCAAAGAAATCTTCAAGATCCTTCCGAACGTCTCCTTCCTTCTTAATCAGGAGATGATTCTTTCTCCGATTACGATGCATACAGCGAAAGCTCAGAACAGACAGTGTCCTCCACTGTACCCAGAGAAGTGACAGCTTACGCTGTCAATGAAGATCCCGATGCTTCCAGTTCAGCTAGTCAAGAACAAAGAATAGCTGCACTAGAAGACAAGCTAAAAACCATGGCTGAGATGGTCGCAAGTATGCATTCCATCATTATGGCCCAGCATACAGTCCCACCGACCGTACCTCCTACAAATCCTGAAATCATAGCATCGTCGGTACCTGTCAATGCAGGACTGGGGGTAGCATCTCTTTCAGTACCTCCTGTGCAAATCCAACCTACACCCAGTCAGTCAGGGGCTGGGGGTAGTGCTTATCATGTTGTTCCTCCTCCTAACACCGTGGTTCAGCCTGCTCCTTCTACATCAGTAGAAGATGCCAATGAAGCTGTCAAGCTCTTGCGAACTGAGTTCGAAGCTTTCAAGGAGAAGGATAACTTGCAAAGGTTGGGGATCAAGTAACCTTACCCAGTTGTATGGAAGGAAGTTCCATTTCCTCTAAAGTACAAGATTCCAACAATCTCTCTGTTTGATGGCAGTACATCTCCCAGTCAATTCATTAATCACTTTGAGGTAATGACTGTCCAACTCCAACCAAATGACGCTCTTCTTACCAGAGTATTCGTCGGCTGTTTAGCCAGCGTTGTATACGATTGGTATAGAAGCTTGCCCGATGGTTGTATCACTTCCTTCTCGGGTCTCAAACAAATTTTCTTAGAATGATTTTACGAGGGGATCAACGACATGACTATGTCAGCCCTCAATAAAATTAAACAAAGGCACAATGAAACTGCTGAGAGCTTCATTGAAAGATTCTACCGGAAAGCTTTAAAAATGCCTCCTGGAACTCCGACTGCTGTCACCATAGACACCTACAAGGCAAATTTGTTGCCTATTATCAGCATGTGGACAGGGTCAACTCAGTTCCAAGATTGGCCATCCTTCATTGTCAACGCTAAAGCAGCTGAAGTTAGCGCCGACAAATTCAAGCAGCTAAAGGTACAAATGTCTAACCCCGACCGGGATGAACACCAAACATCAGGTGGTGGCAATCGCCAGAACAACCACAAAGCATAAGAAACTTTGAACATCAATTTGAACAAGAATAAAGAATCTCTAGCGGTCAACGCGGCTCCTCCTACGTCTACTTCTACTCCTTCAGCACCTCCACCGAGAGAACCTCGTCCTAAAGTAGAATATTCCTTTGACGAGAATAACACAGCGAGTATCTTTGATTGCTTAATTAAAAGTAATAAAATCCAACTTCCAGATCCAAAGAAGCCCGATGAAGTCGGTAAGACTGATCATCCCAAGTACTGTGTCTATCACAGGTTCATCGGACATCCCACTCGAGCATGTTATGTGCTCAAAGGCAAAATTCAAGAGTTAGTCAATGCTGGTGTTGTCACTCTACAACAAGACGAGAAGACTGTTACTGCAAATATGGTCTCAGTTCAATTCGGTGACTTCCCACCCCAGATGGTGCAGCACGGTGTTATTCCTATTCCCAAAGCTACTCTTAAGATTGAAAATCTCCCTCCTCCACGAAGTGAAGGTCTCGTCCCTTTGTCTCTTGACAATGGCGAGATTATGTGGATCCATCCAGATCTTGCTTCAGAGTTTAAACTTCCCTCTTCATCCAAGAAGAAAGACCGTTCTAAGGGTAAGACAAAGACTTGTAACATGGTGTCTTTTGACCCCATAGTTGATGAAGAAATTCTATTGGGCACCAGATCAGGAAAAGCCTATTTAAAGGATTACCCTAAAACTCAAGTGAATCATGCCTCTTCTTCTGAACCTGCTCCAGTGCAACCTGCTTCTACTGAAGATGTTCCTTCTGCATCCTCACCGGTTGTGATACCCATTCCTCCCAAGCCGGTGGTAGCTGATAAAGGCAAACAACAAGTCCGTATTGACAAGCCCTTAAAGAATTCATCTCCTTCCGGACTTGAGAAGCCTTATAACTTTGAGATTTTGGCTCAACTAGCCAATACACCAGCCAGGCTGTCTATCTTTGAACTCTTGTGTCTCTCTAAAGAGACTCGAGAAACTCTAAGTGAAGCTCTCATGCAGGCTGAAACTTGTCTAGCTCTTCTGAAGAAGCCTACAGCAGAGCCTGTCTCTTGCCTTCATTGTCATAGTATTCTGGAATTGATTCCAAACATTACTTTCACTCAAGATGACTTGCTAATTGAAGACAACAGGCATGATCGTCCTCTCTACTATACAGGATATGTTGACTCGATAAAAGTTAATCGTATTCTGATAGACCCAGGGTCAGCTCTTAGCATCATGCTGAAGATAATGTTAAATGCGCTGAAGATCCCTGTACATAGTCTCTCCAGTACAATCACCAACATCCTTGGATTCAATCAGGGAAGAAGTGAACCTTTGGGCAAGATTCGCCTAAAACTTCAAATAGGCAATCTTTGCACAAAGGTGACCTTCTATATCATCGACAATCATGGTTGTTCTTATAATGCTTTGTTGGGGAGACCATTTCTACATGAACACAACATTGTTCCATCGACTCTTCATCAATGTTTCAAATACGTTGATGACAATGGAGAAGTCCATAAAGAAGTTGCTGATCTCTATCCTTTCAAAGGTATTGAAGCATACTGCAACGACGCTCATATGTACAAGGATAAATTTATGAAGGTTGTATTGGCTTTGGATACTGAAGAAGAACAAGAAGCGGTGCCCAAAGACACCCTTATCATACCTGTTAAAGGGCGTGTTTCTCGTCCTCAATCTTCCAAGCCACTGGCTATTCACTTGCCAGTTCAGAAGCAATCAATTGATGATCAAGTTCAAAGGGAGCTCACCTCTTCTTAGCCGCTTGTTATCGACTTACGTTGTAACAAGGATAAAAAGCAGTCCACTTCTTATGAACCCCTTGTTATTGATTTAACTCATAACAAGGACAAAAGGGAGCTCACCTCCTCTGAGCCACTTGTTATTGATCTCCGTCGTAACAAGCCTCCTCCACATTCTTTTTCTCCCCCTCTTGTAATCAATCTGACCAAGCCTGCTAAGGCTAAAGGTCCTATTATAAATACGAATGTACAAATCAATGAAAAAGCATCTACTTTCCAGTATACTGATGTCATTTATCATACTAAATGCTATTTGGATATGTTAGATAGCTTCCAATCATTTACAATGGGAGTTGTACAATCTCTTCAAACGGAAGTCTCTTTTGAACACCCAGATGATTCATATCGAATTGTTCCTGCTCGAAAGAAAGGCGAAAGTCCAATACTTTTTAGTAAAGGACCGGAACAACAATTCAGCTATACAGACGACAGTAAAAGTAACGATACAGGACATCTCCAACTCTGTCATTACAGTCAGCAATCAAAAGACATCATCCGAAAGATGGGTTATGACTTCAAAAGTGGTCTCAACTACGGTAAGGGTAGACGAACTCCTATCCGTACGACTGTTCCAGAAGGAAAGTCAGAGATGTACTACAGCAGGACTAAAAGAGGTCTTGGATATGCTTCTCCTCCAATGTTATCCCCAGCAGTCTCCGACTCTGATAGTAAAGAACGATCTAACTCTTCTGATTTCAGATCATGGGATTCTGATACCAGTGTTGGTCAAGTTCATTGGCTGATTGTATCATCCAACATGGTCGCCGTCGAACATCCAGAAGGATATGACGAGGACATTAAAGAAAGCCCTGAAATAGATACTTGGGCTCAACGAATGGATACCCAATGGGAACTCCGATTCGAACAAAGAGAACCTCCTACTGAAGATCAATTGGTGCAAATTGATGTAGGAGAAAATGGATCACCTCGTCCAATATTTATCAGCAAGAACCTTTCAGAGGTAGACAAGCAAGAATTAATTCTTTTGATTAAAGAATACATTGATGTCTTTGCCTGGAGCTATAAAGACATGTCAGGACTGGATCCTAAAGTTGCTACTCACAAATTGAACATTTTGCCGAATACAAAACCGGTCAAATAGCAACAACGACGTTTCAAGCCAGAAATGATGGATACAACCGATGATGAAGTCAAAAAGCTCATCGCTTGTGGCTTTATTCGAAAAGAACAACATCCTGATTGGGTAGCCAATGTCGTCCCAGTTCTAAAGAAAACCGGTAAAGTTCGGGTCTACATCGACTTTCGAGATCTTAATGAAGCATGTCCAAAAGATAAATTTTCTCTCCCTATCACAGACGTCATGATCGACAACACTTATGGGTTCGAGCGGATATCCTTCATGGACGGATTCTCTGGATATAATCAAATTCGGATAAATCCCGAAGATGAAAAACACACATCTTTCCATACTCCTCGTGGAGTTTATTGCTACACAATAATGCCATTTGGTCTCAAGAACGCTGGTGCAACTTACCAACGAGCCATGAGTACCATCTTTCGAGATCATCTTCGTAAAACAGTCGAATGCTATGTTGACGACATCGCTGTCAAGAGTCGTCTAAAAAAAATCACATCCAAGACTTGAGAACTATCTTCAATCTCATGCGCCAACATCAACTCAAAATGAATCCCACTAAGTCATTCTTGGGTGTCTCAAGTGGTAAATTTCTCAGCTTCGTCATTACCTCTAAGGGTATACACGTGGATCCCGAAAAGATCAAAGCCATTCAAAATATACATCCTCCACGCAACCTAAAAGAGCTACGAGGATTCCAAGGTCGACTTGCGTACATCAGGAGATTCATTTCGAATCTGTCTGGACGCTGCAGACCATTCACTCAGCTGATGAAGAAAGGTGTCTCTTTCATTTGGACTGAAGAATGTCAACGAGCATTCGAAGATATCAAGCAATATCTTATGAATCCACCAGTCTTGGTACCACCAATTTCAGGCATACCATTCTTAATGTATGTTCGTGCTATGGATCATTCATTAGGTGCTTTACTTACCCAAAAGAACAAAGAATGTCATGAACAGGATATTTATTATCTTAGTTGTACTATGATTGGTGCCGAACACCGTTATAGTCCGGTCGAAAAAGAATGTCTAGCTCTTATGTTCGCTGTTCAAAAGACTCAGCATTACATCATTGGTCAAACCATTCATGTCATATCCCGAGTCAATCCTCTTCGGGTACTCATGAAGAAGCCCAGTACGCTCAACTCTCGGCTTGCTATGTAGGCCATTCTGCTAGCCCAGTATGACATGATGTATGTTCCGCAAAAGTCTGTCAAAGGTCAAGCACTGGCAGATTTCTTAGCAGCTCATCCTGTTCCAAAGACATCCAAACTCTATGATGAAATTCCGGACGAGACAATGGAAGTAAATATGGTCTCTGAAGAATTTCCTACTTGGCGTCTATTCTTTGACGGAGCATCCAGAATCGGACCAAATGGTGCCATTGTAGCAGGAGTTAGATTTGTTCTCGTTTCTCCAGACGGATCAACTATCTAAAGAGCCTACTCTCTAGATGAACCATGTTCCAATAATGTAGCAGAGTACAATACTCTATTGATCAATCTTCAATTAACCAAACAATTGGATGTCGAGTATCTTGAAGTCTATGGCGACTCTAAGCTGGTTGTTAATCAGGTTAGAGGAACCTATGAAGTTCGTCATCAAGATCTAATGCCTTATCATGAAGCAGCAATCAACATGGCTACATCATTCAAAGCCTTTTTCATAGACTATGTTCGGTGAGCTTGCAATACTGAAGCAGATGCCTTAGCCAATCTTGCGGCAGTCTTAGCTATTCCTTTCAAAAGACAGCAAGTAGTGGTTATCTCTAATCGAGAATTGTTTTGCATTGAGAACAATCGTAATATTGAATTCAGTAACTTCACTGAAGTTAATGTTATCAACAAAGATTGGAGAACACCTTTCATCGACTTCGTGGTTCACGACATACTTCCTGAAGACCCCAAGGAGGCTACGAGTATTCGTCGACGATCTCTCCGGTTCTACTATAATCAAACCACTAAGACTCTCTATCGGCGGACTTATGACGGTCTTCTTCTACGTTGTCTAGCTGGTGCTGAAGCAAAGCAAGTATTACGAGAAGCTCATGACGGTGTCTGCGGAGCACGTCAACCCGGTCCTAAGTTACAGGATCGCATCCGACGAATGGGTTACTATTGGCCCTCTATGGTATCAGATGCCATTAAATATGCAAGGAAATGTCGAGCTTGTCAAATCCATGCAGATTTTATTCATCAACCATCAGAATTCCTGCATCCGACGGCTGTTTCATGGCCTTTTGAAGCTTGGAGCATGGACATTATAGGTCCCATCAATCCGCCTTCTTCTAGAGGACATCGGTTTATATTAGCAATAACCGACTACTTCTCTAAATGGGCTGAAGCTATACCTCTGGCTGAATTCAAGACCAGCAGTGTCATCAACTTCATCAAACACCATGTCATCTATAGATTTGGTATCCCTCGAAGGATCATTCATGACAACGGACCACAATTCATCAGCCAGAAGTTTACGAGATTCTGCGATGATCATCGGATTGACAATGTTGCTTCTACAGCCTACAATCCTGCCGCTAATGGATTAGCTGAAGCTTTCAATAAAACCATTATCAAGCTCCTCAAGAAGTTTGTATCTACTAACAAACGGAATTGGAGTGAAAAGCTTGGCGAATGTCTTTGGGCCTATCGAACTACGGTCTGCAATCCCACAGGCTTTACACCCTTCTCTTTGGTGTATGGTTGTGAAGCTATTTTTCCTCTGGAACTTCAAATCCCTTCTTTAAGAATTGCCATTACTAACGAGCTCACTACAGAGAACAACGATCTTCTTCGACTTCAAGAATTAGAAGCACTCGACGAAAAGCGGCTATTAGCTCCATAGCATATTGAGTTGTATCAAATCCGCATCTCGAAGACTTTCAACCGCAAAGTTAAAGTCAGAGCCTTTCAGCAAGGAGAACTCGTTTTAGCAGTCAGATGCCCTATGACTATGACTCATTCGATTAAAGGCAAGTTCGACGCGAAGTGGAAAGGGCCTTATATTGTTAGCAAAGTCTTTTCAAACGGAGCTTATCAACTTTCAGAGTTAGATGGTCGAGTTGCAATGATGCCTATCAATGGCAAATTCCTCAAGAAATATTATGTATAAATGTAACAGAAATTTATGTAAATATGATCAGATAATTCATAAATAAATTTTGATTTTTATTTCATCATAAGTGATGTTACATAATATCAAGGAAGACCACTGTCCTCCTGCTCAACATGGGGACGCGGACCACCACCTTCCTTATCAAAGACATAATCAGCAAAAGAACTAAAAACATCCTTACTGGAACCTACCAGGAACTTGCAAGCAGCCATCCTCATGGCCTCTTCCTCTTCAGTCTTTCCTGGTTCAAGTAAGAAATCCAGGATATCCCGCAGTGGTTTGGGTGCGGACGAACCTTCGCCTATTTCTGTTTGCTTTGGCTGGACTGGATCGGCAGGACGTTCTCCAATGCCCGTTTCAACCTTCGAGGCGATTTCAGTCTTCTTGGATGCATCTCCGGGCGACATATTTATGTTGAAAAGTGGAAATGATCATTCCTTCCAGATTTCTGTTCTTTTTATAGGCGAAAATTCTCAAAATAACAAAATGACACATTCATCCGACGGTTCGCCCGTTCATTAAATCATCTGACGGTTCGCCCGTTCATTAATTTATCCGACGGTTCGCCCGTTCATTCACATTCATCCGACGGTTCACCCGTTCATTTATTATCATCCGACGGTTCGCCCGTTCATTCATTATCATTTGACGGTTTTTCCGTTCATTCATCAATATCTGACGGTTCATCCGTTCATCATCATTTGACGGTTCATCCGTTCATCATCACTTGATGGTTCATTCGTTCATCATCATTTGACGGTTCGCCCGTTCATTCATCAATATCTGATGGTTCATCCGTTCATCATCATTTGACAGTTCGCCCGTTCATTCATCAATATCTGACGGTTCATCCGTTCATCATCATTTGACGGTTCATCCGTTCATCTTCACCTGACGATTCATCTGTTCATCATCATCCGACGGTTTATCTGTTCATCCATTCGTTATGACGATTCATTTTCATTCACACCTTTTTGACAATTCATTTTCATTCATTTAATCATCCACATCAGCAACTTGTCGTCCTTGATTAAGTTGTCTATTGAAATAATAATATTCGACAAATTATATTCTGCCACGTCCACATTACCTCTGAGCAGATATAATAAATATAATTATTTTCTAAGAAATCGAAAAATATATCATGTCATATACCTCTGAATATATTTTCTATCACTATTAAGATGTACAATCAATAATAGAATCCCAAAAGTTGTCTTTTATTGATCAAAAGGATGAAAGATGTTACAATCATAAAAAGACAAGAAAATATAAGATATTTTTTCTACTGAGACGGAGGTGTCATCAGATTAGCAATCTGTTGCTTCAGAATTTGTAGTCGTTCATCGCGAGATGCCATCACTCTCCTCCTGGCCTCTTCCATCCCAGATTCTTCATTGAAAGTGGGCATGGTTACCATTCGGCGAGTGATTTCAGCATTATGAGCTACCAAATATTCGTCTCTTTCTTAAGTTATAACACTGAGTTGTTGGATTGCAGTCTGATGCTCGGTAACCTTATTTTCTAGTTCTTCTTGGAGGCGGGCAATCTTCGCTCTCAGCTCAGCAATTCTTCTCTCTTTTCTCTCAGCAGTCGAGGTCACCGATTCTAACTTGGAATTATACTCAGCAGATTTAGTAGAATAGGCACCCAAGAGATTCTGGAAGTTTACTCTTTCAACTGCAGCTGCCTGAGCCATCTGTTCAAATTCTGCTTGCACTAAGGGCTCTACTTCCCCCTTATTGAGCTCTTTATAGTTCTTTATTGAAGTCTCTAGCTCATTTATTATGTGGTCAAGGAAAGTAGCTTGAGGCTTGTCACCTTGCTCTCGAATGGCATTTACTAAGAAAGAGGTCGGACCTCTAACCGTGAAGAAATCAGCGTCTTCTTTTTCCATCACTCTATTGATCAAAGGCCCCAAAGATTCGAAAAAGCATTTGGTGAATGATTGGATGACAAACTGATTAATCGCCAGAGCACTAGGAGTTGCAGCTACTCCTGTTGATGACGAGGCAGTAGGACGTTCAGTTTCTCGTATTTGAATGGAAGGCTCTTTGAATAAAGGAACTAAAGTGGAGCTTGTTGCTCCTCATGGTTGTTCCTCTGCAAAAATTAAATATTGTCACTATGCCTGTCATTGACTATTGACAAAGAGAATCAAAAGTGAAAACACTCTCACCATGGTTTGATCCAGCAATGGGTCTATCATTTGCTGGGACAGATTCTAGCTGAGCAGAAGTAGCTTCAGACACTACTGTCTGACTACTTCCTGCTTCAGAGCCACAGGATAAATGACGACTGCTACTAGCAATCGTCGTCGCAAGCACTATGTCCATGCACACTGGTGGTGCTGGAGAAGATTCGGTTTCTGCATGGAATACAAATAAAGATATAAGCTATCAATCTATAAAAAGAAGATTGCTAATTTCATTCTATACCTTGGTGATCAACAGCAGGAGTTTCCTCTAGAACCGTTTCTTCATCTGCTATCTTTTTCAAAGATGTTTGCACTTCAACATCCTTTTCAGGATCTAAAGTGTCATCAGCACCTTCGGGAGATATCCGCACCTCAACATCTAAGGTGTCGTCAACAGCTGCAGGAGATACATGCACTTCTTCATCTCCTTCAGGATTTTGTATATCTTCATCAGCCTCAGATGATGTGCTCTCCTCATTTTCATCTTCCTCTGGTACTTCTCCACTGGTAGTTGCAGTGGCTTGGTCAACATAATCCTGTAGACCGAAGTCACAGTCATTCAAAGAATCTATCATCAAACGATCTTCCTCCTCACGGGTTGCTCACGGAGTAGCAGGAAGATAAGTTTCCACTGTTGCTGGTAATGGAGATTGCAAAGTTTCATGCTCTGTTTCTGCAAAAGTTTCTCTAGGCTCTGCGGCCTCATCTCTCTGGTCAACCTCTTCCCTCTGCTCGATTTCTTCCCTCTGTTCTGGACTAGGAGTTTTATGCCCAGACTCAGAAACAGGGGTTGGAGATGGCATGGTGAGCCCAGCTACAGCGTTCGCCACTACCGAAGATAAAATTTGTCTTGGAGGAGAAATTGTTCTCTTCCTCCTTCTGTGAGCCATCTTCTTTCTATGTAGAGGCCTCTCAGGACTCTCTACGTTTATTACCTCGACTTGTTTCTGAACAGAGGTCGGTGTAGCAACTTCATCTCGGTTTGTCTCGGCCAGCTGCCGCGATTGCGATCTAGTGGTAACTTTCTCTGAAGAATGTTCCAAGATTAATTTCTTCTTCGCAACGGGGGCAGAGGGCTCTTCTCTCCTTCTCTTCTTCTCCTTGACCGAAGATTTGACAACCTTCAGAGAATTTTTTAAAGGTTGGTTAATTTCTTCAGGGAAATTGGCTTATCTGGAAGCTTCCAATGGATCGTCCACTGGCTCATGTTCTTCATCGTTATTGGGAGCTAATGTGTCAGTTGCTCCTTTTTTTAGACGATTTGCTGTTGTAAAACTATCAACGAGACTGTAGATTTCAGTAAATGTATTTGCAGCCGTGTAAAACTGTGAATAAGTATACAGCATTCTTGGACCAACATCAGTTCTGTTTGGCATCGAGAACACAGTCTTTGTGTCTCGAGCATTATAGTAAGCCCATGCTCTGGCACCGTCGATCAAATATCCCTTTCCTTGTAAGCAAGTTATTGCATTACCTACATGGAACTGGTCATATCCAAATTGACGAGCGAAGCGACTCGGTATATATGGTTCCAAGTAGCATTCCTCCTCAAATTTGCATACTAGATGCGACGGTCTGATCGCTTTCAACCATTCAAAATATGTTCGACCTATTGGTTGCCTCCCAAGGTCGATCAAATTTGCTGCCATATGCTCATAACCAGTTGGAGGGGGAGAGCAAAAAAAATTCCATCCTTTACCGAGGTTCAGGGTTCGTCTGCAGTCTCTCAGGCTAATGTATATTCACCTTCTCTGTGAGAATCTGCGCAGAAAACTGCCACCAACTGCGCCCATGTCAGGGTTCATCAAAGATGGATGATGCAAAAGCAACCACCCGAACAGATAGGTATAGGGTAACTCTAGTCTTGGGAAGTTCCCTTTCTCACCCTTCCATTTGATCATTACATCGACATATAGACGAAGACCTGCATTTATCCTACAGGTCATCGCTGATAGCAAATCCATCCGGTAGACGAAGACTAACCGGACAGCAGCGAAGAGAACGCCGCGATGGTAGCGATCCACGGCACTTGCTCCAGGTACAACAAATCGGCGGAGCCAATATGTCAAAAATCCTGCTAGTTGAGCTTCTTTTGACATGGACCTGTAGCCCATTCTTATAAAGCTCTCAACATAATCCCCAGGCTTGAGCGAAGGATATTGGTGTCCATCAGTAACTTCGATATCCATCCTCTTATTCTCTTACATCAACTTTATCACTTCATTATGGCTGAAACATTGGAAGAAATCAAGATTGCAGGAGTCGTGATCTTTGGTCTTCTTCTCAACGATATGGTTAAGAAAGAGATAAGGCAGCCATTTGAAAGAATAACATGTGCTGGAAGAGCCTCTCTGGTAAAACAAAGAGCATATGTTATAATGGCACAGAAGCTCATCAAAGACTTCCACCATCTTTGAGTTCTCTTGACGAAGTCTATCTAACTCGTCGTTAGTAGGGACATACTCCTCGTAAGGAAAGTCTGCCATTAGTAAATACGAGATATACTTCATCTCGTGGAGAGCCAAGCCCATCTCCCCGCAGGGCGTCATGAACGTCCCCGTCCTGTAGTTATACCTCTCTGCCAGAGCCAAAAACAGATGAGGATTTGGAAAGAAGCCGTATACAGTAGCGTGTACCGCATTGTACAGATCAATTTCTCTGAGTTTATCTTCAAACTGAGCCAATGCCCAGTTGGCTATGTAGCTCCATCTTTTGATGTCTGGGTTAACCAAACCGGTCAGTCGGATGTCTTGATCCGGATATCTACCCTCCGCTTTAGCATACTCGTTGGCAAAAATCGGTGTCCTTACCGGCAGCAACAAAGATGAGTTCTCAGGGGGGATAACACTTGGCTTCAACCCTCTTAATAAAGTGCTCGTTCGGAAGAACTGTAGAACATGTCCCTATTGTTCGGACCTTTCTTAACACAGATCTTTCCGGTCCGTGCCTGTTGCAAGGGAGTAATGTCCCATTCCATCCTCTTAGGATGGCTCACATGAGCATATCTTGCTAGAGGAAGGCATCTAGCTAGGTCTGGTATCTTGATCAATTTCTCCTTCCATTGGAAAGTTCTCGACTCAACTCGGGGTCTTGGTTGAGAACTTTTATCAATGGCGTCGCCGAAGAGGAACATAGGCTTCCTGTGAGTGACAGCGTCAGCAGATTGCAAAGGCTGTCCATTTATCAGACTTAGCAGAGTCTCGTTATCCTGTGCTATCAAAATAGCCTGGCGAGAAGATGGAAGTGCATACTGCGGAAAGAGTACATGAGATAAGTCTTCCTTGAAATCTGGCTCAGCTAAAGTTCCTACAAAAGTTTCATATTCAGGATCTTCTCTGGTATTCACTGCATCAAACAGAGAAAACAGAAATTCAGCACAAGTACAATCAAGAATGCTATTATCAGATTGCGCAACCATCAGATTACGCAACCATCAGATTGCACAACCATCAGATTGTGCAACTATCAGTTTGCGCCAGCATCAGATTGCGCTGGCAATCTTGCGCAAATCAGCAGATTGTGCTGACTTTTGTCAGCGCAGTTCAATCGATTGCGCAAGAATATATTCTTCATAAAAATGAAGAATAACTAGTTCGTGCAACCAAAATCCTAAAAAGGGGTGGCGTAGTATGATCACATCTCTAAAAAGAGATGGATTTTAAGATCAGTGGAGTCAAAAAGCCCTAAAAAGGGGTTTTCGATTGGGTTGCCTACCGCACAAAGCAGGGTGCGCAGTCTCGTAATGTGAAGGACGAGATGCAACCCTAGCCGAAGACTCGGCGGGGGCCTTGCCCTTTGCGGCGGCGGAGGATCATTTTGGGGCCATGAGATCGACGGAGAAGAAGGCTGAAGTCGGGATGAGCTTAGGAGTATCACTCTCTCAAATACAAGAAAGCAAGTAAAGAATAATTCGAAGAATCGAGAGAACTATTTATAGTTTTTCAAAGAGAAACGGCCGCCTCAGATTGCGCCGAAAAAGCAGGACTGAATCATCCGATTGCGCAGACAGCTCAACCTATGCGCAACTTGATTTTAAAATTCGAAATTCAAAGTATTTTGAACTTTTGAATAAATTCAAAATTCGAAAACTTTGAAGGGGGTCTTGTAGGTCCTAAAAAATCAAGTTGCACCCATCAACAAAATCAAGAAAATTAAGAAATACAACTTTCAAATGAACTGCGCAGACATCAGATTGCGCATCATCCAGATGGCGCAGAGTAGACTGCGCACACTTTCAAGTGCACAGGCTGACGTGGCAATGTCATCATTACCTGACAAAATTAAATCTTCTGATAACTGACAGCACAAAGAACGAGGAGACTGTTCGTTTATTGCGCCGCATAGCGCTCGAGGACAGTTGGACAGCTGTACATGCAGCGCAATTGGCCAGGCATTTTGTTGTGCAGTCTAATCTCGCGCAATCTGAAGTCAGCGCAATCCAGGTTGCGCACTTCATCGTGATAATTGACAAAAGTATACGTGGCATTCATGCCATCAATTTCTCACTACGTGGCAACCGTCTATGCATGATCATGCGCATTTCAATCAAATGATGCCATGTGTCCAAGACAGTTGGCCCATGACCAGACAACTGCCTGCGCAGTCTGATGCTGCGCAATCTAATCCATGCGCAATCCAGCATGTGCCATTCAGAATAACTAAAAGTTAGTTATTTCCAGAACTCTATAAATAGAGTTTCAAGTCTTCATTCAAGGAGATCAGACATAAAAAGTACAGAAATATCAGAGAGTCCAGGACTTCTTGCCCAAGTGCTGCTGCATTCATCTGAGGCTTTTGCCTTCAACATCAGAGGCTACCGTCTTCAAAGTTCACATCGTCCAAGGGATAAAGCAATCGTCTTCTAGATTGGATTCCTACAGTTGTACTTTCCCAGAATTCTTTTAATCTTTACACAGTTTGTATCAATAAAGTTCATACTTTTGTGTTTGCAAACACTATATTGTCGTTTAGTATGTGGAATGAGCTATTTTTACGCTCACAAGTATGGTTTCTTTTACGCATGAAGATTATATGAGTTTTTACACTCAAAAGTCGACGTGCGCGTAAAGTCTATTTGGGCTACTTTACGCTCAAGGTTATTTAATAACCACTTTATGCGAGAAATCCATGACAGGGCTATTTTACACCTAGTCTACTGCTTTACGCTCAGAGTACATTGGGGTTATTTTATGCCCCATTCTTCTTCACCAGTTTGGAACGTGGTTGGCCTACATGGCTTTCATGCCACACATCTCGAAGAACGTGTGTACGTGCATCCTATTCTTACTGAAATGATGGGACATGTGTCAACGTATGCAGAGGATGGCTTCGGTCGTGGGTGGCAGTTGTTAGCGTAATGATGGAACTTTTGCTGAGTTTTTACGCATAAGAGCCCAAGTCTATAAATAGACTTATTTTTCTCATATGACGGACACAGAGACAGGAGAAGACGGAGAGATTACAACTCAGAGATTTTTGATTCTCTAGAGCATTCTTCTTCAACCTTTCTTTCAGAACAGAGTGAAGCAAAGCAGGAAAGCATTCGGCCTCGCCATCAGTGCCCAAGTGTGTCGATACCTTTCTGGTGACTTAGTTCTTCCAATTGTTCATCTTCAAGCAGTGATCTTCATTATCATCGTATGGTCCAAGGAACAAAGTGATCATTTACAGATCAGACTTCTACAGTAATACTTTCCCAGAATTAAATTTGTACTTCTTGTACTTTTTCTCGTTTTATTTTCAAAAGCCAATTTTTCTGGCATTTTGTTAAGTGAAACAAAATGGCGACTCTGCTGGGGACGACCTTCTCCTCTGAGGAGGAGGCAATTGCTCAATACGATGATGTGTCGATTCGATCGACAAAGAAGACTCTAGTTGTACACTTCGACCAGACTGCTTATGAAGGGATGCTCCGAACTGGGGGTGGTTCTCGCTCCTCCAATGTTCAAAAATCTCGTAAAGCACGAAAAGTTTGGATTCCTAAATCCAAAATAGCTTCTGATCTCTCTGTTGCTGCTGGTGGCAAGGGAATTCTTCCCACTCCTGTCGTAGGGACTCCCGTTCGTAACGAGGCAGTCCTTACTTCAGAGTTGCACTCAAAGTGTGACGATTTATCTCCCGTTTATAACGGCGAAGATAATCAGGTTTTACGCCCGCTGCGTAAGAACCAGGTTTTACGCTCAGTGGGTAAAAACCAAATTTTACGCTCAGTACATAAGAATGAGTCTCCCATTTGTAATGGGGCAGACGCTAACGATTGTGCTTCTGAGTGTAAGTGTAAGTCTCCCGTTTGTGACGTGGTAGGCTCAAATAAATTACGCTCCTCGCGTAAAGCAAAATCTCGCGTCTGTGACGTGGTAGATAACCAATTTTTATGCTCTACGCGTAAAGGTAAGTCTCCTGTCTTTGACAGTGTAGATAAAATTCGCAACGATGTTTTTATATCTAATGTGAATATACATAAACGTGTACAGCATAAAAATATTGTTGGTAAAGCTTCAGTTCTACACCAACAAACTTCTTATACTGCTCTATGCAAAGTACCAAACCTACAAATTATACGCAATGAAAATGGAGTCCTTCGTGCTAAAAAAAACCTCAAGATTTACGCACACAACTCCAAACGCGTAGAAATGTACAGTTTGGTTTTGCGAATGCAGCCAGTAATCTTCTTTATACACAAGGGACTAAACATTTTTCTACCCCAAATATAATAAAGAAGACTATTCCCTCTACTCCTTCTGACTTGCGTGAATTGCTAATCCAGAAGCGTAAGAATAGACAATCTCCGGTGACATTTCCCCAAGAAAAACATCATTGTGATTACTACCAGGTTGTAATCAATTGTTGTTGTTCGGCTTTAAAATGGTCAGTTTTTGATCGATTGAGTTTTAATAAGCCTCAACAACAAGCTGAAGATCAAGAACATGAGTTATCATATGTGTCAGTCAACATGGCATCTCATTCTAACAGAGGACGACGTCCAAGACGAAATACGTCTCAAACTCCAGGTCAACAATAGTTCAACAGACTTCTTGATTCCTTTGAAGGAGTATATCAGAATACTCGATCAAGAAGACAAAGATAATTGCAGACTTCTGATTCAGAAGCTGGGGGTACTCAATCTTTTGAGTCCGAGACTGACAGTGTCGATTCATACTTCTATACTGATCCTTCTATATCTTCAAGAGAGATTGAATCCTACGCTGTTGGAGATGAACCAGAGACCTCATCTGCTAATACAGAACAGCGTCTCACTGCCGTTGAGCAATCACTGAAAGACATGCTTAACATGGTACAAAACATGCATCAGATAATACTGACTCAGCAAACTGCTCAGTCGACAGTAATAACACCAGTACCAGTAGCAGCACAAACTCAAGATAGTCAAGGGGCTGATATACCTTTGAATATTCAGGAGCCTGCTGTTAATCAAAATTCTGCATATCCAGATCCTATTATTCCAGAAGATGTACCATCTCCGGTGGGGATTACGGTACATCCAACAACCATTCAATCAAATGTGCTTCCGCAAACCAGTGAGGCCATTCAAGCAGTGCGTGAGCTCAAAGCACAGTTTAAAGTCTTGAGGCACAAGGATCAACTCCAGAGGTTAGGGATTAAGCAACCTTATTCTCCTCATTGGAATGATGTACCCTTTTCACCAAAATTCAAGCCACAATCTATGGTATTGTTTGATGGAAGGGCTTCTCCTAGTCAATATATCAATTATTTTGATATTATGACTGTACATCTGCAGAAAAATAATGCTCTTCTCACTCGAGTGTTCATTGGTTGCTTGACGGGTTCAGCTTACGACTGGTATCGAAGTTTACCTGACAATTGCATTTTGTCTTTTGACGAATTTAAGGCAATATTTCTCTCCCGCTTCTATGAAGGAGGTATGGACATGAACATGTCCTCCTTAATAGAAATCAAACAAAAGAAGAAAGAAGATACTCGGACATTCATTGAACACTTCCGACAGGCTACTCTAAAGATGCCTCCTGGTATGCCAGATTCAGCACTCATTGATACATGCAAGATGAATTTGCGACCATCTATTGTTGTTTTTACGGGTTCCCAGTTCACAGATTGGGCTTCATTTATCATAGCAGCAGTTTCTGCCGAGACCAACGGTAGGTTGGCTCGTGAATATGGGATGATTTTCGCCTCAGAAGATAGAGAAAAGAAAAGTAATCCTGGTAATAATTCTGGTAATCGTAATGTGAAAGAAAAAGATACCCTCATGGTTAATCTTTCCAAGAATAAAATGACACCGAATAGTCAGGAATCTTCCAGGCCAAAGGAAGAATACTCTTTTGATGAGAGTGATATCCCAGAGATATTTCAATGTCTAGTAAAGAGTGGCAAACTCCAGATTTCGGAGCCAAAGAGGCCTAATAAGGTGAATCTGACTGACAATCCCAAATATTGTATCTATCATAGATACATTAATCATCCTACCAGTGCTTGCTATGTCTTGAAGAAGAAAATCCAAGAGCTGATAAATGGCGGTGTTATCGCTCTAACCAATGATGACCACGCGGTTACAACCAATATGGTTTCTCTTCAATTCGGAGATTTTCCTCCACAACAAGTACCAGATGGAATTATCCCAATCCCGAAGGCGACGATAAAGATTGTGAATATCCCGCCTCCTAGAGAAGAAAATGAAGGATTGCTGCCTCTTACCTTAAAAACTGGTGAAATTCTGTGGGTACATCCTGACTTAATACCTGAATTAGAAAATGAAGGTAAAACTTCAAAATCCAAGAAAGGCAAGAAAGTCAAAACCTGCAACATGATTTCTCATGTTATTCCAGATCCTGACGATTCGGATTATCTATGAGATGGCACTCCTTTGGAAGATAGACTAAGAGGATTGAATATATGTCCTCCAAGTCTAGCTCCTCCTACCAAGCTCAAACTTACTCATCAGCAGTGGCTTGCCATGAATGGTGCTCCCTTATATCGAGCACAACAAGTCTTTGCTGCTTATGAAAAAGCTCCTACAGGAATTTTTCCTCATATCTCGAATCTTCCTCATGCTCCTGTAGTTACAGAGATCTCTTCTTCTTCCTCTGTGGAACCACTTATTAAAATTCTACTTCCCATTCATTTATACAGTCAGCAATTTGTCCTTCTCATGAAAAAGATGGGCTATGACTTTCAAAAGGCAGAAGGTTTGAATTATGATAAAGGAATACGGCTTCCTTTACAAATTCAAAATTAGAACTCTACTGTTGGATTGGGTTCTGAAGTTCCTCATAACAATCCTTACAAGAAAAAGGCTAAGAGAGGAAAGACTAAATCATGTAATATGGTATTTCCTTCTCCTGAGTCTGAAGAAGAAACTTTTGCTGGTACAAGATCCGGGAAGGAGTACCACAAAGATTATGAGGGATCTTCCAAAGTAGCAGAAGACATAGTGGAAACACTACCAGCTCAACCTTATCCTGTTCCTGCTAAACCATCTGTGGTTGAAAAGGGGAAACAGAAATTAGTACGCTTTGGCGTTCCATTGAAGTCTACTTCCAGTCAGGGGGTGGTGATGAAACCCTACAAATTTGATATTCTAGCTCAGTTAGCCAATACTCCGGCTAGACTATCCATATTTGAGCTACTTCATCTTTCTAAAGAAAGCAGGGAGACTTTGAGTGAAGCTCTACTTCAGGCAGATTCATGCTTGGCTCAACTCAAGAGTCCTGATAATACTCCAGTGTCGTGTCCACAATGTCATAGTGTGATGGAAGCAATTTCCAACATCACCTTTACACAAGAAGATATGCTGTTAAAGCATAACAAACATGACAGGCCTCTGTGCTACACTGGGTATATCGGATCCACTAAAATTGACAGGATTTATATTGATCCTGGGTCTTCAATTAGCATAATTCTTCAGAGTATGCTAAGACCTCTGAGGATTCCTACTAGTGAGCTGACTTACACTAGTACTACAATAGTTGGTTTCAACTCTGGCAAGAGTAAACCACTTGGAAAGATTCGTCTGAAGATTCAGATTGGCGATCTGCGAACTATGGTAACCTTCTATGTTATCAACTCAGACGTATCCTACAATATTCTTCTTGGAAGACCGTGGATTCATGAACACAACATCATGCCTTCAACTCTCCACCAATATTTCAAGTATGTGGATTCCCAAGGAGTTGTAAAGACTGAGTTTGCTGATATCAGTCCTTTCAAGGGTGTTGAAGCCTATTTTTCTGATTCAAGGCTTTATAAACAAGAGCATGTGAAAGAGATATCAGACATAGTTGAAGATCAATCATCTACTGAAGATCAGTCTATTAATGAAGATCCCACAGAAGAACAACCTTTGAAGATCATAGTCAAGGGACGAATCCAATCCCAGTCTGTCAATGATCAGCCTTTGATAATCAAGGTTAAAGGAAGAACTCAAGCTTCATCTGAGGAATCAGTAAATATTCCTGCTAAGAGCCAAGTTCAACCTTTTATGATTAAGGTCAAAGGGCGTACTTCTTGTACGAATGATCCAGAACCACCATTGATTGTCAATCTTGGCAAATCTATGCAAAAGACGGATAATGATCCATTAATCCGACGCATGGCAATCAAATTGTAAATGATGTAAATAATGATCATTCTGTACTTTTTGATATCAATGAAGATTTCTTTTTCGAGTATATGGCTATCAAGTTTATTGAACGAATGACTTTATCTTCTGATAATCAAAGTCGTCAATATAAAGACGACATAGAGCCAGAAGAAACTCTATACATTAACCACAAGGAAAATTCCTTTCCTCTTCAGGTTGATGTTGGACCTTATGCTCAAAAGTTCTTGACATCTTCTCCTTATCTTCTTCCTGTAGTTGCTCAATCGCAAGCTTGTGTAACTTATAGATGTCATAAAGAATCTTATTTCGTGGTTCTGTCTGATAAGAAAAACAAGCACCAAATTGTTTTTGGCCTGGCTAAAAATATCCCTGTTGCTCAGACAGATGATCTGAAAGATAAAGATAAAGGAAGAATCCGAATTGACAAATATAGTCAACAATCTATCAAGATTATTCAGAATATGGGATATGATTTGAAGACTATGCAAGGTCTCAGTCAAGGCAAAGATAGACGACTCCCGTTATGTGGTGATCTGTTTTACCAGAAGACTCGTCATGGATTGGGATATGATCCATCCCACATGTTTAATGACGATATACAAAAAGAATTCTCCTCTAGTTCTTCACAATCATCAAATTCAGAAGAAATCCTATTCATCGAATCTGATATTTCTTACCCCTCGTATGCTAGAGGAGACTATTATGATAAATTTGAGCAGGTATCTTCAACTTTCCATTAGGATTCATTCATTTATGGAATTGAATTGACCTTTTTCTTTTCCCACAAAATATGTTGGTTTATCCATTCTTTTCTTGACGTATACTCTCATGACATCCGTCTTCTTAATTCCCAGCTACTAAGGCTTGGTTAAGCTGATTACTCATTTTCTTGGAGAGAAATTTTTATCTTCTCTCTTACCAGTTGGTATAGAAAGTTGAATTTATTATTTATCACGTTCTTATAACCTCTGAATAAAAATTAAATTTGCTTGTGTTTCCTATCTATCATGTCCATTTGACCTCTACATAGATATTAATCTACTTTTCTTTGAGTTCTTATATACTGTCATGTTCATATTACCTCTGATAGTACTATACTCTAAAACAGAAAACAAGATTTTATTATCTATCATGTCCATATTACCTCTGGATAGATATAATGGGTTGAATTTAAAAGACTTGTCACGTCCATATTACCTCTGATAAGTATTTTCCATCTCATACCTATTGTTTAAATTCCAAATAAACGATAGGATCATAAAACAAATACTTTATCCATTTTTGGCGAAAATATTACAAAATGAATAAGATAAAAGTTGACAGAGTGCTCTTTTAAGGTGGAGCAGAAACATCTTGAAGCAACTTCTTTAGTTCTTCTAGCCGCTTGCCACGAGAATTCATAACCTTCTTGGTAGCCTCAGCACGTCGAGCTTCAAGGGTGCAAATACAAGAAAGTTCAGCGAAGGTGATTATCAGATTATCCTTGGCTTCATCAAGGGTTCTAATGGTCGATTCAGCCCCAAAGGCTTGTTCTTCTAAAATAGAGCTTTGGGTGAGGTACAGATTTCGAGCATCGATCATCTTTTCCTTTTCAGCCTTCAAGCGAGCTAGTTCTGCATCAACTTCGCGGATTTTATTATTTTTGCTCTGAATATCTACGTTTAAAGCATCATAAGCTACTCTGTGACCATGCAGTGCGGGTTTTATGCCAGCCAAAAAGGCTTTCTCTTTGGCAACCTTCAGACTCTATTCATGGAGAGCTGCACTATAGGTGGTCTCCCGAGCAAGATAATCAGCCGTTAAGGCATCATACTCCTCCTGAATGAGGCTTTCAATAGTCTCATTTGATAGCTTGAGATATTCTCTGATCGGCTGCTCAAGGTCCTCTACAATTTTCTCCAATGTTGCAGCTCTCTCAACATCATTGAACATGGCAACATTCTTGATGGTCAGAGCCATTGCCGTCTTCAAAATCTCATAGCTGAGGCCCTTATTCAGAACCATTTTTATTAGGGTTGCCAGAGCTTTATAAAAAGTTTCAGTATGAATCTCAACTAGGAGATTAATTTCTATGCTGGAGCTTGGTGTGGCGGCAATATCTAATCGATCTCTTCTTTAGAGATCGGGAGTAGATGTGGTTGGCACGACAGCAGGATGAGATAAAGTTGTTGCTGTTACTACTGTCATAGCCAAGTGATCCCTAGGAGCTTCAGGGATTGTATCTCCAACACCTACAGCTACCATTGGTGTAATAATAGACGGAGATGGAGCTGTTGTTGTCACTGCTGTCATTACTAATTGGTTTCCAAGAACTTCAGGAGCAATATCTTCAATATCTGTCACTCCAGCCGTTGTGGGGATAATTGTAAGAGCTGGTTCAGGTTCTGGTATTGGCTTATCAGAAACTGGTACTGGATCAGCAGTGACAGTAGAAGATGTTATTACTTCCCCAGTTTTAGTTGGTGATGCAAGTATGCTTTCAGCACCTTCTTCAACTGTCGGCTCCGCAGGATTTTCCATTGCTTCAGTTGTAGTGAAATTTTCTATAGCTGATTCTTTATTCAAGACTGGTTCTCATCTAGCAGCTTCATCATCACCTACAGTGAGGTCTATTGTAGTCTCTTCCTGGTGCTGGTCTTCAGCAGGAGAGGATATTTCAGGATGTGCTTCTTGATGCTCTACCTCGGGTTGTTGTACTCCCTCCTCATCAGCATCCTCTTCTTTAGAAGAAGAAGTTTCATCAGCAGATTCCTCATTTTCTTCATAAATATCTTCTTCTTGAGGAGGAGGAGCTATAGGCTTTGGTGCAATTATGACATCTGTAAAACGAACAGAATAAGTTAGTATACAAAATCATGATATATAATTCCGTATAGGTTTTGTATAATACTTGGAATGTGTGCGTTTTTTTCAAGATATGAGTCATAATCACCATCCCAGTCATCATCTTCGAAGTCAAGAGCCAGCTCGTCTGATGGAATACGCTCTTGATCAGCAGTAGATACAGTAGTAGCACCCCCTGTGACTTGTGCCTTGGTTGGCAAAGATAAATGGAGTGAGGTGCTAAGACGTCCAGGAGAGAAAAGTGTTACAGCTTCTGATCCAACTACTGGTGGAGGGGCTGAAGATCCTTCTCCTAGATAGACTGAAGAAGAACCGACAAGATGATCCTCTTCAATCAAAGTATCATCTTCTGGAGTATAGGCTCTTGGCTTGGAAGGCCCTTTGGTGGTAGACTTCTTCTTCTTCTCCGGAGACTTCATCGGAGAAGTGGTAGCCGCGTTCTGCTTTCGTTTGCGGGTCTTTCCAATAATTATTGGTCCCGCGGCTATCTCCCCAGCTCCTTTAGGAATTACTGCCAGAAATTCATCTATAGTAGCAGTATTGTCTGGTACATCAGGGGTTATCCTGATAGATTATTCAACATTTCCCTCCCGAGCCCACCGAAGACTTCCTTGCATACTATAACCGTCCTCAAAAGAGCGGATAGATGTATAGAAACGAGCATACGAATGAAGTATGTGTAGCTCAGTTGTACTAGTGGCTGTAGATATGCTGAATCTAGTGCCAGTACATGCAGCTCCGAAATATCTCCATGCTCGTGCACCGTCAATCAGCGTTCCATAATGATAGAAGCTGGTGGAAGGATTGCCAACATGAAGTTGGTCATATCCAAACTGACGAGCAAACCTACTTGGCAGATAAGGCTCGAACGTGCAGTTATCTTCATTCCTGTACATCAGATGAGAGGGTCTGATGTACACTAGCCATCGGTAGACAGATCTCGGCAATAAGGCTGATTTATCTACTCTATCTTCAAATTGCACACCAAACATTCGGCCGGAACTGGTGGCCTGGTGCAAAAGAAATTCCAGCCGTGAGAATAATTTAATGCTGCTCGGGTGTCTGCCAATGTTGTAGTTCTCCATGTGGATTTGCTAAATTTTTGGAGAAAAATCTTCGCTTCATCCTCAGGGCCTGGTGGCAACAAATTACAATTGTGGTGTAGTAACCAACCTATCAGATAGGTGTATGGTAACTCCACCCTTGGAAAATTATGAGGAGCATTATTGATTAATTCTTCACCAAAAATCCGTAGACCTGCATTTATTCGGCATACCATTGACGACAACAGGTTGATTCTGTTTTTGAATACCAAACGAACCGCCGGCCACAACACGTTGTGGTGAATCCTATCTACAGTGCTGATCCCTGGCACGACCCATCTTCTCAACTATAAGGATAAAAAGCCTGCCAACAAGGCCTTCTTCGACATCTTCTGACTACTCTGCCTCAGGTAGCTTAAACCCTCAGTCCCCGCAGGGATGTCTCCAGTTTTGGTAGACAGATACCGGTCACGAGCTTTCTGCGACGCCATCAATTCCTGAATTAAATCTGCAGGAATTATAGAGCAAGGTTTGATGATCTGAGTCTTATCTTCTCAGAACCTGCTCTTCTCCGTCTTGGACACTCTATTTTTATGATAAAATAGATAAGTTGTCTATTTGGTTATGTACGCCAAATGTGATCCAGTTTCATACATGCTGGTGCAAATCAAATAATGGCACATAAGTTTTTTATAGACTTGCACCAGTTCGGGGTTCTTCTCCCGAATTTCTGTCAATTCCCGATTGGATGGAATATATTCTTCATAGGGAAATTCTCCCATTGGCAGCTTCGAGATAAACTGCATCTCATGAAGAGCAAGGCCCATTTCGCCTTTCGAGGTGGCAAAAGTTCCAGTCGAACTCATGTACATTTCCATCAAGGCCAGAAATAGGTTTCCGTTCGAAGGAATACCCTGACTAGTGGAAGCTATCGCCTCATACAAACCAATGTCTTTCAGCTCTGCTTCAAAGTTCTTCATCATCCAAATACTTATCTGGATCCAGTTTTGGTTGAATGGAGTCAACCATCCCGGCAGCCTGGGGTTTGTCTGAGGATATAATACAGCAGCCCTCATAAATTTGTTGACGAACATCAGAGTTTGTACTGGTTGAATTAAACCCGAGTCTTCACTGGGATTAGCTCCTGGCATGAGGCCAAAAATAGAAGTAACACCACCATTTGGAACACTAGCAAAATACCCCATGTCATTAGCACGTTCCCTTTTGAAAATAATTCTACCCGGTCTTCCATAAGTGTTAGGAGTCAGATTCCACAACATTTGTCGATGGTGGGTAGCATGAAAGAATGCTGACAAAGGATAATCTCTGTCCATATCCGGGAGATACATGGCTCTATCTCCAAATTTGAATACCCAAGACTCCTTCTTGGGTGTGTCTGGGACTTACAGTCAATTGCATCCCCAAACAAGAAGGCCGGTTTTGCAAATTGTTGTGCATCTAGTGAAGTCAATAAATCTCCATTCATCATAGATAGCAACATCCTATCCCCTTGGGCTGCTATCAATTGTGCCCTCTCTATAGGGTAGTCGGGGTTTGACTGAGGAAATGCTACGTGAGACAGATTCTCCAGATTGTTCGAGCCCACCATGCCAACTGACGAGCCAAAGACTTCTGCAAGAGGATGAATTTGCAAGTCCACTACAAAAAGGAAAAGAAATCAAGTTAGGAAAAAATCTAATTTGATGACATTTATGCAGATAAATTGATCTGAATGCTACAAATTAAATGTAAAAAGTCTTTTGTTTTTATACAAAGTCTTTTTTTATTTTAGAGATTTACGCTGGCACACTAGATGTGGGCGTATTTGAAAATTTTACGCTGGCACATTAGATGTGGGCGTATTTTCAATTTTACGCTGGCATGAGCGTATTTTAGCTTTACGCTAGCACATTAATTGTGAGCGAAATTCATATTTTACGCTGATACGTATAACGTGGACGTATTTTTTATCTTTTACGCTAACACGTGCAACGTGAGCGTATGTTGTTTTTCCAGTTTTTACGCTAACACGTATGACGTGGGCATAAAAAACTGAAGGTTCAGGTTATCTTCTTCTTCCACCTCGACGAGTTTTTCTAGCCGGAGAATAGGGTTTTACCCATCATAGGTGGAGCTACGGCTGGGTTGGGCTGTCGGTATGGTGTCGACGATCGAACGGAGGTTTTCACATGATCGGCCGATGACGAATCAATGGCGGGTTTCTTCCCCTTACTGCCGGCGGCGGATGATTTCTTAGGAGCCATCAGATCAAAGTAAGGTTTTGAAGAAGGAGAAGGCAAAGGGATTCGAGAGTAAGGAAACAAAGTAAAATCCTTTCTCTCCCCGAAGAACCATATTTATAGGGAATTTTTCAAATCGGTTCAAATTCCAGATTTTACGCTGACTGTTGGATATCCCCACTTTTACGCGGATGACTGTTGCGTATGCCGCTGACTGGTCAAATCATGATTTTTACGCTTCTGTTCAAAGTGTTTCAAATTTTGAAGATATTCGAAAACTTTGAAGGGGGTTTTGTAGGAGCGTAAAAAGTGCTTCACACAATGAGTCAAAAGAGATGGGTCATTCCGCTCAAGATGATCTATTTTACGCCAAGGAGAGGCTAGTCACTTTACGCCTAAAGCAGGCTAACCATTTTACGCTCAGGTCAAGCCAATGGTTTTACGCCTAGGACTGGCTAACCACTTTTACGCTGGACAAAGCCTGTCAAGTCTTGCATTTAATGCAAAGTCTGACATGAAGATTTAATGATGGCATATACCACAGAAATCAAAAGGGATTTGTTTTACACAGAGGCCTATGTTGTCGTTTAGTATGTGGACTGAGCTATTTTTACGCTCACAAGTATGGTTTCTTTTACACATGGAGATTATATGAGTTTTTATGCTCAAAAGTCGACGTGTGCGTAAAGTCTATTTGGGCTACTTTACGCTCAAGGTTATTTAATAACCACTTTACGCGGAAAATCCATGACAGGGCTATTTTATGCCTAGTCTACTGCTTTACGCTCAGAGTACATTGGGATTGTTTTACGCCCCATCCTTCTTCACCAGTTTGGAACGTGGTTTGCCTACATGGCTTTTATGCCACACATCTCGAAGAACGTGTGTACGTGTATCCTATTCTTACTGAAATGATGGGACATGTGTCAACGTATACAGAGGATGGCTTCGGTCGTGGGTGGCAGTTGTTAGCGTGAAGATGGAACTTTTGCTGAGTTTTTACGCACAAGAGCCCAAGTCTATAAATAGACTTATTTTTCTCATATGACGGACACAGAGACAGGAGAAGACGGAGAGATTAGAACTCAGAGATTTTTGATTCTCTAGAGCATTCTTCTTCAACCTTTCTTTCAGAACAGAGTAAAGCAAAGCAGGGAAGCATTCGGCCTCGCCATCAGTGCCCAAGTGTGTCGATACCTTTCTGGTGACTTAGTTCTTCCAATTGTTCATCTTCAAGCAGTGATCTTCATCATCATCGTATGGTCCAAGGAACAAAGTGATCATTTACAGATCAGACTTCTACAGCAATACTTTCCCAGAATCAAATTTGTACTTCTTGTACTTTTTCTCGTTTTATTTTCAAAAGCCAATTTTCTTGGCATTTTGTTAAGTAAAACAGTGGGAGCAAATCGACTAAGCCTAGAAAACTCGACCACATATCCATCGACCGTCCTTCCCATCTACTTGAGATTGGTGAATCTGGTCTGCAAATCATACCGAGCTACTGCATCAAAGTACTTCGTCTAGAATTTGTCGCTGAATACCGCCCATAAGACAGGCGTCGCCAATCCAACTGCTAGCATCGCCCACAAGCTGTGGAATAAGTCCAATAATTACAGGCGTACAACAGCCACCTTCTCTTCATATAGAATCCGGGCTGCCTCCAGAATAACCTATATATCCTGTAGCCAAGCATCAGCGGCAATAGCATCTTCACTGCCATCAAAGAAATGAGGGTTCATACGCTTGAAGCTGTTAGCCGCATTATTCCCTTGATAACCAACTCTGTCCCTGGCATCTTGTACTGTCTTCTTCAGGGCATCGCCCCGACGATCTTCTGATGCAAGCAAGTCCCGAATGAGTCCCTCAGGGTTCTATTGTCAGGCTCTGTAGGCTGGGATGGCTGCAGTAGCGGCACTTGCTCCCCAGAAGGCATGAGTTGAGATGTTCCCCTGAGTGCTAGGTTTGGTCACCAGGTTGGGGCTGGTTCACTTGTTGTGCTCCATCTGGCTGATCGGTAGGACCAAGAATAATGCCACTGAAGAAAACAACATGAGGAACAATAAGGAAGGACCAATATAGATCAAGGATAAAGCATCTTATCAGGCCAAGATTCAGGAAGATTAGAAAACATGAGTAGTGATCAAGGGCGAATACTGATTGAGACATCTATTCGGTAAAATTCTCATACATTCTTGATTTATAAGACCTTCGTGGGCCACCACTTAAACCGTGTCATGCCTCAGAACCAGAATACTAGAGAGCTGGCGACAGACACAGCATGCTACGTACATTGAAGTGCAACCCACCTCGCAATACGGTCACGGCTGTGTAGATGCATGAGGGTTAAACTATAATCCATCAGTCTCTTATAGTCAATAACAAATCTAGTGTCTCAATCTCAAGCAAGCAAGTAAATATTACAAGATGTTATATCATCAGACATACAATGTATGGCATCCCAAACATTACATATTCAGATGATCATGAAGCTAGTCATACAAAATGTGAAGACTAGCAAGAGTTAAGTCATACATGATCAACCCTAGGATTTGTTAATCATGTTACAGCCCTTAGGCAAACAGAATTCAAGTTTTGACATGAGCTAACACTTGCTCGGCGGCTAAACGCCTCAAAAGAATAATTTTACAATAGAGTAAGAGAGCAAAATAAGAAATCCACTCGTTGCCAGGGTTGCGACTAGTATTCACCATCTGGCTGGAAGGCAGGTAGATCCTAGGGTGCTACTCCGAAATCTGGCCATACAAAACAAGCTAGGTCAGACCCCAGAAAGAGAAAGTGCCACAAGGGAGGCTTCACTTAGGAACTAAAACCAGCAGGTTAATAAACAGAAGATATAAATAATGAACATAATTAAATAACAAGAAGACAGGGTTAGAATTAAACAAGAGCTTATATTATGAAAATAAGAGGTAAAATATAATTCCCATGTTAACCATGAGGCAAGCATTCAGGCACAGCCAATCAAGTCTACGGCTTGCTATCATTAGCTAACTAGGGTTATCACAAGCCTAGTTACTAACAAGATGCATTTGAGATATTCCCAAATCATAAGCCCTATAGCTATCCAGGTTATCCAGGCGAGGTTGTTTAGAGTTATCAAGATTACATGAGTTGCATAAGTTATAAGATGACTTGGTGTACCTTAGTACATTTGTGTTCAAGAAGTGCCCCACATGACAGTGGCTGGAAATATGCCATACTCGTCGGCAGGTTACAAGTCCACTCAGGTGTGGCCGGGATAACGAGATCACCTATAACTGGAAAAATCTCTCTATATGAACTACTTGATCAATCTAGTCATTAACCTAGTCAGATTCATTATGAATTCCTGACTCTGGTAACCAGGAATCCATGTCCTAGACATGATGCAAGACGAGACAGGTAGTTTGTACAAGCACAATCAAGAGAATCGACCACGGTATCAAGACAAGAGTTACTTAGCAAGTCAGGATAGTCGTCGCAACAGCCTTTCAAGATTATCAGTCATGTCAGTTAACTTGTTACTTGTCAGAAGTGCGCCTCGACGGGCCACTATCAAGATTATACATGTTATTCCAAGTTTGCTTGTTGCTTGTCAGGAGTGCACCTCGACGGGCCACTATCAAGATTATCAAGAAGAATTTATATTATCATGTTCAAGTCAAGGTCAAAGCTCATATCCAAGTCAAGTTCAATAGTATCAAGCTATTAATTTGGGTCATCATAAGTTAGGCCAAATACAAGACACATGTAAGATCACAAGCATATATAACAAGAACTAGAAGAACATGCATGGGGATAAGGACAAGGGGTATCAGGGCCAACAAGCGGCACTGGTCAGGT
This sequence comes from Iris pallida, assembly GCA_029216955.1. NCBI lineage: Eukaryota > Viridiplantae > Streptophyta > Magnoliopsida > Asparagales > Iridaceae > Iris > Iris pallida. Next base: position 12,057,767 of record JANAVB010033015.1, on the reverse strand, counting down.
GGTGCCAGGAAAGTGACAGGTACTGGACCAAAAGGTGCCAGCCACCAAGTGGTACGGGACCAGATGGCGCTGGACCAAAAGGCGCCAAGCTGAAAAGGCGCTAGGCCAAAGGGCACCAGGGCGAGCAGGGTGCGCCTGGGCCAAAAGGCGCCAAGACGAGTAGGGTGCGCCTGGGCCAAGAGGCGCCAGAGTGAGCCTGGGCCAAGAGGCGCCAGAGCAAGCAGAGTGAGCCTGGGCCAAGAGGCGCCAGGACCAGGATGGGTCAGCATGTGCCAGCATGCTCCAGCATGCTCCAACATGCACTAACATATGCCAGCATGCTCCAACATGCGCCAGCAAGCGCTAGCCAGCATGCGTGTAACGCCCAGTCCCCAAAATACGTAGGACTAGGAACGTAATCATGTCAGCTGCATACATACGAAGTATACTCCAATATATGGAACCATCGTATGTATACATAAGCTGTAAAGTATAGAAAGCCACGACACTAATCTCATCCACAAATAAAGAAGAAAGAATTTATAATAACTTATGAATTATTTGTTAGCCCAATGATTATATCATGTTTTTGAATATGGCTAATCAATTAAGTTTAACATAATGACGTCACTAATATTCATGTAATCATTATCATGTTGCTACTTATACTTAGCATTGTCCTAAATGTTCTTTATATCATATTGCTATGCTTATATCAGTTATAATATTTTGTTTGCCTAACATGTATTTGTAGACATGTTGTAAGCATGATGAAACATGATCAAACTAGGACATATGCAATGGAGAATTATTAATGGGCCAAAGACGGCGTTATACAAGAAGATTTCTCTGAACCGTCCATTAATAATTCTCCATTGCATATGTCCTAGTTTGATCATGTTTGATCATGCTTACAGCATGTCTACAAATACATGTTAGGCAAACAAAATATTATAACTGATATAAGCATAGCAATATGATATAAAGAACATTTAGGACAATGCTAAGTATAAGTAGCAACATGATAGTGATTACATGAATATTAGTGATGTTATTATGTTAAACTTAATTGATTAGCCATATTCAAAAACATGATATAATTATTGGGCTAATAATCTCCCCCTTTTTGATTATGGTAAATCCTTTAAGTTTAATATATATACAATAGACGCACGTATCACTAATAAACACATAATACTAGAATATTGTGTGCTAACTTAAACTTATCTGATCCCAATTGCTCCTACAATTGGTATTAGAGCCAGTGCTGCATCTAGAGGTATTATATTCTGATCCCAATTGTTCCTACATTATTGTTTACACAAGTCGTTGGGCGTAGACAAATCTACTTCCAACAAAGAGAGAATACAAAATTTAGAAATTGTCGAGCGATGCGAAGATGACTCAAGTGCAATCATCCTCGATAGAAGAGAGCAAGTCATGGCCTTGGCTAGAGCACCTGAGAAACATCATAAAAGCACACCTGGAGAAATCATCAGGTCCTCAGAGGGACGTAACAAGACACATAATATCATACCATAAACTGAATATAGTTAACTCAACAGAAAATTGCATATGTCTAAACAGATAAAGGTCCTTAACCATTTTATGTGAAAATGTACTTTGAAGACAACGTTCCACACAAGGGCTTTCGAGACTAGAAACATGGCGCGTTAGCGTTTCAACCGATGTACTAATGGCATCTAGAGAAAAATAAATAAATGTACGACACACTAGTCTCTCGGGTGAGTCACTAACGGCAGCTAGAGGAAAGTAAATACATGGCACATTTGTGTTTCAACCAAGGCACTAGTGGCATCTAGAGAAAAGTTAATAAGTGAACGACACACTAGCTCTCGGCTGAGTCACTAATGGCAGCTAGAGAAAAGTAAATGTGTGAAAGTCCCTGCACATAATAACTGTCTTCCCCCTCCCTATGCACTACTCGTGCTGAATCCACACCACGATATTTTTAATAACCGCTAAGTCTTCTAGGCAATTATATTAGCAGTTATATCCTAACGCTCGTCCTGTACGCACCGATGTACGATCGATACGCAAGTCCGAATCTATATGAGACATGTGACATCGTGGCACACAGGTGTCAGGCCAATGAATGCGGCATAAACAAAGGTGGTCCCTTAACTCTAGGCCAAATGTATAAAGAAAACTAAAGTATAGTAATTTGCAACTACATATGGTTTTGAAAGAACAACTTATAAGAAATAAAATATGCATGATATTGAGCAAAAAATTAAACAGTAAAGACAAGGTGTCTTGCCTGATGTTCGAGTGAGGTAAGATGATGTCGTGGCGACGAATCAACAACAGCGGACAAAGAGGAAGGTGTAGGAACAACTTCGAATGCTGAAAATAGTCTATTATCTAATTATAATTAATACTGCACCTATTACATTTATTTAATAAATTCTGAAGTTAGGATATGGTATAGGTTTTTGTATCATCTTTCTGAAAAACAAACGGATCGCATTTTCGTTTTCGAAATCTCCCAAAATCGTAAAAATATCGAAAAACGTTTATTTTTTGGACACTAGATACTCAAACAGTTTTGCAAAAATTTATAGAACGAATTTTGTGTATTAAAATATGTTTTTGGAAACCTTACCTCGATACGATTCTTTTAAAACAACTGGAGGCGAAACGGAGTTCGGAGCTAGGAGATATCGTCGTTCCAAGTTGCTGTTGCTGCTAAAAAGCGGGGCTGAATTTTAATGACGAATTTTAGAGTTTCTATTAGACTAAAAATAATTTCGAATTATGGCTGATAGAAGGAAGATGTATTAGATTTATATAGATATTTATTTCAGATTTATCTCCTAAATTAGATAGGATATGATTTAAATAAATTAGATTTTAGTTTGTTAGGATAGGATATATATAGAGATGCTTTCCTATTAGACTTAGGATTATGATTAACTTAAAATATAGTTCATATTTATCTAAATTATCAATAACATTATTTAAAATTACTATAGATAATAAATAGAGTTAATATTTATTTAAACAACCTTTATCTAATCTCATTTATACAAGCTAAAATATTTAATACTAAATTGACATTTATTCTATATTATGTAATTAAATAGTATAGAATATAAGTAACATGTAAAAAGTAATAAAAGTTATGAAATAAATCCCAAAATTTTGAGAAAAATTGTATAATATAGTTTAGATCCTTAATGTACTAGAAAAATAGCTTTATATATTTTTATACTAAATTCACTAATGAGCATTATACTAAATATATGTAAAATAATATAAATTATATAATAAGCCAATAAATAGTTATTTAAAAATCCAAAAATTTTACAAATATTTATTTTGAAAAATCAGGGAGTTTACAAAAGTCTTATCTAGATAAGGACTAAGAAGAGTTTTAATTTCCCTTGAATTTTTTACTATTTAATTCAAATTGAATTAAAAGTAACTCAATCAAATATAATCCAATGTAGATAGATTCTACCTCTAATTTGAATTGTATTTAAATAACTTAATTTTTTCTAACTTAAATCACCATAGTTAATTATATATTAAATCAACCCATATTTAATATACATTTTTCGAAAAAATATATTAATAATAATAATTAATTTCGAAAATACAAATATATATACACTCGCATGCAAAATAATACTTACATAAAACACAGTTTTTTTTCTAAATTACTAGTTATACTTGTACCATAAAATAAAATGGCCTTTTTTTTAAAATAAAAATAAAGTTTGGCAATCCTCGGCGCGATGCATTACAACTTCAAGCAATATAAAATATTTATCGCCTATTATTTGGAAATATTTTTCTACATCTATATAATTAAAACGTTTTATAAAAATATGTACTTCACACTTATTCGTACTTGACGAGAAATTAACGAAACGCAAACTCGTACGCGACGTATAAATACGAAGTACAAAAATTAATGCCATATTTATTAAAAAAAAGTCATAGTAGAAATTAGGGGTTTTACAATGCGCCAGCCAGCATGCGCCAGCCAGCATACGCCAGCCAGCATGCGCGTCAGCTAGCATGCGTGCCAGCCAACATGCGCGCCAGCCAGCATACACGTCAGCTAGCATACGCGCCAGCCAGCATGCACGTCAGCTAGCATACGCACCAGCCAGCATGCGCCAGCCAGCATGCTTCCTTCTTATCTTCTCCAGACAGCTCCCAAATGTTCATGGAAACCCATGAACTCAAAATGGCATAAATCACTCAAAACAAGTCGGAATCGAGACTTCCAAGGGTCTAAATTGGGTAGAATCAAATTTCCTACAACATAGGACATTATATTTCAAAAATAACAAGGTTTAAGAGATCAAAACCAATAAAAATCGAAAAAAGCTACAAACTTAGATCTACAAGATTCCAACCATCAAAACCGAAAATGTCAAGTTCTAAAGAGCCTTAGAATCAAGTAGAGAAGAGAATGGAATAATAAAATTTGAGATCCATCATGAAGCAAGTTGCACTTGCCTAGGATTTCTTTGTAGGTGGGAAGGAGTTATGGAGAAGAAGAAAGAAATAAATAAAGAAGTTATGGAGGAGAGAGAGTGGAGTTGACTTATATATCAACCCCTTCTCATCTCAAACCAAAATAAACCAAACCAAGCCATGTTGAACCAAGTTGAACCAAAATCAAGTCAAGATTAAACCAAGGCTAAGCCAAGCAAGACAAGTCAAAATACAGGCCACCTGCCAAGTATCAGAAATCTGTTTATGTATCCTGAAAAATGCGTATAACTAGAAACGGGAGTGACAATTATTCCATGTTCTTATGGCTTGCGCATCGAGGCGATCGCCTTTGTGATATTCAATGTTCCATAGAGACTCTTACATTTGATGTAGGTTTCAATTCAATTGTTCTATCTATTGCTCGACACACACTATGTTCATCTCTCGATCGAGCCACGCCCGTGGTCTCGATAAGTTAACTTAGCATACAATAATATATTTACTTAGACATGAAGGAGTAGAAAAGAGAAGTCAAAGTCCACCCCATCTTAAGCCGATACGCCTTATCGTTTCACCGAACTGATGCGCACTACAACAAATAGGGCCTACAATAGCAGTTTTTCTATAGTGTTCCAGTGTCCCTGTTATAGAATGTTATCAATAATAACGTTCTTTCTGTAGTGCTATAAAAATATCTATCTATAGCGTTTTCTGAATGTTGCAGAATATATAACAATCATCTATTTTTTAAAAATAAGATTAGTAATGAAATTTTTTTCAATAGGCAGCATATTCCAAAATTTTCCTTCAAATTTCTAAATCCTTCCTCCCAAATCAAGGAGTCCCTCCCAAATTTCTAAATCCCTCCTCCCGGATCAGCCTGCTCATTTTATCTGGGTTTACAAAAATCCCCCCTTCTTATTTCCTTCTCTCTCTTTCTCACGATTCAGCTCCCTCTATCTCTCTCTCTCTCTCTCTCTCTCTCTCTCTCTCTCATACACAGACCTCTCTCTCTCACACACTATGTTACCTTCACCATGTCAAAAATTTCTCTTCTCCCAAATCTCTCTCCTCTGATCCGTAAGAAACCCTACTTCGACCGTTCGACCTCATGACAGCGATACTCACCAACAAGCTCGGCACCGAAGGGATCCCACTGGAGGCCGTCGTGATCGTCGATAATCGACAACTCCTCGTCCCCATCACCACCTCCATCGTCGTGCTCGAACTCGCCTCCTTCTTCCTTATGCACCGCTCCTCGTCTGAGAGGACAACCCAGTTGATTGAGTCGCTGAAGTCGTTGATCGTGCCGAAGGTGAAAGTTCCAGAGGTCGAAGACGAAAGGAAGAAGGTCACAGTTTTCTTCGACACACAGATCGGCACCCAAGGGGTTCGCCAAGGTGAGGATCAGGGTTAGGGCTCCTTTTTTCGTTTAGATTCGGAACTCTTTCTTGACTTCGACTTTAGGTTCCTTTTCTGTTGAGGCGCTCGCGGAGGAGACGAAGGCGAGGTAGGGCAAGGCCGTCTTCAAAGTCGTCGATCAGGTAGAAATCACTCAAAATTTAAACTAAATTTTGTTGCTTTTAGAGTTATTGAGCTGTTTGATCTTGGATTCGAGTCGTGTCGAGCAGTCACCAAAGAGCTGACCTATGCTCGGGTCGAGATTGGAGTTGGTTGATCCTTGTGGAGAAGGAGTTCGAGCTAGAGGAGGTTGGGTACTTCCCCTTGTGTCAGTTCATTGCATTGGATGTTCACTAAAGGGTAATCTTCAGTAGGTAATCTCTAAAACTCCTATAGATCCTTATTTATTTTCCTGTCAATTAGAGATTTGCTAGTTGGTCACCAAGTGTTTGATTAATTTTCTATGAAAGCTGAAAACAAAAGTAAGAATATGGACAACTAATTTTGGATCATCGTATTGATGGTATATATATTAGATTTGAACTAAAAGTAGGATTTAGGTAGAGGAGGGAAGATGGGTAGCTGTTGCTTTCAATATGTGTGTATTTGTGTATATCAGTGATTGAACCCGTAGATAGGAATTTGTGTGTTAGCATATATCAATATGCATTAAGTATGTAACAGTTGATGGGTTTGCATGTGCTACGAAAATAGCCATCTGTGCATACACAAAGACTGGTACCTTATTAAGGTATATGCTTCTTACCTGTAATATTCATCTTCATGGTAAGAAGAATAATTTGAATGCTTAGAATTGTGGATGATACATCTTTAAGATCCTTGCTTTTTTGCTATGGTGGTTTCTTTCTGCTATGGTTGTTTCTTTCTGGAGCAAAGTTATGAGTTCCCTCCAAATTTATCAGAAAATAGTTTTCAGCCCAAATTGATTTTGCAAAGTATTTGTTGCCAATATATTATATGGTGCCAAGAGCAAATAATGTTTCTTCAATATATAGCTATCGGGATAAGATATTCCCAGCTAGTCATGCCAGTAGAGAAATGTATGTCTGATGTTGTGTATCTTCTTTATTATTAAAGTTTTGGAACACCATTGGTCAACAATTATATCTAACCAGTTTATGCATACTGTGTGGAAATGGTATATAAACCGCTGATGCACATGCATAAGTTGTTGTTTACACAGATGCCTCTGTTTCCCAATTATGTGTTCAAGAGAATTGGATTTTGCTATGGGATTCCTTAAGAACCTATAGATATATATATACCACTGTTAGTATAACCTTATTTTTCCTAATGAACTATGGGGGAAGGGAATGATGTGCTTTGATGCAGCAGAATAGTGTATCTGCAAGCGACTGTGATAATGCAGATTTCATGTGTGTGTGTGTGTGTGTGTGTGTGTGTGTGTGTGTGTAGGAAGGAGTGTGTTTTAATATGTAGAAGAGCAGCAGTATAATATTTGCAATATTGAATAGGTGTGCCATGAGTACAATTCCGACAGGAATGAACTAATGCCTTGGCATCATCACCAATAATTAAATCTATACTAATATAGCTCTAAAGATTAGCTGCTAGTCAATTTTCATAGTGTACCAACAATTATAGTATCGGGACTATTATTCTAATTACACTGCAGGTAGTAGCAGAAAGAACAGCTTCTAACAATTAGTAGCAGAGGTTGTCACTTTACAGTTTCAACCAATGCTGACGACCACTCCGTGACGGCGTTGCCACATTCAACTGTCGACCATGCCTAACACCATGGCGACTAATCTCCACCGAGAGTGACTATCTTTTCCAGCGTCGATAACGGTAAGTCTATGGTGTTGTTCTTCCGTCCATTCTTTATCTTACTTGAATGGTTCTATCTTCATCAATGTCCAGTGCTCATCAAGAAAGTCTCGACTGAGTTTAGGTCCTCTTGACAACACTAGAGAGCATTGGTGAGCAAGTTCTTCGCTGATCATTTGAATTCTATTTGTAATATTTGAACACCACCTGTCTGTTATAATGTTATAATGCCACAGAGAGCTATCAATGTTCGGATCAGACACGAGATTTGTTGTGTCCGCATGATTCAGATCTGGTACAGACATCTGTCTCCCAAGTTAAGCCTCTGCAGCAGCAATTACTCGTGTCAGCGAGTATTAAAGCTCGGGCATGCTGAACTTCGTGACGCGACACTGGAAGTTGGGATTCTGCATCTGGAGGAGCATCTTGGCAAGTTCTTTTCATGCCGGGACTCCTTATCGAAGGAATTTTGATTGTGCAACTATCAACTATATCCACTTCAATTCGATCTCGATTCTTGACTACACCGATAAGCTCCCTGAACCGATGAGACGTTTGATCTTTTCTCTTTGATTTTCTGATCACTTTATCAATTTTTTATCATGAGGGGTCAAACTGATCCTCTGAATTCTTCTGTTCTGACCTGCTCATCGTGTGCTCGAAAAAATGACACAGAAGGAATTATCATCTCGAATTAATCAAGTTGGTGACCATGAGCGGCTTAAACACAGGGACTTTCTATCTGTATAATTGGATACAGGCATCTCTTAGTTGACTGTTGTGTCTGTTGAAGTCGGACATGTTGAACTCTGAATACGCCAGGTACCATTCTCTCAACATCTGTTCCTTCCCCTATGTGTAGTTTCGAATGTTGTGAGCATCCTTTTTCATTAGGTGTTCTCTCGTTATTTTGATCGAGCAACTGACATATACTGATTTGCAGCCCATGGTCTATATTGGGTTATCTCGATAGTGCCGTATATGGTATGCCATGCTCAGGTTTTTATATGAGAAATCTCTTTGTTGCATTTTTGAATATTTTTGATGTATTCATGTTGCTCTTATCTGCCTTTACTAGTAATGTTTGTAGAATTTTCAACTATCTGGCCTTTATTTCCCCTTCTTCCAAAACATTTTAGTAACTTTCTTTTTATCTTATTCTGGAGATATGTTGATGTTATATAAAGTATGTTCTTCAGCATATGTGAAAATTCTTCCTGATATGGGATGTATCTTTGAACTTTCAGCCTTTCCTGCACTTATTCCATTCAGAACCTGGAAATGGCCTTTGGAAGCGCAAGGCTAATGCTGCATTGCGTAACTACACGGTATGCTCGTGATCCTTGCATAACTGTTTTGTGGTCTAACTATGACTTGATGTTATATGCCACCATATTCTTTCTTTCATATTTCTTTGTTGCTGAAATGAAACATACAATTTTTTCAACAATAAAGTAACATGATACTTATTTTATTGGGTACATTGAACACCTTTACATGATTAGTACTGTTCATTTCCACATTGTATACATGTATACAAGATTAGTTGTTCAACTTTAGTTTCCGTAATCTGGATTTTCTATTATAGTCAAATTATTCCTCGATAAATTAGGAAAACCATATCCCTAACATGCAAGCTATTCCTTGGAAGATTGGTGATACTATCTTGTATTATTGTGGTTAAAATGTAAGAGTTGTACTGGAGTAGATGTTACTCTGAAAATTTAAATCCAAATGGATAGGAATCAATGACGTATATGAATTTGTTTGCTAGAGGTGTATATAAGTTTGTTAGAAAGGTTCTCATGAGATTTTTTTCCAAGTAAGCATTACACTAGTTAAAGTATGGAGCAAGTTTTGCACTATCGATCGGCTATATTGTATCGTTTTTCTCTCCTCTGGAATATTATCTGTGCAAACTAGCGAACCGATATAATGTAGGATGCAAAGCTTTTTTAGAAATATTTGGATAAAGGCCCTTCCAGCCGGACCATAAAAGGTCTTCAACCCTGCCTTTAACAGTACCCTTAGTACTCGTGTTGTATGGATTAGATTGTCACCACCATCAGCCTCTGAGTGAGTTTTACATGATTCTGGTCTTCTGATGCAAACCCAAATCCTTGATCTCTCATCACTGAACTTATCATCTAAGGATGCATGCCACGATCCTATCTCTGACTCCTGAAGAACACACAAAAATTGAGACTCTTCTTCAGCAAAACAGTGTGATATGCATGTTAAGTTTTCTTTTGAAGATGTGGTTCTAAGGTAAAGCTTCTTAAATAGCAACTATACCTGAATGACTATAGAATATGGGGGTGGCATCACAAGCCTCAGTACACCTTTGACAAATGTATATCAAACTTGAAAGCGAATGATGCCATGAAAAGGTGAAAACATACATGGTTGACATAGTGCTAGCCGTTCATCAAGACAAAAGTAAAAAAAACAAGCCCCATCTGAGCTTTATGGGAAACACCCATCCAAGTTTCAGACTTTCTATGTTATATAAAAAATATAAACAAAGAAATATTCACAGGGCATTATATTTCACATAGTTGAACAAAACCAAACTGGTCCTGAAATCTGGCATTGCTAAGATGATATGACAGTATAAAACTTCAAATTCTGGCATCATTACTTGATAGTGGAAAATATAGCCAAAGGCCCAAAAACTAGTACCTTTATCCAAAGGAGATAAAGCAGCTTCATCCATTTCATCTTGTCTTCATTCGTCATCTAATCTGGCACATAGTTTTCCTTCATGCATGGAATGTCTATTTGCCAAAGGTACAATATGTATGGACAAATTAACAAATATGCAGCTAGAAGTACTGCAAAGTTACTGTATGACTGGGCGGGAAATCCAAATGTATACGATTTAATTGCTTTGTCAGTTTTGACAGATTTGGCATGCACCGTGAAAGATGAGCAGAGCACCAAATGTAGAAGTGACTTTGACAGCCTGATTGGTTGTGATGAAGTTCGCTGCGTGTTCAATTCCAGAAAGCATGCGGTTGATCTTCCCACTACCAAAATAAGTCGTATTGGCGACGAATTTAGCGACGCAAGTCATATACGTCGGTAATATTTGTGAATTTAGCGACGTTTTATAAAAACGTCGTTGAACGTCACTATCAGCGACGTTTATCGACCGTTATGCCACATATTATGCTTTGGAAAGCTGATGTCGCGGTCTAGTCGCAGAATATCGCTATTTTCTTTAAATCAGCGATGTTTTGCGACTCCATATTAGGGACGTTGGCAGTTTTTTTTAATAGTGACGTTTAGCGACGTCCTTTGTGGACGTCGCTAAAATGTTTCATATAGGGTTCCACCCGATCGATCTTCTTTTTTTCTTTCACCAAAAATTTCCAATCTCCCGCTCCCCAAATTTCTCTCCCCCTTTCTCTCTCCTCTCCGGGGACCCCCTCCCTCCGGCGACCCCTCCCTCCAGCTACCCCCTCCCCGCGGTGACCCCCTTCCCTGCGGCGACCCCCTTTCCTCCGACGACCCTCCGCCGTTGATTTCCCTCGTCGATGCCGACACGACTCCGACGCCAACCCGACCCCACCGCTGCTCCAGCCCCGACGACTCCGATCCGACTCCGACCAAGGCAGGTAAACCCTAACCCTAACTCCCTCCTCCTGACGTGCTGACACAGACACGATATATTAGTACATGCACTAGCCATGTTAAGCAACAATGAACAAGTCTAATCCTTGTATAACTTCTCCCTCCCTTGAATCTACCCTAACACCCACCTTTGCAGTCAACTTTTACATCGAATTGGTGTGTCTGATGGTGCTACTGAAAAGGACAATCTTCTTGGTTCATTTGAAGATGTTTTTCATTTGCATTTTAGGAATTCTTACCGCAGGCAGTTTGGGATCCATTGACGGAGGTTAGCATATTCTTCAGGGACCTTTGTTCTAAGAAATTGCTCGTTGATCGTCTAGAAAAGCAAGAGAAGGACATTACGGTAACACTGTGCAAGCTAGAGAGGGTGTTCCCTCCTGGATTCTTTGACTCTATGGAGCATTTGCCGATTCATCTTTCCTACGAGGCACGTGTTGGTGGACCCGTCGAATATCGATGGATGTACCCGTTCGAGCGACATTTGAATCACCTAAAAAGAAAGGTAAAAAATAAGGCTCGGGTCGAGGGTTCTATTTGTGAAGCCTATATTCTCGAGGATCCTCAATGTCTTTCTTAGAGACCATTATGTCGCTTCACTGACAATGTTTCTGGTAGATAGTTTGCAATATTTTCTTTACTCATGGTAGTAATTTTGTAAAGTTTAGTCACCTGAAAAAGCACATCAGGTTTTAAACAACTATTTCTTTGTTTTCAAGTCCATGCCTTGTTCCAAGTATTAAATTTATTGGTATTGTTCTTAGTATGTTGCAATAATATTTGCTTTTCTTTATAATGTATCTTTGATGATTTCAGGATGGACTAAACCTATATGCATTGGAAGGCATGCATTTGGTGATCAGTATAGAGCAACTGATATGGTTGTCAAAGGGCATGGCAAGCTTAAATTAGTTTTCGGTATGGCCATATAATGTTTATGTTGCATTTTGCATAACTCAAAATGTTATGGTATAATTACTAGTCCTATTGCTTTATATTTATTGACCATTCTAAATGATTTTAAATGTTGGAAATTCTTGAGTTTCATCTGGAGTGCTAATGTGTTTTCTTCAAAATTTTGTGTAGGTTGGGGGGTAAATTTTTGATGGTTGTGGATATAAGCTAGAAGGAAAAAATCGATCGAGCTGCATTTTGCCTACAGACATTTTGTATGAAAATGGAATGGTTTAGTTGAATTTTGGGCTAGCGTTAGGTTACAAACATTTTGTACATCTTGAATTCTCTTTACATGAAAAATTTATTTTGGACTACTATTTTGATCACTTTAGGAGTACAACAACTTTTTGTACATCTTGAATGTTTTAATAAAAAATGTATGAATTTATTTATTTTGGCAAACCTTTTCTATATCTTGATTGATCAAAATGGAAGTCGCGATTGAAATTGTTAAAATCAAAATTATGATTCAGCATGAATTTTTAAATGGTTAATTGTATGTGATACATAACAAGTTATTCAGATTGGAATTGTGTAGCAGATTTATAGCATCAAAATGTAATAGCATTCCAAAATGCTATTGGTGCATAACACTTTGAACTATTAAATTCTACAACATTCATAAAAGCTATAGTAAATCAACATCATTCATCTTCTGAGTCGCTGGCTTCACTTTTATGCCATATGCTGGTATTGGCATACTTCCGTGATGTTGATCTCTTCAGGTTCCCTTTCTCATACATGTTGCTCTTCTTGCTTGATGATGAGTTTGTAGGACAATCCTTCTTCATGTGTCCCTTCTTCTTGCAGCCGTAGCAGACAACATCATCTTGATACCAGTTGTTGCTGCTATTGTTTTCTTTGGCTTTCTTCTCATATCTCATGAATCTTTTGAATTTCCTTGCTATGAGTGCCTGATCTTCAGCATCAGATTCGCTGCTGTCTGAATCACTTTCAGCAGCTTTTCTGTACTGAGCCTTGAAAGCGATCGTCTTCTCCTTTGGTGCAGGCTCTTCAAAATCTTGTAGCTCCAGTTCATGAGTGAGTAGCTTACCCATGAGTACTTCAAGGGACATAGTTGTGAGGTCGTTCCCTTCAATGATTGCAGTAGCCTTTGGAATCTAGTTCTTGGTAAGTGCTCGCAGGAGTTTGCGAATCTTTTCATGGTTACTGTAATCTTTGCCTAGGGAGGACAAAGGATTTACAATATCCAAGAATCTTTCGAACATCTGAGTAACTGTTTCGTTGGGCTTCATCTTGAACACCTCATACTCTTGAGTAAGTTTGCTGACCTTTGATTCTTTAACTTGAGTCGTACCTTCAAGTGTGACTTCAAGAAGCCTCCACATTTCATTAGCAGTTGTGCAGATAGACACCCTATTAAATTCAGTTCTGTCTAAAGCACAAAATAAAGCGTTAATAGCACGTGCGTCAAGACTGGCCTTTTTCTTTTCTTCCTCTGTATATCTGTTATGGGGTTTTTCAACTAAAATTCCATCAACATTTATATGAGGTGGCTTTTGATAGCCATCAATAACAATAGACCATAAATCAAAGTCAAGTGATTTCAAGAAGAAACTCATCCGTATTTTCCAATAGGTATAATTCGTACCATCAAACAGTGGAGGTCTGTTTGTGGCCTGGCCTTCACTTATGAATTTCACAGTTGCCATGTGTTGTGTTGTGATCTATATAACAATTAGTTAAATGAATAAATAATTGCAATGTTACCTTGCTTTACCTGTAACACCCGTTCTGATACCAATTGTAGGAACGAAATTGTAAAGCAGAATACTCTAGAGGGGGGTGAATAGAGTTGGCAGCGGAATAATGCTAATTAAAAAATGTTAGCAGCAAGATCACAGAATAATAATCACAACTAAATAATATAAAGGTAGAGATAAGAAAGCAAACGCAAAGACAGCGATGTATACTGGTTTTCCTCTGTTGAGGACTAGTCCAGTCGGTAGAACTCTTACTACCAGTTGAATCCTCTATTGGCAAAACTGCAAGTTTTCTTACGAAGTCCTTGCAACTTCTACAACGCGATCTTTGATACGAAGAACTCGTCCAACTTCAATTGTAAAGAGGTATACTTCTATCAAGCCTTCTGATTACAATCACTCAGAAACTTCTAGACCGCACCGCACTGGCAAAACGACTAGAGGATTGTAACTGGCTTGGGATCTGAAAATTAAAGCTCGAGAAAAACTCTTTGGAAGATAGTAAGCTTTAAATAGAGAGAAGATTAAAAGTGAATGAGTGAGTTAAAATGATCGAAATCCTTCTCTATTTATAAGAGTTCCAAAGACAGAATTCTGGCAGAATTCGGGCAGAACTCGATAAAAAAATCTTGGTCAAATCCGCAACTGCAGGAGGACCAAGTTCCAAGGAATTCAAAAACAAAACGGCCACTAACCGAACTCTGGCCGAGTTCTGTCAGGGTTAGGTTATGGTTTTAAAATTAGTTTTTGGGGAATTTTGAAAACTTTTTTGGAGCTTTTGTAAATACGAATGTTTTTCAAAACTAAAGACATTTTAAAAACATTTTGAAATCATTTTGGAATAGCCTATTTGCCAGTACGAATCGGTGTACAAAGTATTCCTAGACTCAAATAAAATGAAAAATACATTGCTCAAAGAAATACAGACTCGAACAGAAAAACAGCGCTTCGGTCTTGAACTGAGTAGATAGCTGTTCTTGATCATGTCCAAGAGTCCGAGATATCCTGACTAGCTTCATATATCGAGACAGAGTTTGATCAATTATTAAAATCAGTTTGACCATATGACCAATGGGCCAACAATCTCCCCCATTTTGATAATTGACAAACTATGAATGATATAACATCTTTTGAGTAAGATACCATAAAATTGTTTAACATTGTTCAAAAATTGTTCAATCCCTATATTATTCTCAAAAACAAAATGTTAGATCCTATTTCTCCCCCGTTGTCACTTAGAAAAATAATTGCAAAAGAGAAAAACTCCCCCACAATCAATGCATAAGAAACAAACAGTGAAGAAAACACAAAAAAATAATGTCTCATACAGTTTATAACAGAGAATTATAATACAACAGTGAGAATAACAGAGAATTATGTCACAGGCAGTTTATAATATAGAAGTAGATAAAGATGCTATAAATAAATAAATAAACTGATATGAAAGATAAACTACGCATCCCATAAAGATAAAATTATGTTCAAGAAACATCAATAAATATCCAGTACAAGTCAGATAATAAAAAGATAAAAAGACAGAAACTTGGAATGTCGGAGCATTTCCAAGTGTACATTAAACAATATCTAAGTCTCAAAAATCAGCTAATATATCACATCTCCTCATCATCATCATCATCATCATCAGCATGACCGACATGTCCAGAAGGACCAGCTCCAGAAGTACCAGCGCCAGAAGGGTGAGGAGGGGCGCCAGTGTAAAACTCACCGACATAGTCTCGAGGAGGAGCACGGTCAGAACGGTACCAATCATATGCGTTACCGGGCTGAAAGTAGGCATGGACAGCCTCATCCTCACAGCCGTAACCAGAGAAGGCTGGATCTCTAGGAATAGAACCGACAGAATGTCCAGTCTGAGCAAATCGGAGATCAGCGAGAGAATTTGCTATCGTCTGATAACGAGTGACATCACGGAACTCACGTTCGCGGGCCATATCCATCATCGAGACGTACAAATCAGAAAGATGCTGGTGTATGCCTTCAAAGGTCATGGCATACTGCTGAGAAGGTAGAGGAGGTGGAGCAGTAGGAGGAGCAGTAGCAGTCATACTATGACGAGATAGCTTAAGAAACTTGGGCTCAGGGTCTTGAGTATAAGTTGACAAATCAATATCAAAAACGCTGGAAGATGCGTGGGAGAATCATCGCATAAGAGAGATTTCTATCTCTTGCACGACAACGTCCCATCATCTGGATAATGGTCTTAGGGGCAGAAAAAGGAATCCCCTTAAGAATGTGATACATATTAGATAGTTCAAGTGATGTGACATCATCCTTTGAAGTAGACTTCGGAAGGAGAGTGGAGTAGATGATACGGTGCAATTCATAATTAAACAAGTTCAAGTTGTTTGCCTTGAACTTTCCAGAGCGAACTCGATCAAGTGCACAGAGTTCAGCTTTGAAACTAGCAAGTGTCGTACCGTCGGGGAAATCAAATTCAGTGATATCAACAAAAGGTGCACCTTCGTTAGACAGACCAAGGATTTTCGCTAAGAGGACATCACTGAACTCGATGTCTAGTCCGCCAACACGAGTACTTACGTCAAACGTGTTTAATATGATGTTGCAGTAAAAAAGTCTATTGGCATTAGTTGCTACCGAAAAACAAAGTTTAACAACGTTTTGTAACCCTAATGCCTCAAAATAAGGGCAGTGTTCTGGAAATACAGTCCATTTGATAGGAGCGCCTGTGTATATGGATCTCATGGAAAAGTCTCCATACCACAGAAGGGCTTGATCTAGGATTTGAAAATAAAATGCGCCATCGCTCGATTGAACTGGCAAAAAGAGGGAATCCATGGGTGGATTCGAAGATGATCCTTCCTCACTAGGATTGGTCGTCTTCTTTCTCTTGAAGGGGTTAAATCCCTTAGGCGGTATTGTGCAATAAAAGTAAATATGCACGAAATTGAAAGGAGGAGAAATACGAAGTTATACCTTTCGAGATTCGAGTATGTTGTAGAGGACAACGATCTCCGCACGAATCCAAAATTTGGATGGATTTCACCATGTAGATTGGAAGAAACGGAGTGGTAAAGAACTAGGGTTTGAGGGCTCTCGCGCGGCTGTTGTTGCTGTGATGGTGGTGTTTAGAAGCAATAAAGAAGAAAGGCTCTCGAGTTCTGGTTATATAACCAGATACCACTAACCGAACTCGGGCTGAATTCGGTCCGAATTCTGGCCGAATTCGCCTAGGGTTCTGTTAGTTGGTTTCTGCCACTTTCTTTTTCATTGACTCATTTCAAAAATTTAATTCAAAGATTAGTAATTTTTACCTTCAATTAATATAATTAATATTATTTTATAGATTAAATATCGTTACACAGTAAATGTCTCAGATTAGCTGTAGGAGTACTGTCCCAGCTGGCGGAGGTTCACCGGAGAACTCTTAAGTACCGCTTCGCTTCAACCGTAGTTGTGGTGACAGACAGACTCTTTATTGTCTTGTTTCTAACACAATTTTTGCGTATTGAAATATAATCATAAAACAAAATTAATTAACATAATTGACGTCCAAAATTCCTAATTCTCGACGTAAATAATTGAAACGATCTTCTGCTAGAGGTTTTGTGAAGATGTCAGCTAATTGATTCTAAGTATCTATGTACACAAGGTCAATATCTCCATTTTGATGATGATCTCTAAGAAAATGATGTCGGATCTCAATATGCTTAGTACGAGAATGACATACTGGATTCTTAGTCAAATTAATTGTGCTCGTGTTGTCACAGAAAATGAGAATGTGTGTGTAAAATAAATCATAGTCTTCTAAGGTTTGTTTCATGCACAAAATCTGAGCACAACAACGTCCTGCGGCGATATACTCAGCCTCTGTTATTGATAGGGCTACAGAATTTTGCTTTTTACTAAACCATGAGACTAAAGCATTGCCTAAGAAATGACATGTACCACTGGTACTTTTTCTATCAACTTTGCATCCAACAAAATCTGCATCCGAGTAAACAATAAGGTCAAAGGACTTAGTTTTGGGATACCATAAGCCAACAGAAGAAGTGCCCTTAAGGTATCAAAAGATACGCTTAACTGCACACAGATGTGATTCATTTAGATTAGCTTGAAAACGTGCACACAGGAAAACACTAAACATAATATCTGGACGACTAGCAGTTAAATAAAGTAAACTACCGATCATACCTCGATACTTACGTGTGTCGACCAGCTTGCCTTATTCATCAATATCAAGCTTTGTTGAAGTTGCCATCGGAGTGCCAATAGGTTTGACATTATCCAGATCAAACTTTTTTAGCAAATCTTTTGTGTACTTGGCTTGATTTATGAATGTCCCATTGTCAGTTTGTTTGATTTGCAGTCCGAGAAAGAATTTCAGCTCTCCCATCATGCTCATCTCAAACTCATTCTGCATACACTTAGAGAATTCTTGACACAGAGATTCATCAGTAGATCTAAATATAATATCATCAACATAGACTTGTATTAAGAGAAGCTTGCCATTAAAAGACTTAATAAAAAGTATAGTGTCAACCTTGCCTTTTAAAAAACCGTTGTCAAGTAGAAAAGAGCTTAGACGATCATACCAAGCACGAGGGGCTTGTTTTAAACCGTATAAAGCTTTCTTCAACTTGAAAACATGATCAGGGTTTTTAAAATCTGTAAAACCTAGAGGTTGTGCTACAAAAACTTCTTCTTTTATAAAACCATTTAAAAATGCACTCTTGACATCCATTTGAAATAATTTGAAATTATAAAAACATGCAAATGCACATAACATGCGAATGGATTCTAATCTCGCAACTGGGGCATAAGTCTCATTGTAGTCGATACCTTCTTCCTGATTGTATCCTTGAGCTACGAGTCGAGCCTTATTACGAGTAACTAAACCATTCTCATTAAGTTTACTTCGGAATACCCAATGGGTGCCAATGACCGGATGATCAATAGGCTTGGGAACAAGTTCCCAAATTTGATTCTGTTCAAATTGGTTTAATTCCTCTTGCATAGCATCTATCCAAAAATTATCACAACATGCTTCATCAATGGTTTTGGGTTCTAGCTGTGAAATAAATGCAACACTAGAAAAAAAATATCTCTACTTGATGTACGAGTACTTACACCTTTGGTAATATCACCAATTACCAAATCCTTTGGATGATCAGCCGTAAATTTTAATCTTTTCGGCAGACTCTGAAGGTAGCTGGTTCCTGGATCTTCTCTAGGAGGATCAGCTAGTGCTGAGCTTGGTTGAGAATCAGCTGGTGTTGAGCTTGGTACAGTTAGATCTTCGCCATTGTCATCGATAGTCATTTGATTCAATTCATTAAAGGTAACATTGATTGATTCTTCGATGATCATAGTTCGTTTGTTGAAGACTCTGTATCCTTTGCTCTTGGCCGCATAACCTAAAAATATACCTTCATCAGCATTTTCGTCAAACTTTTCCAAGTTGTCTTTTGTATTAAGAATAAAGTACTTACAACCAAATATTCTAAAATATGAAACTGATGGAATTCTATCAAACCATAACTCAAATGGAGTCTTCTTCGATTTTGGTCGAGTTAGAACTCTATTGAGAACAAAACAAGCTGTATTGACAGCTTCAGCCCAGAAATATTTGGGTAGACTAAACTGGTTTAACATTACTCTGGCCATTTCGGATAGAGTTTTGTTTTTACGTTCCACAACTCCATTTTGTTGTAGGGTCCTAGGGTAGGAGAACTCGTGTACAAAATCGTGTGTGTCACAAAATTGCTCAAACTCTGCATTCTCGAATTTGCCACCATGATCGCTTCTAATACGAGTGATCATGTAACCTTTTTCATTCTGTACTTTCTTGCAAAAGGCAACAAATTCGGATAATACATCATTCTTGCATGTCAAGAAGTATACCCACGTGTATCTAGAGTAATCATCTACAATTACAAAAGCATATAGCTTACCTCCGAGGCTAGCAACTCTGCTAGGACCAAATAAGTCCATATGTAACAATTGTAGAGGTCTAGTAGTACATACTGCGTTTATTGACTTAAATGTGGATCTGGTAGCTTTGTTCTTTTCACATTGGCTGCATACCGAATCCTTCTTGAATGTTATGTCCGGTAAACCGCGTACTAGCTTCTTCGTGGATAATCTTGAGATTGTGTCCATATTTGTGTGACCGAGTCTCATATGCCACAGATGACTCTCATCACTTTTAGCCATTAAGCATCTACCTGAAATGTTAGTTTCTTCCAACAAATAGAAAATATATATGTTGTCTTCCCTGATACCTTCAAAGATAGTACTACCAGTTGAGCTATCAACTATAGTACATTTATCTTTGCCAAAGTTGATGCCATAACCATGATCAGCTAGATGACTTATGCTGAGTAGATTATGCTTCAACTCGGTAACCAGACAGACATCCTTAATCACAGGATAGGGAGACTTACCAACATCACCGATACCAATGATATACCATTTCAAGTTGTTACCGAAGGAGACATAGCCTTCCTTCTTCTTCTACGACCGTGTTGCAAATAATGTAGCATCACCGGTCATATGCCGTGAACAACCGCTGTCGAGGATCCATTTGCTTTTAGCATGTGAAAGGTGTTCCACCTACAAAATAATTTGCAGATGAAACTTTTGGTACCCATTTCTTGTAGGATCCTAAAATGTTAGCTTTTGGTATCCAAGCATAAATATTTAAATCAACAAGCTTTCTGATTCTACATGCAGGAGAAATATAACCAATGAGGCCACAATAATGACATTTAGCATGTTGAGTGTTGAAAGCTGAGTGGTGTGCATGGTTGGTAGGTTTAGGTTTTCTAGTATAGAAGAAAGCATACCTATAATCCTGTTTGGGCTTAACCTTTTGGGGTAAAGGTTTGATATGGTTAGGTCTGACAGTGTTTGGTTTGGGAATGTTCCGATTTTTCGGTAAGTGACACGTGTTAGGGTAGGAAGCAGCAGTCTCAGGCTGTTTTCCTAACCTAATTTCCAATCTTTTAGAAGTGTCGTACAGCTTAGTATAGTCAGAAGTGAGTGCTTCCATTCTGACTTGTGCACATTGAAGACTTTTCTTCTCTTTAGAAAGTTCTTCTTTCAGTTGGTCAATAACCTTGCCTTTCTCTTCAGATGACTTGGTAGTCTCGTGTAATAAGAGCTTGATAGAAGAAAGCTCACCAGACTCACTAACATTATTTCTAACCTCAGCTAGTAGGTCGGTAAGTCTTCCTATTTTACCTTTGTACTCTTTGAGTACCTTCTTAGAGGTCTAATATTTGCTACACAGTTTCCTGTAATCACTTATCAGTTCACTGAAGGCATCTCCTAATTATTCAAAGGTGAAGTCATCATATGTATCAACTACAGGTTCAGAGAGTACCTGATAGGATGCCATAAAGCATATATTTGCAGCGTCTTCTGATTGTTCATCTTCTGAGTCGCTGGCTTCACTTTCATGCCATATGCTGGTATTGGCATACTTTCGTGATGTTGATCTCTTCAGGTTCCCTTTCTCATACATGTTGCTCTTTTTGCTTGATGATGAGTTTGTAGGATAATCCTTCTTCATGTGTCCCTTCTTCTTGCAGCCGTAGCAGACAGCATCATCTTGATACAAGTTGTTGCTGCTATTGTTTTCTTTGGCTTTCTTCTTATATCTCATGAATCTTTTGAATTTCCTTGCTAGGAGTGCCTGATCTTCAGCATCAGATTTACTGCTGTCTGAATCACCTTCAGCAGCTTTTCTGTGCTGAGGCTTGAAAGCGATCGTCTTCTTCTTTGGTGCAGGCTCTTCAAAATCTTGTAGCTCTAGTTCATGAGTGAGTAGCTTACCCATAAGTACTTCGAGGGACATAGTTGTGAGGTCGTTTCCTTCAATGATTGCAGTAGCCTTTGGAATCCAGTTCTTGGTAAGTGCTCGCAGGAGTTTGCGAATCTTTTCATGGTTACTGTAATCTTTGCCTAGGGAG
This sequence comes from Iris pallida, assembly GCA_029216955.1. Taxonomy (NCBI): domain Eukaryota; kingdom Viridiplantae; phylum Streptophyta; class Magnoliopsida; order Asparagales; family Iridaceae; genus Iris; species Iris pallida. The sequence continues at coordinate 12,035,830 of JANAVB010033015.1, read as the reverse complement.
GACAAAGGATTTACAATATCCAAGAATCTTTCGAACATCTGAGTAACTGTTTCGTTGGGCTTCATCTTGAACACCTCATACTCTTAAGTAAGTCTGCTGACCTTTGATTCTTTGACTTGAGTCGTGCCTTCATGTATGACTTCAAGAAGCTTCCACACTTCATTAGCAGTTGTGCAGATAGATACCCTGTTAAATTCAGTTCTGTCTAAAGCACAAAATAAAGTGTTAATAGCACGTGCGTCAAGACTGTCCTTTTTATTTTCTTCCTCTGTATATCTGTTATGGGGGTTTTCAAATAAAATTTCATCAACATTTATACGAGGTGGCTTTTGATAGCCATCAATAACAATAGACCATAAATCAAAGTCAAGTGATTTCAAGAAGAAATGTATCCGTGTTTTCCAATAGGTATAATTCGTACCATCAAACAGTGGAGGTCTGTTTGTGGCCTGGCCTTCACTTGTGAATTTCATATTTGCCATGTGTTGTGCTGTGATCTATATAACAATTAGTTAAATAAATAAATAATTGCAATGTTACCTTGCTTTACCTGTTACACCCGCTCTGATACCAATTGTAGGAACGAAATCGTAAAGCAGAATACTCTAGAGAGGGGATGAATAGAGTTGGCAGCGGAATAATGCTAATTAAAAAATGTTAGCAGCAAGATCACAGAATAATAATCACAACTAAATAATATAAAGGTAGAGATAAGAAAGCAAACGCAAAGACAGCGATGTATACTGGTTTCCCTCTATTGAGGACTAGTCCAGTCGGTAGAACTCTTGCTACCAGTTGAATCCACTATTGGCAAAACCGCAAGTTTTCTTACGAAGTCCTTGCAACTTATACAACGCGAGCTTTGATACGAAGAACTCGTCAAACTTCAATTGTGAAGAGGTATTCTTCTATTAAGCCTTCTAATTACAATCACTCAGAAACTTCTAGACCGTACTGTACTGGCAAAATGACTAGAGGATTGTAACTGGCTTGGGATCTGAAAATTAAAGCTCAAAAAAAACTCTTTGGAAGACAGTAGGCTTTAAATAGAGAGAAGATTGAAAGTGAATGAGTGAGTTAAAATGATCGAAATCCTTCTCTATTTATAGGAGTTCCAAAGACAGAATTCTGGCAGAATTCGGGCAGAACTCGATGAGAAAATCTTGGTAAAATCTGCAACTGCAGGAGGACCAAGTTCCAAGGAATTCAAAAACAAAATGGCCACTAACCGAACTCTGGCCGAACTCTGGCCAAGTTCTGTCAGGGTTAGGTTATGGTTTTAAAATTAATTTTTGGAGAATTTTGAAAACCTTTTTGGAGCTTTTGTAAATACGAATGTTTTTCAAAACTAAGGACATTTTAAAAACATTTTGAAATCATTTTGGAATAGCCTATTTGCCAGTACGACTCGGTGTACAAAGTATTCCTAAACTCAAATAAAATAAAAAATATATTGCTCAAAGAAATACAGACTCGAACAGGCAAACAGTGCTTCGGTCTTGAACTGAGTAGATAGCTGTTCTTGATCATGTCCAAGAGTCCGAGATATCCTGACTAGCTTCATATATCGAGACAGAGTTTGATCAATTATTAAAATCAGTTTGACCATATGACCAATGGGCCAACAGCTATTGTAGGCCATATTTGTTGTAGTGGCGGCTCGATTTCATATCTTTGTCGCACAACCAACTTTTCTGACTTGGCCATTTACGCTACGTTGAATTATCCAAGCGATTTCGCCTACCGTACCTATACTTCAGTCCGTAGCAAGGCGGCGATTTGGTTTTGCGAATACTATTTCATATAAGACAAAATGTCGACCTCTTATATTTCAGCATCAACGTATAGCCTGCACACGAAACCAATTAAAATCAATACTTGTCCGAATCGGACTAATGCCTTGTGTTGATTCGATTTCTTAGAATTTTCAAGCCGATTCAATGCTTTCTCTCGGGCCAACTTAACACTTGCATCGATCTTACGTGATGCGTTCCTCGGGTCGACGTAACTCTTTGCATCGATCTGACTCGATGCATTCTCAAGACAAGGTAACTCTTGTATCGATTCTCATCGATACTTAATCGGGTCAACACAACTCTTCGAGTCAACGACTCAGCATAATACACCGTGCGGAGTGGGACATTACAGCTTTGATCTCTTTTGACTCAATTAGAAAGGGTATATAAAGACGACAATATTGTTTTTGGGTATTTCAACTTACAAGAGACGAAGAAGAAGGTCTCGAACGTCTTAGATGTAGTGGAAAATAGCTCATAAAGTGGTGGATCGATCGAAAAAGATCGAAGGGCGGGATAAAGTGGCCAAGCTAGATCGATCGACAAAGATGCAATGCATAAAGTGGTGGATTGATCGACAAAGATGCAGTGCATGATGGGTCAAAAATTCAATGGTGTTTCGGTCCGGATACAGTCTGGGCAGAAATCAACTTTGGAAAAGTATTTGGATCAGTTTTGGACTCCACCTTATGTGATTTCGATGGCTTGGATTGGTTTACGAATTTAGGGTTTTTGAAAACATAAATTAGGGATTGCTTAGTCTGTTTAAAGAGAGGGCTAAGGGAATTGCTTCATGCATTATTCCTAAGGAGATTCAAGGAGGATCCACCAAATTCTATGAGAAGTTCGTTATTTTTTAGGAAAAACTTTTGTATTAATTTAGTTATTTGACTTACAAAAGTAAAGTTTGTAAATATAACATAAATTCTATTACAAATAATATCTCTAGAAAATTTTAGCGGTGGGGGTATGCTCAGTGCACGACCACTTTGCTCCGTTGACGGTCTGACACGAAGTGGAAGACTTCGATGACATGAACAAGTTCTTCTCAGATTCTTCAGTACATGGGTTTAAAAGAGCCTTTAACACGTTGCTTCTATAGGAAAGCTAACTCTTCTTTGTTGATACGGACTCTACTCATAAGCTTTGAGTACCATTCAATGGTATAACTACCAGAGGTTTGCGTAAATGTAGTAAATCCAAGGAAGAAAACTCAGTAGAAAAGATTAGAGACACTCATGACAGGTCTTCAGTTTTGAAGCACGTTTGGATAAGATAATGAACAGCTAGCTGCTCATAGCTAGGGTAATGCTAGAATTTTTCAAGGGGGAAGAAGAAAACATATTGGATTATACTTGCTCTCAAAGTGAAATTCTCTTTGAAGAGAAGAAGATTCTCAATCAATTCTTCACTGGGGTATTTGTAGACTGAGGTTATAAAATGCATAGAATCTTTAATCCTCGCAAATTGTGTTGAATTATTCAAAAATCTTGAATTATGCAAAAAAAATCCCTTACAAAAATGATGAATTTTAGGGCAAAGCCCCTAAAGAAATGCATTACACGTGAAAACAACTACTAGTATCTTGGATAGCATGACACATGGCAGTCTGTGCAATGTCTCACCACTACAAGTGTCACGTCCAGAATCCATCGAATCTCTAAGTCTCTATCAGACGTAATGTCGTAGAAGTCTAAATTGTACTTGTACAAGGCAAGAACGTGCACAAATGATAATTTATTGGAACAAAAGGTCGAAATCACCGATCAGTAGAAAGTTGAAGACACGGTATAGGAAAAAATAAATTGCATTAATAATTTGTCGTGGAATACAAGATCTGAATACATTCAAATACCGCATCGGCACAACAAAAGATTAAAAAGCTTTATAAAATAATACTTTTCGTCCTATACATTATGCTCTTTATGTAGATTGACACCAAAATGCCTTCAAAATAACCAGCATCAAAATACTTAAATAGGAAGAGCCTAGAGTCAATTTCAGAGACTTCTACTAGCTTTGTGCACCTACGTTGTTCCAGACACATGTGGATGAGGGGTTAGTACATTGGAGAATGTATTAGTGAACGGGACTAACCCACTCACCAAAACTAACATTGTATTCATGTGAAGGATGCAATTTATTAAGTGATCTTGTTATTAAAGACTAGGGTCAATTTATATTTCATATCAATAGCATAAGTTGAAAGTAGGAAATATATAATCAAATAACTTGTCAGTGATTTCTTACAATAGTAGATGTGCCAGTTCCTGTATAAAATAGAGATGAGTTCTTACCGCCCCTACAGAAAACATACATTAGCATGCAACTATTAATATAAGGTCATTAGTGAATCCGACAACATGAAGGACTATTATGTCGTATTGGAACATGCCCTTCCGGTCCGGATAGCTAGTAAGGGTTTCGCAATACCAGGGTTCTGCAATAACTTTTGCGTAAAACACGTTCCACATAATTTTCTCCTAGGTCGATTTACTTCCAGTGTCCCGGATACCGTTTCGAGGAAAGCCAAACTTGTACACAAGGTTTCCATGACCATGCAAATGAGTGAACAATTTAACCATAAAACATAATGATGGTACAGAAACTAAAAATAATGATATGTAAATCTCTACTTGTACATCAGTTCATTCTCGCGATTCAGTGTTGTTCCAATTGGCGACCCATTGGTCCCAAACCATCTGACTATCTCGTAGTACCAAACCACATTCCGGCAGTTCCGTTATACCATACCACAACTTTCTATTTCTTGCACGAAGCACTTATCACATAATTCTTTTGCATAGATGCACCTGAAATGTGCAGTTATTCAGTATTCTATTTCCTAGTGTTACAACATGCATATGGCTTTCTTTTATCAATCGTATTCTACTACGCATCATTGATCTATGGATGTTGTAAGGGAACAAAGAATTCTTTCTTTCTTTTTTGTTAAGGTGAAGGAGTAGAAAAGAATGGTCAGAACCACCTACCTAGTAGAGAATTCATCGTGAGAAGGAGAACTACTTCGTAACGATCAAACATTTGTTATCGTCTTCCTCCAATGGCAACAACATTGCATTAGTACACTTTTTCTACTCTTGTTATCTCAAGATTCTCATAAATGAATGCAAAAATTGATTAAAATGAGCAATAGAAAAAACCTTGAAAACAAAATGATAGCACATTCATCAAAACCAAGTAGCAAAAATGTTCAAAGTAAACTACAATAAAAAGATATTAGAAGAGAGTCATATGTAGAGTTTTTTTGCCAAAGAAAAATCTATTGTATTTAAGACTCATTCCAAAAGAAGTCAATCCATGAATTGGAAAGGTTCTTTATACATTGTCATGGTTGATTAGATGTTGAAGGTTCTCTAATACTTAGTTCCGATTGAGTCAAACTAGCCACAACCCTATACATAGTGCGTCGCCTAGAGCGGAGTACTATATAATATACTCTTAAGAACAAGTTTCATCATCGAAACATAAAAAATCCTACCTTAAACTAAATAAAAAAAAGAAGTAAATTTCTTACTTATCTCTACCTCAAGTTCCCCGTCGATTCTTTGACTGAATGGTTTTCCCTTAGCACGCGAATAAAAGACATAAATTAGTTTCGTAAAATTCTCTTACCTGACCAGGATCTGAATATATTCCTCGAAATATGATAAGTATAACGCAGTTCTAACTAATAAAAACTCACTACAAGACTTGAATCATGCACATTTTAGGAAATTGAGAAATATGGAAAATATTGTGCACTTCAGCCAATGCCGATGGTAGTGAAATCTGATAAGCTACATGTGCCACCCTCTCATTGATTTCAAAAGCCTCAACAAATCTTGGACTCAACTTTTCCTATACTCCGAAACCCAACACACCTCTTATAGGTATTACCTTAAAAAGACTTGGTCCCCTACCATAAATTATAATGGTCGTCAATGAGTATTAAACAAAAAAATTCTGTCGGTTTTGAGCAATATGAAATATCTCTCGAATCATACGGACCTGTTCGACAGTCTACTATACCAATTCTAGTCCAAATATTTATCGTTCACTGACTTCATTCCAGTATATCTGTGACCGACACTTTCTCCCGCAGAGTGCCTCATATGGGGCCATTTGAATACTTGTCTGATAACTATTATTATATACAAACTAAGCTAACAGCAAATGAATATTCCAACTTGTCTTCATATCAATCATATAGAGTCGTAGCATATCTTCAAGGATCTTATTCACCCTTTTCGTCTAACCGTCAGTTTGAGGATGATACACAAAACCAAACTTTAACTTTGTTTCCATCACAAAATGTAGAATATCTATTTTGTCAAATTAAACGTGTTGATCTTCCAGGGATCATTCATGTCAGGGATGTCTGACCTATTAAGTTTAAGAATTTTTCCAGAATTATTCTTCTGAGTACGGTTTCAACTTCTATGATTTCTTTGTATAAAGGATTGCAATTAGCAATTTTTGATTATTTATTTTTTGGGAAGATGACCCACCTTCACTACTAGTGTTCTAAAAAAATTTGGGTTTCTGATCAATAAAATTATTTTCCCAAACGAATCCATGGGCCTCATTCTCCATGGCTTTTTCCCCTTCCGCTTCTTTGGCTAAGAATGATTCTGCAAAAAATTACGTGTAAGAAAGTTAGGAAGAGAATTATTAGTAATTTCTGATTAAGTGTGCACGTGTCTGGATATTGCTTACACAGTTGGGATATTAGACATATTTTAGCAAACCCTAGCATGGATCATTAGAAAGCAACCAAGAGGATTACTTAAGTAATTTACAAAGAACAAAGAATATATTCTCTTATAGGAGACCGGATCATTTGGAGATCATAAGGTATTTCGACTTTGATTTTGCTAGATGTCAAGACAACAAGAGGTCTATCTGGTTATGTTACATGTTGGCTAGTGGAGATATATCTTGGATGAGTGTCAAACAGACACTCATAGCTTATTTCACTATGGCAACAAAGTTTATAATATGTTGTGAGACATCTAATCAGGAAATATAGTTGCAGAATTTTGTCACAGGGTTGCGTATAAAAGAGGGTGTTGAAAGACCAATCAAATTATAGTGTGATAATAAATCAGCAGTACTATATTGCAATAACAACAAGAGCTCGTATTAGTCAAATCATATTGACAAAAGTTCCTAGTTGTGAAGGAAAGAACTCAGAATGGTCAAGTGTCCATATAACACATTAGGACAAACTCCGTGTTAGCAGATCCGCTCACAAAAGGGTTACCACCCAAAGACTTTCATGAGCACACTGCTCATATGGGTGTTATCTTATTTGAGGCTATGACAATATAGTAGGAGTTAGTATTTTATGTATTTTGATGTTATGTATTTAGAATTGGACATATTTATGTATTTAAGTATTTTGGATTTATATCGTATGTGATTTATGGAAAATTCAGTTCATTCTATTTTTGCTATGATTAAAGTATTTATCTCATTAAAGTAAATAGGGACTAGTTGAAAATATACATGTGTTGATCATATTGCATGTAATTTTTATGCTATGCATCCATGATTGATCTATGTTGTTTAGCTGTATTAGTATATATGACCATTAATGGTTTAGTTACGATAAATGTGACGAAGGCCACTTTGATCCTATATTGATATGGTTAATGGGTGAAATTGTCCGGATATACCCTAAGGTTAAGATAGCAATTTTTAACCTCATTGAGGTTAACACATTTATAAGGTTACATATGTGGCCTAGTGGAAGATTGATGAAATTATCCAATTATTAGGGGCCACATATGCAAAATTAAATGTGTTGTGCTATCTAAATAATAAGAGAAATTAAAGTGGTCTAATTGGAAATAGGCTTAAGGGTATAATTGTCATGAAAATAATGTGCAGATAACGGAGATAAATCTAATTTAATGAGGGACTAAATTAAAAATATCTAAAACCTAGAATATATATATATATATATATATATATATATATATATATATATATATATATATATATATATATATATATATATATATATATATATATATATATATATATATATATTAAAAAAAAAATATATATATATATATATATATATATATATATATCCCGAGGCCAACACCCCCGCGTGGAGGTCGCGGGTTCGAGCCTCCTTGGAAGCACGCTCCCAAGTCCACTTCTTAATGTAGCTTGGGAGCGTGCTTCCAAGGAGGCTCGAACCCCCGCCCTCCATGCCGGGGTGTCACGCCGTTCCCAATGGACTACGGCCTCGGGGTATATATATATATATATATATATATATATATATATATATATATATATATATATATATATATATATATATATATATATATATATATATATATATATTATATATATATATATATATTTTTTTTTATATATATTATATATATATATATATATATATATATATATATATATATATATATATATATATATATATATATATATATATATATATATATATATATATATTATATATATATATTTTTTGTTAGGGATTATGGTCCCTTAACTATACGGCCACCAAAGAGAATGTTTTCTCTTTTTTCTTCTACATCCCATCAACAGAGAGAGGGTCAAAGAATTCATCTTTGTCGTTAAGGTTCATAGCAAATTGAAAAATCGAACCGCATAAAGAGACCATCGTTACAAGATCCATCAAGACAAGCAATGGATACGCTTCCGCAATCAATTTATTTATGTTCTTCATCTCATTAATCAACTCATTAAATTTCTATCAACTTAGTTCCCTTTTCTATCTACATCACCATCTATAGAAAATGTTGGCAAATTTGCTACCGACTAGTTAATAGTTGTTCAATTCCTTTCTGGGTAGCTAGCTGCAGCCAAATAAATTTCAACTGTTCAAAATTTTACTCTCTTTTTTACAATTATTTCTCGTTTAAACACTATGATAATCTGAAAAGTAGAAACAATCAAAATTATGTATAATCCTATTATTGAAAGTTAATATATTCTACGGACTAGTGAAATACCCTGTAAAGACTTGACTAATCATCCAGAAAGCTCCCGTGTATCATATGACACACTTCAACCAAAATCGATCTACGTCCACAAGACAGACAAGAAAAATATTTTTGTTGAATCATAAGTAAAATCTTACAAGAATTACACACACAAAAATCATATTGCGAAACCCTCCATTATGAGGTCAAATTTGGGCTGGGTTGGCAAAGGCCGAACAATGGGCCAATCCAGCCCGGCCCTCTAGGACTTTGGATTCGAGCTGGGTTCAGCTCACAGGTTCAAAGTCCCGATCCGGACCATCAAGTCCAAAATTCGGTCTGAACCAGCTCTTGCTCAAAACCCAGTCGATCGACCCAGCAACACCGCCTGATCGATGACCCGATCATGTCCGATTCTAGGTCCGGATCATAAATAAATCAATTATATATATATATATATATATATATATATATATATATATATATATATATATATATATATATATATATATATATATTTATATATATATTTATATATATTTATATATATATATATAATAGAAACTTTACTAAAATTACTCTAATATTGTTAATCACTCTCTTTTAGTTAATATGGTGCTATATAAAATTAATGATAGCTAATTTAGTTAAAAATTCCCTTCTAGTTTCGTAGTTTATTTCTCACTCTCTCTTTTTTTCACAAATATTATCATATATTCTAAAATTACTCCAATTAGTTAGTATGTTAGTATTCAAAAATATTATCATGTATTAATACTATACTAAATTTAGCTTATTATAGTTGGAGCAAGTTAATTTGGTAGTCCAAAAAAATATTACCATATATTGTAAATTTAGCTAGTAAATTTTATTGAATTATATTATTTATTTTCTTATGTCATTCCCATTTAAAAAAATAAATTTATCGGGCCAACCCGCACTCGGCCATGAACCAGCACGGGCGCAGCCCAGTCAGGCCCCGCCCACCGTTTATCTGAATTTGGGCTCGGGCTGGGTTTGGGTTTCCAAATCTCTAATTCGGGCATGCCATGTTCGTCTTTTCCTCGGGCTAAGCCCGGCCAACACAGAACCGTCAAGTCCGATTAACACCGGGTACAAACTAGCGCGAAACACACCTTGAAGTAACGATTGTAATAACTGAACAAATATATTTCTTGGGAACGAAAGTAGAAGTTTTAGTCGTTGAAATAATATTTACTAAGACCTCCATGCAATAGAAATCAATCATAAAATATCACATTGAAGTTCCCAATCAAGTTAAATTTAAGAGTTTAAAAAGACATTTTCGTACATGCAAAATGTTTGGTATGACCCTAATTTGTATTTCTCATGATTAGAACTTTGATGTCTTAAAATATAAGAGGGAGTTATATACTAAATTTATAGCGTGAATAGTTATGGACCAGTCCAAAATTAGACGGATACGAGTTTTTGGTATATAGTTCACTCGTTGGTAAGGATGACAATTTCTTCTGAATTCGACTCTGATTCATTTTTTACGACGGAAACATGTTTGGGGATTTTAAAATGAAAATGGGAACATGAATGAGGATCAAAAAAGTTTTCTGGTCGGATTTGGGGCCGGATATGGGTATAGTATTATCTGTCCCGATAAATACTCGACCCCAATTAATATTATTTTTTGTTGGATTAATATTCTTAAGGTCTTTTTGTTGTATTGTATAATTTCCTCTATCTAGTCATACTTTTTTGATGAAAAAAATATTTTATTAACATGTTTTGTATTTTTATTTGGAATGAAAATAGTTTTTATAGTGTACAGTAAAACATTTATTAACGAAACGAGGGTAAAAAATTGGAATTCATCAGATTCGTACACTATACGAGGATGGTGAGGGAGCGTATGGTTACCTCGATCACCTATCGTCCCGTTGTCATCCTCACTCATTGGATCCAATGTTGGAATTATTCAATAATATGGGCCACACATGTAAAATTAATTGTGTTGAGCTATCTAAATAATTAAGCCAAATTAAAATTGTCTATTTGAAAAATTGGCTTAAGGGTATAATTGTCATGGAATTAATGTGTAGATACCGGAGATAAATCTAATTTGATGAGGGGCCAAATTAGAAATATCAAAACATATAAATATATGTATTCATTAGGGTTATGGTCCCCAACTTATACGGCCACCAAAAGAGAGGTTTCTCTTTTTTATCTTCTGCATCCCCATCAACCGAAAGAGAGGGACAAAGAATTTGGATTCATCTTTGTCATTCAGGGTCGTAGCAAGTTGGAAGATCGAACCCCACAAAAGGACGACCGCTTCAAGATCCATCAAGCCTAGCGATGGATTCAGGCACGCTTTCGCAATTTAATTTATGTTATTCATCTCATGAATCGACATGGCACAATAATTTCTAACAATTGGTATCAGAGCCTCCATGTTTGATTTATGAGTTCGAAGTTTCAGATTTAATTTTTGTTGTTGTTTAAAAACCCTAAATCGTTGGATCTAATTTAAATTAGGGTTTTTATTGTTTCTGCATGACTTCCCAATAGTTTATGGTTTATGATTTATGAGTTAAGATATGGCGGCTTCTTTAATTAAAACGTCTTCCGGCTCCCTGTCCAAGCCGAATTGCCCCCATTGGTTATGTGATGATTTCTTCACAATTTCTGTAGTAATTGCTTCGGTTCTATATGCAAGGTTTGTTGTGCTAAGGAAGAAAGAAAGAAAGCAAGAACGTGCTACCAACTGAGACTAAGAATGGATGTGTTTTCCCTTATATGAAATATTTTAATCAAATAATTCCTTCATCCAAAAGTTTTCTTCCAACAAAATCACTTATATTATGTAAAGCAACTAGTGATTACTTTTAACCGGATTACTTTGTTCAAAGTTTCTGGCCAAATAATTACATCTTAGATTGACTAAAGATTATGGGACACCACCAATGAAGATTATGTATTCATTCATGACATAATTGGTGTTGTTGCTCACAGTCAATTTAAGAATTGTTTTGATATTTGAATTCTAAATTGTTAGTATATGTGATGATGATTGCAAAAATAGATCCATATTTTAAGTATGCATGAATATGTTTATTAATGCGTAGATATGTGATGATATGGAATTAATATTTAAATCATGCAAAAGATTCACATGTTTATGATATGATAGATCAATTTTGGTATAATCTTTATAGATTATTGGATGTAATTTTTGATGCATATATTCAGTAAAATCTAAACTATTGATTATTTAATTATAAATATGCATGTACATAAGGATTTATGATTATTTGATTTAAACAAGCATAAGGATTTGGACATGATTCAATTTTGTAAAATTAAGTCAACGTTCAAAATTTTTGTGCTTCTTTATAACTCGTAGTAGTTGTCTAACATTCTAATTAAACCCATTGAAACAAGATGTCGCCAAAGTGACCTCTCTTGCGTAGATAGTCTATGAGGGATGTTGGATGTTTATGTGTGTACATTCATGCGAGAATTAGCCGGCCCAAAGGAAGGTTAATACTTGATCAAATTGCACATACATGTGATGATAAATGTGTGACAATTATAAGGTTTACATGTGAATAATAATCCGATCCAAAGATAGGCTTATTATTTGACATGACTTATTGTCAACGTTTGATCATTACACCAAGAGTACCACTTGCAGTTAATATTATTGTCCGAAGACTTGATATTAAGGATGTGATGGGTATCTTGAGATGGGGTTCACCATTATTTGAATTTGTTTGACTATATTTTACTCTTTGGTTATTAATTAGAGCATGTCTATTTTTGTTGCTTTGTTCTCTTTACAGTTAATATTGCTATAATATCTGCCAATGAGAATTTAATTTTTATGTTTAATGGGATAAACTTTAAGGGAAAAAAGAAATGAATACAGTAGCTGCTAAGGGTCCAGCTCAAAGGAAACAACAATATAAAACTAAGGATTGTTCTTTTGTGATAAGACATGACACATAAGAAAGAAATGTACAAAGTACCACGCATGGTGTATAAAAAAGTATATTTCTAAATTTGGTCTGTTCTGAGGTTAATTTAGATTTAGTACCTAGAAACTCATGGTAGTTAGATTATGTTGGGACTACCCACATTAGTATTCTAGACAAGGTTGCCTGAGTTACCGAAAGTCAATTGATGGTGAAAGATACATCTATGTGGGTGACGGCAATTCGGTAGAAATGGAAGCAATAGTACATTTTAGATTATTATTAGAAACCGATTATTATTTGGATTTGATAGACACTTTTATTGTACCATCTTTTAGACGAAATTTAGTGTCAGTTTCCTTAATGGACAAATCTGGTTACCATTGTTCATTTAAAAACAATAAGTTTAGTCTATTTTTAAATTCAAATATTATTAGTAATGGTTCCCTTAAGGTTTATGATAACCTATATTCACTTGAAACTAGTGCATCTTACAATGAAACCTTGCAAGTGGAGTCATGTGTACTAAACGCAAAATTAACAATAAATATTTTTAGCCTCATTATGACATAAGCGATTAGGTCACATCTCTAAAAATAGAGTTGAACGACTTGTGTCTGATGAGATTTGGATTTCATTGACTTTATAGACTTTAATGTCTATGTTAATGTGTAAAGGAAATACAGACCAAAGTTCAATTGTAACCAGCTACTTTATTGGCTATGCTGACAGATCGAGGGGTTAATAAGTATACGATCCCACACAAAAGAAAATTTTAAGACGAGAAGTGTAATAGTTTTTTAGGATGTTGAGTTTGGGGGAGAAATAAAGTCAGGATCATTGTCTTTGAGAAGGAATCAATTACGATTCCTACTATACTTTTGACGATGTACAGGATTCTATACCTGTCATGATCAAGAAGTGAATTCGGAGCCTCAATAAGACAATGTCGAATTATCTCTATAAGTCGCTGTTGAGATACCTTAACAACGACAACGTAGCGGCACCCCATTCAAGATAAGGTAATTATTCCTAAGGAACAAACTCAACAACCTCAAGAACCAGTAATGGTAAGATGGTCCACCAGAGAAAGAAGAAATATAATTTCGGATAATATTGTCATATTTCTCTAGGAACGTGAGAAAGACTGTGGATACTGGAAGATGATCTAATCAACTTCCGTCAGGCCATAGAAAGTTTCAGTTCTCAAAGTGGATTGATACAATAAATAAGGAGTATAAGTCCATCCAAGACAATAAAGTTTAATAACTTGTCATATTACCAAAAGTTATGAAGTCCATTGGTTACAAATGGACATTTAGAAGCAAGAAGGATTCGAAGGGTCATGTGAAGAGGTATAAAGTACGTCTTGTAGCTAGTGACTTTACTCAAAATTTTGAGATTAATTTTAAAGAGTTTTTCTCTTCAGTATCTTTGAAAAACTCCTTTAAAACAATCATAGCACATATTGCACATTTTGATCTTGAATTACATTAAATGGATGTTAGAACGACATTTCTCAATGGTAACATTGATGAAACAGTTTATATGGTGCAACCAAAAACTTTGTATCGAAAGACCCAAAGAATATGGTTTGCAAATTGACAAAATCTATTTATGAACTCAAGCAAGCTTCTCGTCAAAGGTACTTCAAGTGATTATCTTGTTTGGTTTTGAGATGAACACTGTTAAAGATTGTGTGTATCACAAGTTCAGTGGGAGTAAGAATAATTTTCTGGTTTTGCATATTGATTAAAGTATTCAATGCAAACCATGTGACACCACTCGTTAAAGGAGACAAATTCGGTCTCAATCAAGTGCCCTAAGGTTAGCCTTAAAATTAAGAAAATATAATAGATTTTTCGTTCATGACCAGTTATAGGGAGTCTAATGTATGCTCAAGTATGTACGCATCCGGATATTGCGTACATAGTTGGGATGTTAGGCAGATATTTAAGCAAATATGAGATGGATCATTGGGTAGCAGCCAAACTATTTAAGTAATTAATAGATAACAAAGAATTATATGCTCTTTGTAGGAGATTGAATAATTTTAGAGATCATAAGGTATTTCGACTCCGATTTTGTTGGATGCCAACACAGCAGCAGATCTACATCATGTTATGTTGACTAGTGGAGATATATTTTGGATGAGTGTCAAATAGGCACTCATAATTTCTTCCACCATGGCATCAAGGTTTATAATATGCTGTAAAGCATCTATTCAGGGAATATAATTGCGAAATTTTCTCACAAGGCTGCGCCTACATGAGGGTGTTGAAAGACCACTCAAATTATGTTGTGACAATGAATCAGCAATACTGTATTCCAATAACAACAAGAACTTGTATAAGTCAAAGAATATTGACATAAAAATTCTAGTTGTGAAGGAAAGAATTCAGAATGGTTAGTGTCCATATAGCACATTAGGACAAACTCCATGTTAGCGAATTCGCTCACAGAAGTATGATCACCCAGGGTCTTTCATGAGCATACTGCTCATATGGGTGTTATCTTAATTAAGAATATGGCAATACAGTAGAATTTTGTATTTTATGTATTTGGGTGCTATTTGTTTTTGGACACATTTATGTATTAAAGTATTTTGGACATTTATTTGATCAGATATATGGAAAATTCAGTTCATTCTGTTTTCATTATGTTAAAGTATTTGATCTCACTAAAGTTAAGGAGGACCAGTTGGAAATAGACATGTATTGATCACATTACATATAATTTTCATGCTACGCATCCATGATTGATCTATGTCATTTAGCTATATTGTTATATGTGACCATTGATGGTATAGTTACGCTATATGTGACGAATGTTGCTTTGATCCCATGTTGATATGGTTAATGGATGAGATTGTCCGGATATACCCTAAGGATTAAGATAACAATTTATGAGCTCACTAAGGTTAACACAATTATAAGGTTACATATGTGTCCCAGTGGGAGATTGTTAGAATTATTTAATAATATGGGCCACACATGTAAAATTAATTGTGTTGGGCTATCTAAATAATTAAGCCAAATTAAAGTGGTATATTTGGAAAATTGGCTTAAGGGTATAATTGTCATGGAATTAATGTGTAGATACCGGAGATAAATCTAATTTGATGACGGGCCAAATTAGAAATATCAAAACATATAAATATATGTATTCATTAGGGTTATGGTCCCCAACTTATACGGTCACTAAAAGAGAGGTTTCTCTTTTTTTTTCTCTTCTGCATCCCCATCAACAGAAAGAGAGGGACAAAGAATTTGGATTCATCTTTGTCATTCAGGGTCGTAGCAAGTTGGAAGATCGAACCCCACAAAAGGACGACCGTTTCAAGATCCATCAAGCCTAACAATGGATTCAGATA
The DNA here is from genome assembly GCA_029216955.1 of Iris pallida. Taxonomy (NCBI): domain Eukaryota; kingdom Viridiplantae; phylum Streptophyta; class Magnoliopsida; order Asparagales; family Iridaceae; genus Iris; species Iris pallida. The sequence continues at coordinate 12,019,725 of JANAVB010033015.1, read as the reverse complement.
CGCTTCCGCAATTTAATTTATGTTATTCATCTCATGAATCGATAGGGCACAATAATTTCTAACACCCAAGATTTCATAGCACATACCGATAAATTATTATAATTATTTTTCCTATAAAAATAAAATAAAGTAAACGTATATTATTTTTTTAAAATGGTTGTCCAAATGGACTTGCCTTGGATTTTGTCTACCGGTAAACTGGCCCATTATCCTTCAAGGCCCCGGAGCGGGAGGGTCGCGGGCCTCTAATCGAGGCCGCCATCTGTTAAATGCCTCGAGCGGCAGCAGGCCTGCTTCGTTTGTTGTGTACATCTAGATAAGTCACACATGATTGAGGACCAAGTCCTTGCGAAGTAGTCTAATTATGCTCCATGGTCGAGCACATGTTTGTGTATATGCAAATAATGCATGAAACCAACATTTCGGGAAAGCAAATAAAAAATTCAAGAGGAACCTTGCCATTTACTTTTCCATGAATGTGTCACCGATGTGTGTTTAGGCCTTTGTATTACCTTGAAGAGGATTCCGGTCCGTCCTAACGGTTGACTAGGACTACAATTAGATCTCGCTTATGTCTCCATAAATATTCAAAAATTTCGTTTAGCTTGTGATCTCTTATAAAATTCAAAATTTTCGTTTATGTCTCTATTTTGGCCAGCATCGACCTAAATCAATCGTTAAAATACGAGATCCAAACTCTCTTTTGGACAGACAACAAACAATATAGATACCTAAACTCAAAATTTGAATATTATATGATATCTTAAAAATAAATAACCAAGAACAACTATGCTTATGTTTTAATTGTTCCTACAAATAATAGTAAATATAATATAAAAATAGCAAATATATTAGAAAATGTTATGGTAAATAAATAAATAATAATAATTCGCGAATATAAATTAAAATAAAAATTAAAAAAGAAGGTTGTCCAATTGGACCGGCCTTGAATTTTTTAATAGAAGCCCAGTTAGTCGGCCCGTTATCCTACCACAGTCGGGAGCGGGAGGTGGACGCTAAGGGTGAGCATCGGTTCGGTTCGGTTCAAACCGAACCGAATATGTGAAAACCGAAATAACCGTAAATCGTATTTCTCAAAACCGAAAACCGAACCGTTTTTATAAAAACCGAACAAAATCGAACTGAATTAATTCGGTTCGGTTTTCGGTCGGTTCGATTTCATGGGCCAATGTGCATGGCCTTCAAGTTTTTAGCAAAATGAGCCTATTTAAATAACAAATTTTTTAAAAATATATGACATTATTGTATTTATGAATTGTTATATTACATAGAGTGAAAGATATTAGTATATATGAATTGATGGTAGATAGAGAAAGTGCTCAAAGAAGCACCGAACATAGAATAGGAGAAGAGAGTGCGCTTGGTTAGGGGTACCGAAAACTGAACCGTTATTTCAACCGTTATATGCTCACCCCTAGTGGACGCTGCCCCAGCAGGCCAACTCCCAGTTTGGAACGGGCAGGCCAGACAATTGATAACCGATTGCAACCTAATCCAAGGAATCGAACCAACAGTCCGAACCATCTTATAGCCCCCACATGGTTTACAAGCTCCAGCTACGAAGCTCGGCGTGTGACCATGTTGCACAATAGTATTAAAAGCGCATGTCACCTTTGCTCTATTTTCGATGTGGGAATAAAGGGTTGTGCACTCCAGAAATTTTGATTTATTCTGGGAAAGACAGTAGCATCATTGGTTGTTGTATTAAAATCCAAATAACAATTAAGGTTGAAGATCTTAGTATGTTATTGTAGCAATGTGTAACGGCCCAAATGTTGTACCCCGCCCGAGGCCCAGTTGCATAACATTTTCGCGGACTAAGGTTATGTGGAAAGCTTCCAGAACATTCTAGAAGATGACGGAAGGCTCTAGAAGATTGTAGATCTCTCCGGAAGGCCCAAGATCGTTCTAGGAGGCCCAAGAAGCTTCTGGAAGGCCCTTGAAGTTTCCTTTTATGTTGCTAAGGAATAAACCTGGAATATGCCATTCCAGTTATGGTAGAATGTAATAATCCATGGAATATTCCTTCCAGGACTTTCCTTGTATTGCTCTATGAGCACTTATAAAAGGGGGAGGCTCTCATTTGTTCCTCACCACCTAAAAATTGTAAGCATTCTAGAAGATGAACGGGCCCTTGGCGAGTTGGCTGACCGGGTTGAGATGCTGGAGAAAGGCGTGACGGGCGTCGAGTATCAAGTGGAGCAGAACCAAATGGCTCACGAGGAATTCGCCCAGGGTTTGGAGGCGGATGTCGCCACGGCTATGACGGAGTTTCGAGAGCATCTCCGCGAGATGCAGGCCGAGTTCTAGGAGGAACGAAAGGCCACGAAGGCGGAGATTGCTGAACTACGCAAAGAGCTACAAACCAAGGCGGAGGTCCTCGAGAGGGCCATTGCTGGTGGTCCGACTCCGAGGAGGGAGTCGACGCAAAGGGTGAAGTATCCAGAACCCAAATCCTTCACTGGCGTACGGGACGCGAAGGAGGTGGATAACTTCATCTGGAATGTCGAGCGCTACCTGAAGGCGGTTCGCATCGAGGATGAGACCGACAAGGTAAACACAGCATCCTTATATTTTTCTGATGATGCTATGTTGTGGTGGCGACGCAGGTGCATTGATATAGAAAAGGGACTCTGCAAGATCGAGACTTGGAAGGATCTCAAGAAGGAGATCAAGTCTCAATTCTACCCGAAGAATGTGGAGTATGTCGCAAGACGGAGTTTGCGTCAACTCAAGCACACCGGGACGATCAAGGAGTATACGGCGGAGTTCACCCGCCTGATGCTCACCATTTCCAGTATGGACGAAGAGGATCGCCTGTTCGCGTTCCTGGAGGGTCTAAAACCATGGGCGGCACAAAAATTGCAGAGACAAGATGTGTCAGATCTAAACACGGCCATTGCGGCAGCTGAGAAGCTGATGGAGTATCGACGGAGCGATGCCCCAAAGCCCAAGAAAAAGACCGCCACCAAGTTCAATGGTGGGGGAGCGAAGAAGAACAACGGAAAGGGAGCCCCGCCGAAGGACAAACCGCAAGCAAAGCCTTCGATGGAGCGAAAGATCGAGTACTATGTGTGCGGTAGAAATCACCTCGCACGAGACTGTCCGAACAAGGACAAGAGGGTGAACGCGGTCCAAGGCGAGGAGGCCGAGGACATGGAGCCTAAGAAGGGGGCTCACATGGGTGCCCTGCGCCTGTTGAATGCTTTGAAAAGCAAGGCGGTAGTGTCCAAGACCCCGAATCGAGAGCTGATGTACGTGGACGTGAAGATCAACGGCCACAACACCAGGGCGATGGTCGACACGGGGGCTACGCACAACTTTATCTCAGACGCAGAAGTCCGACGCTTGGGTTTGGCGCTGGAAAAAGACTCAAGCACGATAAAGGCAGTCAACTCTGAGGCGCGTCCCGTGCAGGGGGTGGCCAAAGGGGTGAAGATCCAAGTGGGAGACTGGACGGGTGTCACCAGTCTCACGGCAGCACCACTGGACGACTTCGACATGATCCTTGGGATGGACTTCCTCACTTCGGCAAAGGCGGTCCCAATGCCTCATCTGGGAGTCATCGGGATCATGGAGGAGAGCTCTCCGTGCATGGTGACAACTGCACGAGGCGAGCTTACGAAGGGGAAGGCTCTCTCCGCACTACAACTCAAGAAGGGGATGCGACACGGAGAGATGACTTACCTTGCTGTGCTCAAGTCGGAGGAGGCGCCCGTGCAGGGGGATCTTCTGCCTGAGATCGATGACGTCCTTGTGGAGTTCGGGGACGTCATGCCAAAGGAGTTGCCAAAGAGGCTACCTCCGCGGAGGGAGGTAGACCATGCCATCGAGTTGGAGCCGGGCACGAAGCCGCCCGCCATGGCTCTATATCGCATGGCCCCGTCCGAGCTGGACGAGTTGAAGAAGCAACTCAAGGAGCTGTTGGACGCGGGATTCATCAGACCGTCAAAGGTCCCGTATGGTGCACCGGTGCTATTCCAGAAGAAGAAGGATGGAAGCCTTCGTTTGTGCATCGACTATCGTGCACTAAACAAGGTAACCGTTAAGAACAAATATCCCATCCCGTTGGTGGCGGACTTGTTCGACCAATTGGGAGGCGCGAGATACTTCTCCAAACTTGATCTGCGCTCGGGGTATTATCAAGTCCGGATTGCGGAGGGCAACGAGGCTAAGACGGCATGCGTGACGAGGTATGGCGCATATGAGTTTATGGTTATGCCTTTTGGTCTAACAAATGCTCATGCGACTTTTTGTACTTTGATGAACAAGCTCTTTCATCCTTATCTGGATCGGTTCGTCGTGGTCTACCTCGGCGACATTGTCGTGTACTCAAACACGATGGAGGAGCACATCGAGCATTTGAAGACTATCTTCCAGGTGCTAAGGGAGAACGAACTCTTCGTCAAGCGGGAGAAGTGCTCATTCGCACAAGAAGAAGTGTCGTTCTTGGGGCACTGGATCGGGCATAGCAAGATATGGATGGACGGCGCAAAGGTCCAGTCCATACGGAAGTCGGAGGCTCCCACCAAGCCGACGGAGCTGCGATCGTTCCTTGGCTTAGCGAACTACTACCGGCGGTTCATCCGAGGATATTCCGCCATCGCAGCGCCTCTGACCGATCTGCTGCAGAAGGATCGGGCGTGGAGCTGGACGCCCCGATGCGAGGAGGCATTCGAGGCATTGAAGCGGGCTGTGACGGAGGATCCGGTCTTGTCTCTCCCGAACTACTCCAAGGCGTTCGAAGTGCACACGGACGCGTCCGACTTCGCCATCGGTAGGGTGTTGGTGCAGGAAGGACACCCCATCGCGTTCGAGAGCCGCAAGCTGAATGACACTGAGCAGCGCTACACGGTGCAGGAGAAGGAGATGACCGCGGTCATGCATAGCTTGAGGACATGGCGGCACTACCTCCTCGGCACCAAGTTCGTGGTCATGACGGACAATGTTGCCACGAGCTACTTCCAGTCCCAAAAGAAGCTGTCTTCAAAGCAGACGAGATGGCAAGATTTTCTAGCCGAGTTCGACATGGTGTTGCAGTACAAACCCGGCAAAGAAAATCAGGTGGCCGATGCGCTTAGCAGGAAGGCCGAGCTCGCATCTGTGTGCTTACTCAAGGGGGATATTCTGGACCGTGTTCGAGTGGGAATCATGGAGGACCCACTAACACTGGCCATAGTGAAGCTTGCCAAGGAGGGCAAGACGAGAAGGTTCTGGCTGAAAGACGGACTTCTCTACACCAAGGGCGACAAGGTGGTCGTGCCTAGGTAGAGTGGCTTGCGGAGACAGCTGCTCAAGGAGTGTCATGACACAAAGTGGGCTGGACATCCGGGGCAGAAGCGAACCTTAGCGCTACTGGAGGCCGCATACTACTGGCCTCGCATGCGCGAAGATGTGGAGGACTATGTTCGCACTTGTCTTGTGTGCCAACAGGACAAGGTGGATCATCAGAAGCCCGGGGGCCTGCTGGAGCCTCTTTCCGTGCCCAGCCGGCCGTGGAAGAGCATTTCGATGGACTTCATCTCCGCCCTGCCGAAAGTGGGGGCGCTTGGGTCCATTCCCGTAGTGGTGGACCGGTTCTCAAAGTACGCGACCTTCATTGCTGCTTCGACGGACTGTACAGCAGAGGAGGCCGCGCGACTGTTCATCAGCCATGTGGTGAAGTTCTGGGGCATCCCGGTCAACATTGTCAGCGACCGAGACCCCCGCTTCACGGGGAAGTTCTGGACGGAAGTGTTCAAAATCCTCGGGACGGACTTACACTTCTCGACCAGCTTCCACCCGCAGACGGACGGGCAGACCGAGCGGGTCAACTCGCTACTCGAGGAGTACTTGCGGCACTTTGTGAGTGCCAACCAGAGGGATTGGGTGCATCACCTCGACGTCGCTCAATTCTGCTACAATCTTCAACGGAGCGAGTCGTCGCACAGTAGCCCATTCGAGTTGGTGATGGGTCGCCAACCGCTTGCCCCGCACACGCTGAGTGCGGGGTCCTCGAGTAGAAGCCCCGTGGCCAACCAGTTCACTTTAGATTTCAAGACAAAGGCAGACATTTCCAAGGCCTGGAGAAGGCCGCGAGGAAGATGAAGAAGTGGGTCGACGCGAAGCGAAGGCCGGTTGAGTACAAGGAGGGGGACATGGTGCTGGTGAAGCTACAACCACAACAGTTCAAGGTGTTCCACAAGGTGCACAAAGGACTAATCCGGAAGTATGAAGGCCCCTTCCCCGTGCTCAAGAAGGTAGGCAAGGTGGCCTACAAGCTTGAACTCCCTGCCAAGCTGAAGATTCATCCAGTCTTCCATGCCAGTTGCTTGAAGCCGTACCATGAAGACTTGGAGGATCCCCAACGCGGAGTTTCGAAACGACCGACGGCGACCATGACGACTTCCTTCGACAAGGAGGTGGAAGCCGTGCTGGACAGGAGGACCATTCGGCGACGAGGCGTGTCCCCGTATGTGGAGTACCTCATCCAGTGGAAAGGCTTGTCTTACGGCGAGTCTAGCTGGGAACGTGCTGATACGCTGCATCAGTTCGAAGCCGATATCCAGGCGTTTCTTAGCGAGCATGGTTGACGAGGGCGTCAACGCCTTAGGTGGGGGAGAATGTAACGGCCCAAATGTTGTTCCCCGCCCGAGGCCCAGTTGCATAACCTTTTCGCGGACTAAGGTTATGCGGGAAGCTTCCAAAACATTCTAGAAGATGACGGAAGGCTCTAGAAGATTGTGGATCTCTCCGGAAGGCCCAAGTTCGTTCTAGGAGGCCCAAAAAGCTTCTGGAAGGCCCTTGAAGTTTCCTTTTATGTTGCTAAGAAATAAACCTGGAATATGCCATTCCAGTTATGGTAGAATGTAATAATCCTTGGAATATTCCATCCAGGACTTTCCTTGTATTGCTCTATGAGCACTTATAAAAGGGGGAGGCTCTCATTTGTTCCTCACCACCTAAAAATTGTAAGCATTCTCCAAGTCAATAAAGAGATTCTTACTAGTCCCATCTTTGCTCCACTATTCTAGTTTTTTTAGCAATCTAGCTAAGTCGGGACGGGAAGGCTTGCACGAGTCTTTGAGGAGAAAGACAGTGCGCCGCACGGGACGAAGTGCTAGCAAAAACACTAAGTCCGTGACAAAGGGCTAATCCTCAAAAATTATAATTTATTGTGGTATTTTTATTCAAACAATAATTAAGGTTGAAGATCTTAAAACTGGGGAATGGGAGAGTCCACTTCCGACAAGAAATAACATATCGAATAAATAGCACAAATAGAACAAACACACAATGCAACTAGGACTGGGCATACGGTTCCAAGGCCCGCGGTTTCGATCAGGCCCGAACTGTAAAATGACCTAATAAGTCGGTTCTTAAATTTTGGAATTTAAACGGGATGGGCCGGGATGAGTCGTGTAACATTAACGGGTCAGGATGGATCCTATTTTAAAAATAAACGGGATCCCGATCCGACCCGACCCGTTTCTAGGGTTATGAAAAAAAAAATTATTATCAATTTCTTGAATTTTTTGTTATTATAGTCCATAAATAATAGAACATGCTATTGTTTAGTAAATATATTCTAGAAATTTGGGGAGATATTAGACTTGTTTTGTTCTTATAGATAATATAACATATGTAAATGTTTGCTATTATAGTTTACAAAAAAATTTGACACTTTATTTTGGACCCGATTGGACCCGCGGGTCGGTCCTCTTCGGACCTGTTTCTAACGGGTCGAGTCCAGTCTAGTCCCAATATTTTTTGGACCTGTCCCATCCCGACGGGTCTGATCCGGGTCCACCAAATTTGGGCCCGGTCTGACCCATACCCACTCCCACTGTGTAATACGGCTTTGATCTATTCAGACTCAATTAGAAAGGGTATATAAAGACAACAACATTGTTTTTGGGTATTTCAACTTACGAGAGACGAGCAAGAAGGTCTCGAACGTCATAGATGCAGTGGCAAATAGCACATAAAGTGGTGGATCGATCGAAAAAGATCGGAGGGGGGAATAAAATGGCCTAGCTATGACCGAAATTTCGTGATAATAATGATATAGACAACCAAAATTATGGCAAAATGCATAAATTAGGAATTTAGATGGCTTGGATTGGTTTATGAATTTAGGGTTTTTTTAAAAACATAAATTAGGTATTGCTTAGTCTGTTTAAAGAGAGGGCTAAGGGAATTGCTTCATGCATTGTTCCTAAGGAGATTCAAGAAGGATCTACCAAATTCTATGAGAAGTCCGTTATTTTTAGAAAAATCTTTCGTTTTTAATTCTTTGACTTACAAAAGTAAAGTTTGTAAATACAACATAAATTTATTACAAATAATATCTCTAGAAAATTGTAGTGGTGGGGGTATGCTCAGTGCACGGCCACTTTGCTCCGTTGATAGTCTGATACGAAGTGGAAGACTTCGATGACATGAACAAATTCTTCTCAGATTCTTCAGTACATGGGCTTGAAAAAGCCTTTAATACGATGCTTCTATAGGAAAGCTAACTCTTCTTTGTTGATACGGACTCTACTCATAAGCTTTGAGAACCATTCAATGGTATAACTATAAGAGGTTTGCATAAACGTAGTAAACCCAAGGAAGAAAACTCAGTCGAAAAGATTGGAGACACTCATGACGGTTCTTGAGTTTTTAAGCATGTTTTGATAAGATAATGAATAGCTAGCGGCCCATAGCCTGGGTAATGGTAGAATTTTTCAAGGGGGAAGAAGAAAACATATTGGATTGCACTTGCTCTCAAAGTGAAATTCTTTTGAAGAGAAGAAGATTCTCAATCAACTCTTCACTGAGGTATTTATAGACTGAGATTATAAAACACATAGAATCTTTAATCCTCGCAAATTGTGCTAAATTATGCCCCAAAAAATGGACGTAATGTCGTATAATTCTAAATTGTACTTGTACTTGTATAATTCTCAATCCTGATTCCATCGAATCTCTAAGTCACTAGCGGACGTAATGTCGTATAATTCTAAATTGTACTTGTACAATGCAAGAACGTCATGCCCCAGAACCAGAATACTGGAGAGCGGGGGACAGACACGGCCAGCTACGTACATTAAAGTGCAATTCACCTCGTAATACGGTCACGTCTGTCTAGATGCATGAGGGTTTAACTACAAGCCAGCAGTCTCTTATGGTCAAGAACAAGCCTAGTGTCTCAATCTCAAGCAAGCAAGTAAATGTTACAAGATATTAGATCATCAGACATACAAGGTAAGGCGTCGCAAATATTATATATTCAGATGATCATGAAGCTAGTCATACAAAATACGAAGACTAGCAAGAGTTAAAGTCGTACATGATCATTCCTAGGATTTGTCAATCATGTTACAGCACTTAGGCAGACAGAATATAAGTTTTAACACGAGCTAACACTTGCTCGGCGGCTAAATGCCTCAAAAGAATAATTTTAAAATAGTGTGGGAGGGAAAAATAATAAACCCACTCATTGCCAGGGTTGCGTCTAGTGTTCACCATCTGGCTGGAAGGCATGTCGATCCTCGGGTGCTACTCCAAAATCTGGCCATACAAAACCAGCTGGGTCAGACCCCAGAAAGAGCAAGTGCCACAAGGGAGGCTTCACTTAGGAACTAAAACCAGCAAGTTAATAAACAGAAGATATAAATAATGAACATAATTAAGTAACAAGAAGATAGGGTTAGAATAAAACAATAGCTTTTATTATGAAAACAAGAGGCGGAATATAATTCTCATGTTAACCACAAGGCAAGCATTCAAGCACGGCCAATCAAATCTTACGTCTTGCTATCATTAGCTAGCTAGGGTTATCACAGGCCTAGTTACTAACAAGATGCATTTGAGATATTCCTGAATCACAAGCCCTACAGCTATCCAGGTTATCCAGACGAGATTGCTTAGAGTTACCAAGAGTTAGAGAATCATTAGGTGACTTGGAGTGCAACACATGGCAGTGTATTATAGTACTTATGATTTCAAGAAGTGTCCCACATGACAGTGGGCTGGAAATGTGCCCTACTCATCGGCAGGCTACAATTCCACTCAGGTGTGGCCGAGATAACGGGATCGTCTGTAACTAGGAAAATCTCTCTATATGAACTACTTGATCAATCTAGTCATTAACCTAGTCATATTCATTGTGAATCCCTGACCGTGTTAACCAGGAATCCATGACCTAAACATGATACAAGACGATCGAGACATGTAGCTTGTACAATCACAATCAGGAAAATCAACCATGGTGTCAAGACAAGTGTTATTTAGCAGGTCAGGGTAGATGTCGCAATAGCCTTTCAAGATTATCATGTCATGTCAGGTTACTCGTTACTTGTCAAGATTACATGTCAAGAGTGTGCCTCGATAGGCCACTATCAAGATTGTCATGTCATGTTCATGTCAAGTTGTATTCATGTCATGATCAATACTGACAAGTCATGTTATGCTCAACAAGTTATCGAGCCGGGTCGTCACAAGATTGGTCAAGAACAAGTCACATGCAAGATCACAGGCAAATACAACTAGAACTTGGAGAACATGCATGGGGACAAGGGGCAAGAAGTATCATGGCAACAAGTGACGCTGGTCAAGTGGTGCCAGGGAAATGACAGGTGGCCCCAAGGGGGACAGGGGGTACCTAAGTTAGGTTGCGCCAGGCTGGGGTGGGTCAGGTCAGGTTGCGCCTGACTGGGATACGCCAGGTCAGGTTACGCCTGACTGGGGTACTCCAGGTCAGGTTGTGCCTGACTGGGGTACGCCAAGTCAGGTTGCGCCTGACTGGGGTACGCCAGGTCAGGTTGCGCTGGGCTAGGTTGCGTCAGGGCCAAAGGGCGCCTAAGCTAGGTTGCGCCAGGTCAGGTTGCGCCTGACTGGGTTGCGCCAGGTCAGGTTGCGCCTGACTGGGGTAAGCCAGGTCAGGTTACACCTGACTGGGTACGCCAGGTCAGTTTGCGCCTGACTGGAGTACGCCAGGTCAGGTTATGCCAGGGCCCAAGGGGTGCTGGGCTAGGTTGTGTCAGGGCCAAAGGGCGTTTGGGCTAGGTTGCGCCTGACTGGGTTGTGCCAGGTCAGGTTACGCCAGGGCCCAAGGGGGCGCTGGGCTAAGTTGCGCCAGGGCAGGTTGTGCCTGACTGGGTTGCGCTAGGTCAGGTTATGCCAGGGCCCAAGTGGGCGCTGGGCTAGGTTGTGCTTGACTATGTTGCGCCAGACACTGTTCTTCTTATCCAAACAGCAAAGAAGAATCCATGGAACCCGAAAATTTCAATATGTCATAACTTGCTCAAAACAAGTCCGAATTAAGACTTCCAAGAGTCTAAACTGCATAGAACGAGATTTTCTACAGCCTGGGACGACTGGTTTTAGGAAATACCAACCTTTAATAGATCAAAACCAAGAAAAATAAGAAAAGATCAAAACTTAGATCTATAAAAATCTATCTATCAAAATCGAAAATGCCAAGTTCTAAAGAGGCTTAGAATCAAGTGGAAAAGAGAATGGAAAAACAAAATGGGAGATCCATCATGAAGCAAGATTGCAATTGCCTAGGGTTTCTTTGGTGGGTGGGAGGAGTAATGGAGAAGAAGAAGTAGTAAATGAAAGAGTTGTGGAGGAGAAAGAGAGAGGAGTTGGTTTTTATACAAACCCTCTTCATCTCAAACCAAAATAAGCCAAGACAAGCCAAGAATAGACCAAGACCAAGCCAAGTCATGTTGAACCAAGTTGAACCAAATCAAGTCAAGTTTAAACCAAGGCTAAGCTAAGTAAGATAAGTCAAAATACGGGCCACCTGGCAATTGTCAGAAATCCATATACGTACCCTAAAAAATACGTATAAAGGAAAATGAGAGTGACAACTCTACCCACCTTAAAAGAATTCTGTCCTCGGAATCGATTCAAGAGGCTAGAGGTGTCGGGGCAAACTATACTAATACTGACAATCTATGACTAGCAGTCAATCAAGCAATCATTCATGCAAGCAAGAAAGTAAAAGCATAAGTCATAAGGAAGACATTATACCTTATGAGTCAAACAGGTGGGGGTATCGCGACCGGATATCATCCTTATATTCCCAAGTGGACTCACCCAAAGAGTGATGACCCCAAGCAACACGAACTAAACTAATAGTCTTGTTCTTGAGTACGTTCTCTTTTCGATCCAATATGGATACGGGCCTTTCCTCATACGAAAGGTTGGTACCAACAACCAATTCCGAATGATCAAGGATATGGCTCGAATCTGGGATGTACCATCACAATTGGGATACATGGAATACATCATGTACCTCACGTAACAACGATGGAAGAGTAAAACGATAGGACACATCACCTACTCGCTCGAGAATATCAAACGGCCCTATATACCTAGGACTAAGCTTTCCACGTACGCCGAATCGAATGATGCCACGGGTAGGCGAGATCCTAAGGAATACATTGTCGCCAATAGAAAACTCAAGTGGACGTCGATGAGAATCGGCCCAATGATGCTGGCGATCTTGTGCAACTCAAAGATGATCTCTAACTTGTCTGACCACCTCGATAGTCCGAGTAACCGTTTCTGGACCAAGCATCTGCCTCTCGCCTACATCGTTCCAGGCTAAAGGTAATCTGCACTTTCTGCCATATAGTGCCTCGAATAGGGCCATCTGGATACTAGCCTGGAAACTGTTATTATAAGATAACTCCAGTAGGTGTAGGTGATCTTTCAACGAGCCACCGAAGTTAAGTGTACATGATCGTAACATATCTTCAAGTATTTGAATCGTGCGCTCCGACTGACCATCTGTCTGTGGATGATAAGTTGAACTAAACTTGAGACAAGTTTCCAAACTCTTTTGAAGACTATGCCAAAAGTGCAATGTAAATATTGAATCTCTATCCGATACGATATTGATTGGCACTCCATACAATGTGACTATCTATCAGAGATACATCTCTGCAAGCTGATCGGTCGACTGACCAATTCTGAAAAGAAAAAAATGAGTTACCTTCGTGAGTCGGTCAACTATAACCCAAATAGCATATCTCCCAGTTGGAGATTTTGGTAACCCAGTTACAAAATCTATGGTAATATGCTCCCACTTCCATTCTGGGATCGATAAAGGTTGAAGAAGTCCGCCTGGTCTCTGATGTTCAGCTTTAACTTGTTGGAAAACTAAACAACGAGAGAAAAACCGGGCTATCTCTCTCTTCATGCCATTCCACCAGAAATGTTGAGAAATATCACGATACATCTTCGTGCCACCGGGATGAATTGAATATTATGAACTGTGAGCTTCTGCCATAATCTCATGTCTGATATCACCGTTGGGCACACAAAGACGCCTTCCATGCCGGAGAGTACCATCTTCATGAATACATAATCTGCTCTCCTTCCTGCTTCACATTCTTTCCTAAGCCACTGAAACTTAGAATTCGTGGACTAGGCTGTCTTGATCTTCTCAACTATACTGGACTGAACTTGCATGCTAGCCATCAGGGCCACATTGGTAGAGAGAAATACCTCTATTCCAATCTTCTGAAGATCTGCTAATAACTCAGGTTGTGATGTTAGAAAATAGGCTCATACTCGTCTACTCAACGCATCTACAACTACGTTGGCCTTCCCAGGATGATACTGCAGGTTGATGTCATAATCCACCAATAGCTCTAGCCATCTTCTCTGGCGTATGTTAAGATCCTTCTGGATAAACACATACTTAAGACTCTTGTGGTCGGTGAAAATTTCTACCCTATCTCCATACAAATAATGCCTTCAAAGCTGCTCGCAAAATAGCATCAAAGGTCTGATGCTCAAACTGCTCCACCGCTAGAATGATCTCTAGGTGGAGCTCCTGCTGGAACCGCTAGGCTCGGTCCAATTCGATCGCCACTAAGGTAGGAGCAAACCGTCTAAGCCTTAAAAACTTGGTCGCATATCCATCGACCGTCCTTTCCATCTGCTTGAGATTACTGAATCTGGTCTGCAGACCATACCGAGCTACTGTATTAAAATACTTCGTCTGGAACTTGTCGCTGAATACCGCCCATATGACAGGCGTCACCAAACTAACTGTTTGCATCGCTCACCAGCTGCAGGCTAAGTCCAATCACTGTAGACGCACTACGGCCACCTTCTTATCCTCTGGAATTCTAGCGGCCTCCAGGATAACCTCTATATCCTGAAGCCAAGCATCAGTAGCAATCGTATCTTCACTGCCGTCAAAGAAAAGAGGGTTCACGCGCTTGAAACTGTTAGCCGTATTGTTCCCTTGGTAACCAACTCTAACCATAGCATCTTGTACTGTCTGTTGTAGGATATCGTCCCAACAATCTTATGATGCAAGCAATTCTCGGATGAGTCCAATCAGGGCTCCCTGGTCAGGCTCTGCAGGCTAGATTGGCTGAACCGGTGGCTCTTGACCCCCGAAAGACATGACTCTGGAGGCTACCCCTGAGTGCTGAGCTTGGTCTCCAGGTTATTGCTGGTTCACTAGAGGTGCTCCGCCTGGATGATCGGCAAGACCAGGAACAATGCCACTGGAAAAATGACATGAAGAAAAATAAGAAAGGACTAAGATAGATCGGGGATATAAATATGTGATCAGGTCAAGATTCAGGAAGATTAGAAGGTACGAGTAGAGATCAAGGACAAGTGCTGATTGAGACAACTATTCGGTAAAATACCCACACATCTTGATTTACAAGACCTGCATGGGCCACCACTTAAACCGTGTCACGCCCCAGAACCAAAATACTGGAGAGTGGGGGACAAACACAGCCAGCTATGTACATTGAAGTACAACCCACCTTGAAATACGGTTACGATTGTCTAGATGCATGAGAGTTTAACTACAAGCCAGCAGTCTCTTATGGTCAAGAACAAGCCTAGTGTCTCAATCTCAAGCAAGCAAGTAAATGTTACAAGATATTAGATCATCAGAAATACAAGGTAAGGCATTCCAAACATAACATATTCAGATGATCATGAAGATAGTTATACAAAATACGAAGACTAGCAAGAGTTAAAGTTATACATGATCAACCCTAGGATTTGTCAATCATGTTACAGCCCTTAGGCAGACAGAATATAAGTTTCAACACGAGCTAACACTTGCTCGGCGGCTAAACGTCTCAAAAGAATAATTTTACAATAGAGTGGAAGAGCAAAATAAGAAACCCACTCATTGACAAGATTGCGTCTAGTGTTCACCATCTAGCTGGAAGGCAGGTAGATCCTCAGGTACTACTCCGAAATCTGGCCATACAAAACCAGATGGGTCAGACCCCAGAAAGAGCAAGTGTCATAAGGGAGGCTTCACTTAGGAACTAAAACCAGCAGGTTAATAAACAGAAGATATAAATGATGAACATAATTAAGTAATAAGAAGATAGGATTAGAATAAAACAATAGCTTGTATTATGAAAATAAGAGGCAGAATATAATTCCTATGTTAACCACAAGACAAGCATTCAGGTATGGCCAATCAAATCTTACGGCTTGCTATCATTAGCTAGGGTTATCACACGACTAGTTACTAACAAGATGCATTTGAGATATTCTCGAGTCACAAGCCCTGCAGCTATCCAGGTTATCCAGGCGAGGTTGCTTAGAATTACCAAGAGTTAGAGAATCATTATGTGACTTGGAGTGTAACACACGATAGTGTGCTATACTACTTATGATTTCAAGAAGTGTCCCACATGACAGTGGGTTGAAAATGTGCCCTACTCGTTGGCAGGATACAAGTCCACTCAGGTGTAGCCGGGATACGGGATCGCCTGTAACTAGGAAAATCTCTCTATATGGACTACTTAATCAATCTAGTCATTAACCTAGTCATATTCATTGTGATTCCCTGACCATGGTAACCAGGAATCCATGTCCTAGACATGATGCAAGACGAGACAGGTAGCTTGTACAATCACAATCAGAAAAATCAACCACGGTGTCAAGACAAGTATTACTTAGCAAGTCAGGGTAGCTGTCGCAACAGCCTTTCAAGATTATCATGTCATGTCAGGTTACTCGTTACTTATCAAGATTACTTGTCAGGAGTGCGCCTCGACGGACCACTATCAAGATTGTCATGTCGTGTTCATGTCAAGTCGTATTCATGTCATGATCAATACTGGTAAGTCATGTTATGCTCAACAAGTTATCGAGTCGGGTCGTCACAAGATAGGTCAAGTACAAGTCACATGCAAGATCACAGGCAAATAAAACTAAAACTAGGAGAACATGCATGGGGGCAATATAATGACCATGGTTCGTATTACGTATTTTGGTATACGTGTACAAATTTTGACTCGTATTGCATGACTCTTTGCTTGGTCTATTTGGCATTTTATATTGCTTAGTTCGATTCGGTTTAGCTTGGTTTGGTTTTATTTATGAACCAACCTGTAACGCTCCAGTCCCAAAATACGTAGGACCAAGTATGTAGACATGCCAGCTGTATACATACGAAATACATGGACCTCGTATGTATACATAAGCTGTAAATGTAGTAATCCAAGACAACTAAATCTCATCCATAATGAAAGGAATAATATAGAAATCAACTTGAATATTTATGATACAATCGTTGGGCGGAGACAAAGTCCACTACCAACTAATTTAAATAGAGAAGAAATATACAAAGAAAATGATTGGTCGAGCGAAGCAATGACAAGTCCAAAAGCAGTCATCACGAAGGAAGAAATGGCCTTAGCTAGAGCACCTGCAAGAAATTACGAAAACACATACCTGGAGAGATCACCAGGTCCTCAGAGGGACGTAACAAGACACATAAT
Organism: Iris pallida; assembly: GCA_029216955.1. Taxonomy (NCBI): domain Eukaryota; kingdom Viridiplantae; phylum Streptophyta; class Magnoliopsida; order Asparagales; family Iridaceae; genus Iris; species Iris pallida. The sequence goes on along the minus strand of JANAVB010033015.1, from coordinate 12,002,944 downwards.
ATCATGCCGATAAACTTAATAATAAGCTCAACAGAAAAATGTGCATGAGTAAAGGTTCCTAACCATTCTATGTGATATGCACTATGAGGACAACGTTCTACGCAGGGGCTGTAACGGATTCACGCAAGCAAGTAATAGAGAGTGGCCGTCAAGTAGCGCTCATCCGAGACACTATCGGCCTGGGCAGAAGGTAGTGCTCATAAGAGTCACCCTTGACCCAAAATGTGTGTAAAAATAAATATATCTCCTACGTTAATAATTGTCCCCTCCCCCCAATGATACTATACATGTGTCGTCTCCACGATACTGTTTAATCCTTAATAACTGCCAAGTCTTCTACACAATCTATTAGCAGTTATATCCTAACGTACGGCCTGTACGCACCAATGATCAGTCAGCACGTAAGTCCGTGTCTATATGCGACTCACAACTCACACACTATTCGTGGCACATCGTGACAGTTTATGGGATGCACTAATCATACGGTGGTCCCTTAACCCTAAGCCAATTGCATAAAATATAATAATTTTCATCTATATATAGTTTTGAAAGAACAATATAAAGAAAAAGTATGCATGATATTGAGCAAAAAATTTAAACAGTAAAGGCAAGGTGTCTTGCCTGAGGTTATATACAAAAGAGAATAATCCAGTAGCTCGAACCAACAAGTAAACGAAGCTAGAAACAGCCAAATCCCATAGATGACTCCGGATGCTGCAACAAACATCACGAACGAGTTTGGAATAAAAGATATGCCTAGGAAACGGCTGTCCAAAAGTTAAATTCTAGAACAGGGGCAAAATCATAATTTTGGGTCAAAACGATGTCCGTCGTTGGACCCGCTTTGTATCGAAATGTGCGCCAGAACCTATGGTCTTTAAAGTCGTCAAACTACATGTCTATGGATTTGCTTTGATGAGACGAACCCAATGGTATATCCAATTTTGGATTTCGGTGGCCCGTGCACAAAATCGCCCGTTGAGTGGGATTGTGGGCCCGCCAAAATAGTGTCCCGATCAACGGTCTCAGAAACGGACCAAACTTGGCTCACAGGACCAGAAAAATATTTTGAGTCCAATGGCGCAAGTTTCATCGCGATATGATGAGTGTGAACAAAGTTGTGACTTAATTTGCAAAGGGTCGATACGGGGTATCTCGACGGATACGCACTGATTTCGTCGCACACATGCAACAAAATCGGGTTCCGTCAGTTCCCACACGTCGACAACATCTATACGCGCCTTTCGATGCATATAGTGCGCGACCACGTCGCCCGGTTTGTCGGGACGTACGCCGTATCGGGTGTTTTTCCACTTTTTTGAAAACAGAATTTACAATTTTTCGTAAAACTTTAACAACGTGTAACTTTCTACATACTAGATGAAAAGTAAATCCAAAAATTGTGTTACAATCTTGGTTATGTTGTCTTTGACTGTCTTCAATTAGTTTTTACAAATCTTTAATGCACAGCAAGAAAATTGACCGACAAGTTGTCATTTTAAAACAGTTTTTAGTATTACATAAAACAGATTTTTTCTTCAACTTCGTCTCGATTTTTCGAGCAAGTTAATGGGTTGTTTTCGAAATCCACATAGAGGATCTCGAAGAGGGTCAAGTCTACTTTCCATAAAATCTTACGGATCAAAAATCGGTGCTACGAGTAAAAAGTTACGTCGTAGGGAAATAGGGTACCTTGAGTGGGAAAACTGCTACGTGAGTGACGCGGGGCTGACTTTCGATGCTCCGTTCGTCGCGCACAAAGCTCCATCGCTAGTGAAACGAATTCGTAGGCGAAGAGGGTATAATCAGCCTAAACTTTCGTTTTGGAAGATTTGGGTTTTGAGGCTTGTGGAAAAAGTTACATATATACCAAGTTGTTACAAAACCTAATACTAATAGGTTTAAGCCTTATGGGATCCATGAAATGGGATTTCGTTTGGGTGAGCTTGCTGCTGCACGCAGCAAGCTATTTAGGGGTGGGGGACCCGCCCACATATGTGGGTGGTTATTAATATTTTTTTATTTTCCTTTCTTTTTCCTTTTCCTTTTCTTTCTTTTCTTTTCCTTTTCCTTATTCTTTTACATTTCTTTCTTTTTCATTTCTTTTTTTTCTTTTTATTTAAATCTTTTATATATATATATAACTATATATATCCAAAAATCATTTAAATACAAATAACACTTTCAATTTCACATAACCAAATATTTAATATATTTAAATATATCTACATATATATATATATAAATTCAATTCACAATAAATAAACTCATAATAATAATAATAACTTAATAGAATAACTTGTTTAATAAATCTCTAAAAAATAATTTTAATAATAATAAATTAATAAAAATTGCTCCAATGGGTGAATTGTACACACACCCTTATCCGGATGCAGAAACATGTACAATCTTGTAAAATATTATTTAATAATAAAAATACCAATAATTGTACGAATAATTAAATAATTAGAAATTGCACATAAAATTCTAAAGTAATTTAGAAAATATTTGTATATACATAAAATATTTCTATATGGCCACCTTAGCCACCCCACATGCTCACATGGACTTAAATTTGGTTCGGGCCCTGTTCGGGCTGAATTGGCCAAACCGGGTCATCAAAAAAATAAGTAAAACCATAAATTGTATAAATTCATTTTTAAGTCTAATAAAATAATAAAAAAAATAATTAAAAAGATAGCGGTTTTACACAACCCCTACCTACCCCCACCCTCACCATTTATTAATCCCACTCTCTTCTCTCTCCTCATTATCACTTCAATAACTCTTCTTCTTCTTCTTCTTCTTCTTCTTCTTCTTCTTCTTCTTCTTCTTCATTTACTCCTCTCCACCTACACCCAAGAGCCCTAGGCAAGTGTAACTTGCTTCATAATGGATCTTATTTTTATTGTTTCATTCTCTTTTTTACATGATTATAAGCCTCTTTAGAACTTGGAGTTTTTTATTTTTACTGATAGATTCTTCTAGATCTACGTTGTAACTTGGGGTTTCATGAGTTCATGGAGTTTTTCTTGGTTTTGAGCTACTAAAACTTGTTATTTTCGAAAACTAATAGTTCCATGATCAAGAGCATGAATTTTCGTTTTTGATTCACCTCATTTCGAGTTAAAATGAAGTGTTTATGGCCAAACAAGTTTTCTGAATTTTTCATGTCGGCTGAGTAAAATTTTACGCAGAGAACCATGTTTACACGTACTTTACGCTGGATAGTATCCAGAATCTAAAATTTTACGCAGGGAACCCTGTTTATGCATATTTTACACTAGATGGTATCCAGAATATAAAATTTTACGCAGGGAACCCTGTTTATGCGTATTTTACGCTGGATGGTATCCAAAATGTGAAATTTTACGCAGGGAACCCTGTTTATGCATATTTTATGCTGGATAGTACCCAAAATTTGAATTTTTATGCTAGAACCCTTCTCTTTTACGTATTTTACGTAGAATTGAATTTTTGGCGTAAAAAGTGCACAGAATGACTGTTTTTGCCAAGTTTAGCTATTTTCTAGCCAGAATTTCGAAAAAAAATTAAAACATAAAAGTTTTAGATCTTTGTCTTGTCTTTCTGAATATCTTTGGAGCACCTCATTTGGAGTTCGTAGGTGGAAGTTATGCCCCGTCTCCCCTGAGCCATATGATTCCTCCACAGCTCTTGCACCCTGTTTATATTTAGTTATTGCATATATGCTTATACCAGGTCAAATGTTAATTTTAAATATGTTCCATGACACGATGGTGACCCGTTCTGGTACACTTTTGGCAAAATACATGACATGATAGTGGTCCGTCGTGGCGCACTCTTGACAGTGAATTTGACATGATATATATCTCGAATGCTGTTGCGACGGCTAGCATATCATGACAGAATTGAATGGCCTGGACACCGTGGGTGATTGTATTTGTACAAATGAACCGGTAATATTTTGCATCATGTCTAGGACAGGGATCCCTAAGTACCACGTTCAGGGGTACCTACTGTAAATGGCTAAGGCTAATAACTAGAGTAATTCAGTAGTCATGAGAGATTTCCCCAGTGACAGGCGATCCCGTTACCCGGCCACCATTATTGGACTTGTAGCCTGCCGACGAGTAGGGCACATGTCTAAATTCACTAATACATGGAAGAGAACGAGGCATTGCTTAATGAATCCAAGTCGCCTGGATAACCTAGATTAGCTGCAGGGCTTGTGGCTGGAGGAACATCTCATTGCACATTGCTAGTAACTAGGCTTGTGATAACCCTAGTTAGTTAATGTAGAAAGCCGTAGTCACGGATTGGCCATGGGCGATTGTATGGTGTAGATTCATTGCTCGAATATTGCAAGCATGATCGCATGATTGTCACTTTTAACAATAAAGATCAGGGGCTAAGTTCTGTTCAGGCGAAGGGTTACAACCCCGGTCCTTGTTTGGTTTAAAGGTTGTAACCTAGCTTCCAGAGCAGTTCTTTGTCCCCTCTTCGTTTATTGTCTTATTGCACCCCACGTCATGCTCGTCATGCTTTACTTTCCAACAAGAATTAGAGACGGAGTTCTATTCAAGTGAAGGGTTACAACCCCGATCCTTGTTTGATTTAAGGGTTGTGACCTGGCTACTTGAATGGTTCCCTCGTACTCTAATATGACTGTTGTTATTTTTTATCATTATCTGGCTCTTTCATAATAACTTTTAATATTTGTTCTGATATGCTGGTTTTAGTTCTTAAGTGAAGCCTCATTTGTGGCACTTGCTCCTTCTGGGATCTGACCCACCTGGTTTTGTATGGCCAGATTTCGGAGCAGCAGCAGAGGATCTACCGACTTTCCAGCCCGATGGTGACTACCAGGCGTAACCAGGGCAACGAGTGGCTTTATTTTTGGCTCTCCTACTCTATTGTAAAATTATTGTTTTGAGGCGTTTAGCCGACGAGCACCTGTTAGCTCATACTATATACCTTATTTCTGCCTACGGGCTGTAACATGATTGACAGATCCTAGGGTTGATCATGTATGACTGAACTCTTGCTAGTCCTCACATTTTGTAACGACTAGCTTCATGATCAGCTGAATATGTAATATTTGGGACGCCTTACTATTGTATATCTGGTGATCTTACATCTTGTAACTTTACTTGCTTGCTTGAGATTGAGACATTTAGGCTTGTTATTGACCATAGGAGACTGATGGATTATAGTTAAACCCTCATATATCTAGACAGTCGTGACCGTATAGTGAGGTGAATTCCATTTTATTATACGTAGCTGTCTATGTATGCCCCCGCTCTCCAGTATTCTGGTTCTGGGGCGTTACAGGCAAGGGGCAAGAAGTATCATGGCAACAAGTGGCGCTGGTCAAGTGGCGCCAGGGAAATAATAGGTGGCGCTAAGGAGGACATGGGGCTCATAAGTTAGGTTACGCCAGGCTGGGGTGCGCCAAGTCAGGTTGCGCCTGACTGGGGTGCGCCAGGTTAGGTTGTGCCTGACCGGGGTGCGCCAGGTCAGGTTGCGCTTGACTGGGGTGTGCCAGGTCAGGTTGTGCGAGGTCAGGTTGTGCCAGGGCCCAAGGGGGCGCTGGGCTAGGTTGCACTAGGGCCAAAGGATGCCTGGGCTAGGTTGCGCCAGGGCAGGTTGCGACTGACTGGATTGTGCCAGGTCAGGTTGAGCCTGACTGGGGTACGCCAGGTCAGGTTGTGCCTGACTGGGGTACGCCAGGTCAGGTTTCGCCCGGGCCCAATGGGCCACTGGGCTAGGTTGTGCCAGGGCCAAAGGGCGCCTGGGCTAGGTTGCGCCAGGGCAGGTTGCACCTGACTGGGTTGCGCCATGGCCCAAGGGGGCGCTGGGCTAGGTTGCTCCAGGGCCAGAGGACACCTTGGCTAGGTTGTGCCAGGGCAGGTTGCACCTGACTGGGTTGCGCCAGACACGGTTCTTCTTCTCCAAACAGCAAAGAAGAACCCATGGAACCTGAAAACTTCAAAAAGCCATAACTTGCTCAAAACAAGTCCGAATTAAGACTTCCAAGGGTCTAAACTGTGTAGAACGAGATTTCCTACAGCCTGGGATGACTGGTTTTAGAAAATACCAAGCTTTAATAAATCAAAACCAAGAAAAATAAGAAAAGATCAAAACTTAGATCTACAAAAATCCATCCATCAAAACCGAAAATGCCAAGTTCTAAAGAGGCTTAGATTCAAGTGAAGAAGAGAATAGAAAAACAAAATAGAAGATCCATCATGAAGCAAGATTGCACTTGCCGAGGGTTTCTTTGGTGGGTGGGAGGAGTAATGGAGAAGAAGTAGTAAATGAAAGAGTTATGGGGGAGAGAGAGAGGAATTGGTTTTTATACATACCCTCTTCATTTCAAACCAAAACAAACCAAGCCAAGCCAAGAATAAACCAAGACCAAGCCATGTCATGCTGAACCAAGTTGAACCAAATCAAGTCAAGATTAAACAAAGGCTAAGCAAGACAAGTCAAAACACGGGCCACTTGACAATTGTCAAAAATCCGTATATGTATCCTGAAAAATACGTATAAAGGAAAACGGGAGCGACAAAGAACGTGCACAAATGATAATTTATTGGAACAAAAGGTCAAAATCACCTATCAGTAGAAAGTTGAAGACATATTATAGAAAAAAATAATTTTTATTAATAATTTGTTGTGGAGTAAAAGATCTGAATACATTCAAATACCGTATTGGCCCAACAAAAGATTGAGAAGCTTTATAAAATAATACTTGTCGTTCCATACATCATGCCATTTATGTACATTGACACCAAAATGCCTTCAAAAGAACCAGCTTCAAAATACTTAAATAGGGAGAGCCTAGAGTCACTTTCAGAGACTTCTACTAGCTTTGTGCAGGTACGTTTTTCCAGCCACATAAGGATGAGGGGTCAGTACATTGTAGAATGTATTAGTGTGCGGGACTAACCCACTCTCCTAAACTAACATTGTAATCATGTGAAGGATGCAATTTATTAAGTGATCTTGTTATTAAGGACTAGGGTCAATTTATATTTCATATCAATAGCAAAAGTTGAAAGCGGAAAAAATATAATCAAATAACTTATCAGTGATTTTTTACAATAGTAGATATACCAGTTCCTGTATAAAATTGTCACGACCCGCACCCAGTGTAGGGGCACGAGAAGTAGGTACATCCAGCCTACGCCGCAGTGTCGGCGGTAGAACGTTGTTCTAGGTCACTATCTAAACAACAACTCATTATATAATGTACTTGTCAAAATCTCAACTCCGAATGGAGGACAAGTATAGATATAATGAAATCTCAATCACAGTCTAAGCACGATAAGATAACACAGAAGTTTATAATCAAGACTAAATAACAACAAAACCAACTATTAAATAATAATAATCATAAACAATCTCAAAACAATATCTCAACTTATTACAATTCAAGTTCTAAAACATGAAAACTAAACCAAGTCTACTAGTTAGTCTCCCGATCACTCCTGAGTATCGGGCCCAAAGGTACCTAAACCATCTTCTGGTCCATAGTAAGTAGGGCAAGGGTCCTCGGGGCAAACATCTGTAATATTTTTAACAGGTCCAGTCAGGACAGGAATGAGCACAAAATCATCTAGAAAACCCAAATAAATGACAAAGACTCTAAAACAGTTATAGACAGTTATATTAATGAACTTGCAGTTTAAACAGTTAATGTAAATGGAACGATAGTTAGCACAATGAAAGTAAAGCAAAGAAGCAAAGAAATATGGCAATGAAGACTTTAATATAAACTAGTTTAGAGTAATATGAGTCCAGGCTGTATGAAATAAACCAAGTTTAATCACATGTGAATCCAGACAGTAAGGGTCCAGTGTAACCAGATAATATGATTCCATATGAGTCCTAATATGATACTAATAGTGTGTTTTAAAATACCGAGATCAACATGTAAACGGTTGTAGGTAATACGGCACATCACACACCGGCCAAGTATAAGATGGCTATCATTCCAGAATAATTCCAAGAGAGTGGTTCCAAATTTGGGAATGGTCACATGTCTACTCCAGTATTTTTCTGCCCACAAGCAGATGAATCCATATCCCGAAACTAACCAGTATGAGTCCAGCCAGCACTTGAAAGATGCCAGATAGTGATATCAGAGGTGGTTCAGGATAATGAGGCCAGACAATATAGATGAGTGTCGCATGTAATGGATCCAGATCAATCGTATTTGTAACAGAGAATCAAATAGAGATAACTACAACTGAAGTACAGTAATCGACAAATAAATGGAAGAACTATTAGATAATGTACTCGCCTGACACTGTAAAAAGAGTAGTATAATGTCAGATGTCTGCACCGGAGTCACAATATCCTAAATAGAGCAATATAGATTATGACATGTCCAGAATGATAATATAGAACATTACGATGCAATCTACATAATTTTTAGGCCAATCTAGGTCAAAGTTAACTCTTGGTCAACTATAGTCAATTAAACTAGTCAAACTAGGTCAACTAGGCCAATCCTAGTCCAATCAAGTCTCACTAGCCCTAACCAAGTCTAGACTAGCATCCAAGCACAATCACAAGGTCACAGGGCAATATATATATATAATATATATATATATATATATATATATATATATATATATATATATATATATATATATATATACATGCATTTATATATATATGCACATACACATATATATATATATATATATATATATATATATATATACATATATATATATATATATATATATATATATATATATATATATATATACAACCCATATATACATATATGCACATACACATAGGCTAAGTTACATACATGCATTTATACAAACATGTTATCATTATATACACATTTGATTCATGCACACATTACACTCATACATACATACATACATACATACATACATACATAAATACATACATATTTACATACATACATGCATATTTACATACATTCATACATAGGTATACACATAGATACTTGCATACATTTCCATTCATACATGCTGATATACATTGCATCCTACATTGTATCATACACATTACATTACATCTTGTTTCATTGCATTACATTGCCTATATGCATATATTCACTACGATATATGCATAAACATATATGAATGCAACCTACATTATATATTCATGCATTCATGTATTACATATCATTATATCTATATGCTCATAGTTTCAGTTTGACACTCAATGCATAACCTACATGCATATCTAGTATTCAGTTTTAAATATGCATACATAGATACTCTCATGCTTGCATTTATTATATACCTTCAAAATATTACATATACATTAATTTCTTCATTACCTACATATATGTCAAACTTATATACATTAAGGAGGTAGAGAGGGGCTAAGGGGTTAACTGTATGCTTGAAAATATATGAGTGCGTGTGGGTTTGCTATATTAAAACTCAGGAAAACAGGGAGTAATGTGTAGGGGGTTGTATAGGCATGTTTATGTGTTATGTAGCTGTATCCAGTAGGTAAACAAGTGCTCAGCAAGGTAAGGGGCTGTGTGTGGGTGTATGAAGCAAAATAAAGGGGTTAGTTTAATGCAGTAATGTACAACCATGTAACATAGTGTTCAGGAATGTAGTAGGTGCAGTAACATATATATGGTTCAACTCAAAACCAGTGAACACAAGGACATCTCAGAACTTTACATGTTAGCAATATAAAGTTTCAGTTTATAATAATGTATTGTCAACATACATTGATGAATCTGGAAAATGACTGAAAACTCAACAAAATCTAAAATTGAAAGGTAATCAAACCCAAGTGTTTACAATCCAAACCAAAACTGAGAATGACCAAGTAACTGAGAATGAAAAAAAAAAGTTTGCAAGAACAACCCAATATGAATCCCACTGATACTTCATTGTATCAGAGATATCCCAAAATACTATACCAACTTCAAAACCCAAAAAATTGACTCAACAAAACAGTCAACCTGATCCAAACGAAAACATTTCAAAGCATGCATACATTTCATTATACCTGAGTTATCTCAGGAATCATATTCATTCAGTTTACATACATACATGTTACCTACAGTTCATAATCTATGCATATCATTCATTTTCAGCTTTAAGGAAACAGTGAACAAATGGGAACACAACTTCAACCAAACCTCAACTCAGTTACATTTAATCAATGCCCAGATTTTAGTATATGTAAACATATCATGTTAACAACTTAAAATCATGTTAATCTCAAAAAAAAATCAAACAAATCTCGAACTATCCCAAAACTGGAAACCAAGTAATAGTGTACAGTCAATCAACGAAGAAATGACATTCAAAATTAATTCATTTGAAAACATAATCAATCACACCCCAACTTAAACATGGGAGTGATTACAACATCAAATATCATTCAAAATATTATAAAACCAAATCGAAACATATTCTCAAATATCCCAAAATCTGGAACAACACAGTTCATGTGAATTTTGAAACTCAAGCATTCAAATTTGAATCAAAATTTAGAGAACATAGTGTACAGAGGTACGGGCATACCCCATGTGTCTACTGGAGCCAAATGTGCCCAATAAATAGAACACAAAGTGTCCAAAATCCAAAATGAAATCAGTGTTAGAAACAGGAAAATCAATCATCGTGCAGCCATGTCGAGCCTTCGTGGGCTCGACACAGTGCTCGAGGCACCACGTGCTTTTACACTCGTGTTGAGGGAAGATAAGGCTAGGGACTGAACACCCTACCCCGTGTCCAAGTGTTGTAGTATCGTGTCTAAACACGTGTATCAGAGACGAAAAACCAGTATACACAGTTTCTCGAAAAACCAGTATACACAGTTTCTCGAAAAACCATGCACTCGAGATTTCTTTCTCGATACCAAACTAAATGGGATGAAACTTTCTGGGTGTCGTGTCAGACACTAGGCCCACGTGTCTACCAAGTTTCATTCATTCTCGTGTCGTGTCGTGTTCTGTGTCGACCCCGAGCAGCAGGGGACGGCAGGGGCACAGTGCAGTGCCTCGTGCACGCGTGTGTGTCCAAAAATCGATATGAAATAGTACAAAAATTGACCCAGTAAATTCAAAATCCATTCCCCATATATAGGGCTATAATTTTGTGAAATTAGTTTTCAAAAATACGAATAAAATCTCCATTGCGATATTTCGTCGAACACGTAAACATATACATTGATACGCAATCGATACGCATACCTATCCTACTCCAAATCGAACCAAACTTGAGGGACACCTAATTAAACCCTAAATGAATGCAACTATAAAAAGAAATCAGAATTTGGAAGCAATTTGAAGGGTTTTACCTATTGAGTGAAAACTCAAAGAAAAGTCCCAAAAGAAAGGTTCCTTCTTGCAACCTCCAAGCTCCAAAGCTCCCCAAAACTGATATTGCTCTCCCCCATCAGTCCACAAACAAAAATTAGAACCCAATGCAAAAGACTAGGATGAAAAAGGAGGAGAAATGAATAAAATAGAAATTTTGAAGGAGGAACAAACCTTGGTTTTGCCAAATAAAGAAAGAGGAGTTAAAAGAGGCAAGTCTCTAACATGAGAGGCTATATAGGCTCCTAGGACCATCCATGGCCAGCCACCTATTGGAAATTAGGGCTAGGGTTGATCCAATGGTTGGCTATGGTTCACTCTACATGCTAAATTAAATTAATTAATCAAAGGGCTTTCTAACTTAGTCATTAACTAATGATTCTAATTAGTTTCTAACTTGAAACTAACTAGTAGGGATTCACTAACCCTAACTAACCATACTACCCAAGTCACTAAGTCATGATGAGAAACTAGGCAAGGTTGCATCAAGGCTAAACTAGCTAAAGGCTTACAATACCATATAATAAATAGTTTTAAAATATTTAAAAATCACCATAAATCATGAATCACATTATTAAATATAAAAAATATACAAAAGTTCAAAATTATCCTCATTCCAGAAAAGTGGATGTTACAAGTCTACCCTCCTTAGAAGAATTTTGTCCTCGAAATTAAGGTGGTCGTACTCCTACAGGTCAAACCCCCAACAATCAAGGTCCAAATATCTATATATAATAACATACAATTCTGGTCCTACTGGTCGTGATACCATAGTCTCGAACAGGGTAACTATACTATCTAGCACAGCACAATCATACATCCTGACAGGTACTAAAGGAATCACACGACAAGATAGAGAAGAAAAACAAGAAATCAAACCTGCTAACCCATCACCTGCAGCGTCGGTTTCCTCGACCGCCAGCGCAAAAGCTCCACCCTCTGGTGCTGGACAGGGTGCTTCGCTACAGGTGGCCTAGCTCCCTCATAAGGAGGTACAACGGGACAATCTATCATCTGGTGAGCATCAGACCCATAGAATAGACAAACCTTCAGCCTCCTCCTACAAGAATCCCAATTGTGCCCTGTCTTCTTGCAGTAGGCACAAGTCGGCACCCTGCAGTCCTGTCCCCTAGGCTGATGCTGAGCCTGCTGAACTCTGACTGGTGCCTGCACATGCTATGGCTGCTGTGCTGCCTTCTGTACACAGGGACGCTTCGTGCTCCCACTGGCCTCTCCTGAAACATCTCGGCCCTTCTTGGACTTCAGCTCCAAGTCATCCTCTGTCGCCATGGCCCCTACCAGTATCTGCTCAAATGTGGCATCTTTGTCGCTCTTGGTCAAGGACTTGACCTCCTTGACCAAACCCTTCCTGAACCGTCTTGCCTTTGCCGTCTCTCTAAGCCCCTCTACGAATCTGCCAGATGGCAGAACTCTCCCGCGTACTCCTCCACTGTCTGGGTCCCCTGGACCAGGTTCTCAAACTGCGTCTCTAGTGCTCCAAGTGCTGTGTCCGGGAAAAACTTTTCCTTGAAGGGCTTCTTGAATGCCTCCCAAGTCTGGCCCTCCGTACCAACCCTGGGGTCTGTGTGGAACCAAGTACGAGCTAAATCCTGCATCTGACTGTCGGCTGCCTTGATCTGAAGACCTGCTGGTATCAAAAAAAGGCGGAAGATCTCCTCGATGTGCTCTATCCAATCGTCAGCGTACAAGATGCCCTCAGTACTCTTGAAGTCCCTCAGCCGCATCTTTTAGAACTCCTGGATGCCCGGTACCTTAGGCTGATACTGCTGCTGCTGCTGCCCTCCTCTCTCAACCACTGCCAATGCCATATGATGTGCATCGTCAATACCCTAACACATGTCTGTAGTCTGACGCTATTGCACCTCAATCATCCTTTGGAAGTAAGCGAACATCTGTGCTACATCTACATACCCAGTAGGCGGCAGCTGCTACTGAAGAACATCAGGAATAACTGGAGAAACCCTCAGAACAGGTGGAGGAGGACCCCCAAAAGCAGCAGATACTCCTACGTGAGCAGTCGTAGGGAGTGGTGATGTCCCAGCTATAGACTGAACCGGACGAGAGGTGGCAGACCCCTCTGCGGTATCTCCTGCGCCGGAACGACGTGACCATGTCTCCACCCTCCTGAAGATAGATCAATAAAGAAGTCAATACTGAGCAAGAAGCGATATAATCAAAGGAGGACAGTTTATTTCAAAGAAGGCAAATCAGTAAGATGTGTAGATGGCATGAATTGAAGCTGAATTTTTCCTAACTGTGATTGAGGACCTCTCCGTTTAAGCCTATCTCTCAAATTCTATCACAGGCTGTAGTAATACTCTAGTTCGAACACCACTACATAAACTCGACATGCATGGGCCGCCACTAAAATGTGTCATGACCCGCACCCATTGTAGGGGCACGAGAAGTGGGTACGTCCAGCCTACACCGCAATATCGACAGTAGAACGATGTTTTAGGTCACTATCTAAACAACAACTCAAGCAATTATATAATATACTTGTCAAAATCTCAACTCCAAACAGAGGACAAGTATAGATATAATGAATTCTCAATCACAGTCTAAGCACAATAAGATAACACAGAAGTTTATAATTAAGACTAAATAACAACAAAACCAAATACTAAATAATAATAATCACAAACAATCTCAAAACAAAACAATATATCAACTTATTACAATTCAAGTTCTAAAACATGAAAACTAAACCAAGTCTACTAGCTAGTCTCCCGATCACTCCTGAGTGTCGGGCCCAAAGGTAGCTAAACCATCTCCTGGTCCATAGTAAGTAGGGCAAGGGTCCTCGGGACAAGCATCTATATTTTTTTTAACAGGTGATAGGAACGAGCACAAAATCATCTAGAAAACCCAAATAAATGACAAAGACTCTAAAACAGTTATAGACAGTTATATTGATGAACTTGCAGTTTAAACAGTTAATGTAAATGGAACGACAGTTAGCACAATAAAAGTAAAGAAAAGAAGCAAAGAAACATGACAATGAAGACTGTAATGTAAACTAGCTGAACTAGAGTAATATGTCCAGACTGTACAAAATAAACCAAGTGTAATCACATGTGAGTCCAGACAGTAAGGGTCCAATGTGAGTCCAGACAATATGATTCCAGATGAGTCCTAATATGACACTAACAGCTTATTTTAAAATACCGAGATCGACATGTAAACGGCTGTAGGTAATACGACACATCACACACCGGCCAAGTATGAGATGGCTATCATTCCAGAATAATTCTAAGGGAGTGGTTCCAGGTTTGGAAATGTTCACATGTCTACTCCAGTATTTTCTCGCCCACAAGCAGATGAATCCATATCCCGACACTAACCAGTATGAGTCCAGCCAACACATAAAAGATGCCAAATAGTGATGCCAGAGGTGGTTCCAGATAATGAGGCCGGACAGTATAGATGATTGTCGCATGTAATGGATCCAGATCAACCGTGTTTGTAACAGAGAATCAAATAGAACTAAATACAACTGAAGTACAGTAATCGACAAGTAAATGGGAGAACTATCAGATAATGTACTCGCCTGACACTCTGAAAAGAGTAGTGTAATGTCAGATGTCTGTACCGGAGTCACAATATCCTAAATAGAGCAATATGGGTTATGACATGTCCAGAATGATAATATAGAACATTACGATGCAATCTACATAATTTCTAGGTCAATCTAGGTCAAAGTCAACTCTTGGTCAACTACAGTCAATTACACTAGTCAAACTATGTCAACTAGGCCAATCATAGTCCAATCAAGTCTCATTAGGCCTAACCAAGTCTAGACTAGCATCCAAGCACAATCACAAGGTCACAGGGCAAGACACATTTATATATATATGCATATATCCCATATATACATATATGCACATACACATAGGCTAAGTTACATACATGCATTTATACATACATGTTATCACTATATACACATTTGATTCATGCACACATTACACTCATGCGTTCATATATGCATACATACATATTTACATACATACATGCATATTTACATACATTCATACATAGGTATATACATAGATACTTGCATACATCATTTCCATTCATACATGCCGATATACATTGCATCCTACATTGTATCATACACATTACATTACATCATGTTTCAATGCATTACATTGCCTATATGCATATATTCATTACAATATATGCATAAACATATATGAATGCAACCTACATTACATATTCATGCATTCATGTATTACATATCATTATATCTATATGCTCATAGTTACAGTTTGACACTCAATGCATAACCTACATGCATATCTAGCATTCAGTTTTAAATATGCATACATAGATACTCTCATGCTTGCATTTATTATATACCTTCAAAAAATTACATGTATACATTAATTTCTTCATTACCTACATATATACATATATGTCATACTTATATACATTAAGGAGATAGAGAGGGGCTAAGGGGTTAACTGTATGCTTGAAAATATATGAGTGTGTGTGGGTTTGTTGTATTAAAACTCAGGAAAACAGGGAGTAATGTGCAGGGGGGTTGTATAGGCATGTGTGTGTGTTGTGTAGTTGTGTCCAGTAGGTAAACAAGTGCTCAGCAAGGTAAGGGGCTGTGTGTGGGTGTATGAAGCAAAATAAAGGGGTTAGTTTAATGCAGTAATGTACAGCCATGTAACATAGTGTTCAGGAATGCAGTAGGTGCAGTAACATATATATGGTTCAACTCAAAACCAGTTAACACAAGGACATCTCAGAATTTTACATGTTAGCAATATAAAGTTTCAGTTTACAATAATGTATTGTCAACATACATTGATGAATCTGGAAAATGACTGAAAACTCAACAAAATCTGAAATTGAAAGGTAATCAAACCCAAGTGTTTACAATTCAAACCAAAACTGAGAATGACCAAGTAACTGAGAATGAAAAAAAAGTTTGTAAGAACAACCCAATATGAATCCCACTGATACTTCACTGTATCAGAGATATCCCAAAATACTATATACCAACTTCAAAACCCAAAAAATTGACTCAACAAAACAGTCAACCTGATCCAAACGAAAATATTTCAAAGCATGCATACATTTCATTATACCTGAGTTATCTCAGGAATTATATTCATTCAGTTTACATACATATATGTTACCTACAGTTCATAATCTATGCATATCATTCATTTTCAGCTTTAAGGAAACAATGAACAAATGGGAACACAACTTCAACCAAACCTCAACTCAGTTATATTTAATCAATGCCCAGATTTTAGTATATGTATACATATCATGTTAACAACTTAAAATCATATAAATCTCAAAAAAAACAAATCAAACAAATCTCGAACTATCCCAAAACTGGAAACCAAGTAACAGTGTACAGTCAATCAACGAAGAAATGAGATTCAAAATTTAATTCATTTGAAAACCTAATCAATCACACCCCAACTTAAACATAGGAGTGATTATAACATCAAATATCATTCAAAATATTATAAAACCAAATCGAAACCTATTCTCAAATATCCCAAAATTTGGAACAATACAGTTCATGTGAATTTCGAAACTCAAGCATTCAAATTCGAATCAAAATTTAGAGAACATAGTGTACGGAGGTATGGGCATACCCCGTGTGTCTAGTGGAGCCAAATGTGTCCAATAAATAGGACACGAAGTGTCCAAAACCCAAAATGAAATCAGTGTCAGAAACAGAAAAATCAATCATCGTGCAGCCATGTCGAGCCTTCGTGGGCTCGACACAGTGCTCGAGGCACCACGTGCTCTTGCACTCGTGTCGAGGAGACATATGGCTAGGGACTGAACACCCTGCCCCATGTCCAAGTGTCGCAGTATCGTGTCTAAACACGTGTATCAGAGACGAAAAACCAGTGTACACAGTTTTTCGAAAAACCATGCACTCGAGATTTCTCTCTCGATACCAAACTAAATGGGATAAAACTTTCTGGGTGTCGTGTCAGACACTAGGCCCACGTGTCTACCAAGTTTCATCCATTCTCGTGTCTATCGTGTCCTGTGTCGACCCCGAGCAGCAGGGGACAGCACGAGCACAGTGCAGTGCCTCGTGCACGCGTGTGTGTCCAAAAATCGACACAAAACAGTACATAAATTGACCCAGTAAATTTGAAATCCATTCCCCACATATAGGGCTATAATTTTGTGAAATTAGTTTTCAAAAATACGAATAAAAGCTCCATTGCGATATTTCGTCGAACACGTAAACATACACATTGATACACAATCGATACGCATACCTATCCTACTCCAAATCGAACTAAACTTGAGGGACACCTAATTAAACGCTAAATAAATGCAACTATGGAAAGAAATCATAATTTGGAAGCAATTTGAAGGGTTTTACCTATTGAGTGAAAACTCAAAGAAAAGCCCCAAAAGAAAGGTTCCTTCTTGCAACTCCCAAGCTCCAAAGCTCCCCAAAACTGAGATTGCTCTCCACCATCAGTCCACAAACACAAATTAGAGCCCAATGCAAAAGACTAGGATGAAAAAGGAGGAGAAATGAATAAAATAGGAATTTTGAAGGAGGAACAAACCTTGGTTTTGCCAAATGAAGAAAGAGGTGTAAAAAGAGGCAAGTCTCTAACATGAGAGGCTATATAGGCTCCTAGGACCATCCATGGCCAGCCACCTATTGGAAATTTTGCCGAAGTTTGCTAATCAGTTGTTGGTGCCAATGCAGGAGGATGCATTGGCGGCGCGTAATCATTGTATGAAGTCCTTCCTTCTCTTGAATAAGATTCAATCTCGGTGAGTTGCTTTAACCGGACTTGCATTTATTTGTACGCCATAAGAGAATGATCTCTAGTCCACTCTTTTGTTGCATCCCAGTGATCAACGTTACCACAGTAACAAAAGATAAGAGAAGATAAATGAATAAATCATATATAAATTGGAACTGTCGCTTGCTTGCTTCAATATGAACTGTATGCACTTATGATTTTCCTACAAAGAGATAGCTTAGCATGGAAAACACGGCTTGACCGTGCACATAAAAAAAAAAAGATGGAAACATTTACAAATTGCTCGACTGGTGCATATTAGTTTTATTTGATAGCTGCATTTGCATTGGTCTAGACAACTTGTGCACAAGGTAGTAATCTCTCGATTGATTCTGGGAGCGCCCGAAATCGATCGGCCTAGGAGAGAACAGGACACCTGGGGCAAGAAGTTCCCGCAGTCAGAGGGGGTGTCAGTCTATTAGTGAGACGGGCTAGAACGTCCCAACTGCTAATATGGGAATACCCATGGACCACAGAGTTGTATTCATGCATATAGACAAAGATTATTGCATTTCTCTATCTAGTCGTACTTTTTTTGCTGAAAATAATATTTTATTAACAAGTTTTGTATTTTTATTTGGAATGAAAACACTTTTTATTGTGTACACTAAATCATAACGGAACGAGGGTAAAAAATTGAAATTCATCAGATTCGTACACTAAACGAGGATGGTGAGGGAGCGTATGGTTCCCCCGATCCTCTATCGTCCCGTTGTCATCCTCACTCGTTGGACCCAAGACTTCATAGCACATATCGATAAATTATTATAATTATTTTTCCTATAAAAATAAAATAAAGTAAACGTATATTATTTTTTAAAAATGGTTGTCCAATTGGACTTGCCTTGGATTTTGTCTACCAGTAAACTGGCCCATATCCTTTAAGGCCCCGGAGCGGGAGGGTCGCGGGTCTCTAATCGAGGCCGCCATCTGTTCAATGCCTCGAAAGGC
Source organism: Iris pallida (assembly GCA_029216955.1). NCBI lineage: Eukaryota > Viridiplantae > Streptophyta > Magnoliopsida > Asparagales > Iridaceae > Iris > Iris pallida. The sequence continues at coordinate 11,983,831 of JANAVB010033015.1, read as the reverse complement.
ATCCTCCGTTGTAGCAGGCCTGCTTCGTTTGTTGTGTACATCCAGATAAGTCACACATGCTTGAGGACCAAGTCCTTGCGAAGTAGTCTAATTATGCTCCATGGTCGAGCACATGTTGTTTGTGTATATGCAAATAATGCATGAAACCAACATTTCGGGAAAGCAAATAAAAAATTCAAGAGGAACCTTGCCTTTTACTTTTCCATGAATGTGCCACCGATGTGTGTTTAGGCCTTTGTATTATCTTGAAGAGGATTTCGGTCCGTCCTAACGGTTGACTAGGACTATAATTAGATCTCGCTTATGTCTCCATAAATATTCAAAAAAATTGTTTAGTTTGTGATCTCTTATAAAATTCAAAATTTTCGTTTATGTCTCTATTTTGGCCAGCATCAACCCAAATCAATCGTTAAAATACGAGGTCCAAACACTCTTTTGGACAGACAACATAGATACCTAAACTCAAAATTTGAATATTATACGATATCTTAAAATAAATAGCCAAGAACAACTATGCTTATGTTTTAATTGTTCCTACAAATAATAGTAAATATAATATAAAAAATAGCAGATATATTGGAAAATGTTATGGTAAATAAATAAATAATAATAGTTCGTAAATATAAATTAAAAGAAAATAAAAATAAAAAAAGATGGCTGTCCAATTGGACCGGCCTTGGATTTTAATAGAAGCCCAAGTTAGTCGGCCCGTTATCCTTCCACTGCCGGGAGCGGGAGGTGGACGCTGCTCTGTGAAGCCAGCCTCACGCGGTCCCCTCCACTTTAGGACGCCGCTAAACCCAGGCCTTCGCCCAAGCCCAGCAGGCCAACTCCCAGCTTGGAACGGGCAGGCCAGACAATTGATAACCGTTTGCAACCTAATCCAAGGAACCGAACCAACAGTCCGAACCATCTTACAGCCCCCACATGGGTTACAAGCTTCAGCTACGAAGCTCGGCGTGTGACCATGTTGCACAATAGTATTAAAAGCGCATGTCATCTTTGCTCTATTTCCGATGTGGGCATAAAGGGTTGTGCAGTGCACTCCAGAAATTTTGAATGGGATTTCATTCTATAATTTTGTATGATTGAACACTCCAGAAAATTTTGAATGGGATTTTCATTCTATAATTTTGTATCATGGGGTTTTATTCTGGGAAAGACGGTAGCATCATTGGTTGTTGTATTAAAATCCAAATAACAATTAAGGTTGAAGATCTTAGTATGTTGATTGTAGCAAGGGCTAATCCTCAAAAATCATAATTTATTATGTTAATTTTTATTCGAGTAACAATTAAGGTTGAAGATATTAAAACTGAGGAATGGGAGAGTCCACTTTCGACAAGAAATAACAAGACAAACATACCGAATAAATAGCACAAATAGAACAAATACACCATAAAACTAGGACTGGGCATACGGTTCCGATCCGACTCGAACCGTAAAGCGTCCAAACAAGACAGTTCCTAAATTTTGGAATTTAAACGGACTGGACCGGGATGGGTCGTGTAACATTAACGGGTCATGATGGACCCTATTTTCAAAATAAATGGGACCCCGGCCCGACCCGTCCCGTTTCTAGCGGTATGAAATTTTTTTATTTTCAATTTCTTGATTTTTTTTTTGTTATTATAGTCCATAGATAATATAACATGCTATTGTTTAGTAAATATATTCTAGAAATTTGGAGAAACATTAGACTTATTTTGTTCTTATAGATAATTTAACATATGTAAATGTTTGCTATTATAGTTTATGAAATTTAATATATTCTACGGACTAGTGAAATATCCTGTAAAGACATGACTAATCAATCCAAAAACTCCCGCGTATCATACAACATACTTCAACCAAAATCGATCTAAGTCCACAAGACAGACAAGAAAAATATTTTTGTTGAATCACAAGTAAAATCTTACAATAATTACACACAAAAAATCATATTGCGAAACCCTCCCTTATGAGGTCAAGTTTGGGCTGGGTTGGCAAGGGCCGGACAATGGGCCAACCCGGCCCGGCCAACTAGGACTTTGGATTCGGGCTGGGTTCAGTTCACAAGTTCGAAGTCCCGATCCGGACCATCATGTCCAAAATTCGATCTGAATCAACTCTTGCTTCAATACCCAGTCGACCCGGCCCAACGACCCCGCCTGATTGAAGACCCAATCATGTCCGATTCTAGGTCCGGACCATAAATAAACAAATAATATATATATATATATATATATATATATATATATATATATATATATATATATATATATATATATATATATATATATATATATATATATAAAATATAGAAACTTTACTAAAATTACTCTAATGTAGTTTTTTTTTAAAATTCATTACTCTAATATAGTTAATCACTCTCTTTTAGTTAATATGGTGCTATATAAAATTATTGATAGCTAATTCAGTTAAAAATTCCCTTCTAGTTCGTAGTTTATTTCTCACTACCTTTTTTCGCAAATATTATCATATATTCTAAAATTACTCCAATATAGTTAATATGGTAGTATTCAAAAATATTATCATGTATTAATACTATACTAAATGTAGCTTATTATAATTGGAGCAAGTTAATTTAGTAGTCCTGAAAAATATTATTATATATTGTAAAATTTTTGAATTATATCATTTATTTTCGTAAGTCATTCCCATTTAAAAATAAATAAATTTACCGGGCCAACCCGGACTCGGGCATGAACCATCATGGGCGCAGCCCGGTCATGCCCCATCCACCGTCTACCCGAATTCGGGTCCGGGCTGGGTTTGGGTTTCCAAACCTCCGATTCGGGCATGTCATGTTCGTCTTTTCCTCGGGCTAAGCCCGATCCAACCCAAAATCGGTCATGTCCGATTAACACTAGGTACGAACTAAGTTTAAGAGTTTAAAAAAATATTTTCGTGCCTGCAAAATGTCAGGTACGACACTAATTTGTATTTCTAATGATTAGAACTTTGATGTTTTAAAATATAAGAGGGAGCTATAGACTAAATTTATAGCGTGAATAGCAGGGCCGGCCCTGGAGCCGTGCCAATAGTGCGACCGCACAGGGCCTCCAATTTTTGGGGCCTCAAAATAAATTAGGGTTAGTTTATAATTCTGTATTTCAAGTAATTCCATTTCTTCCTCAATTCCTGTTCTACAATCCCTCCAAGACCTCCAATTCTTGAATCCCGATTTCCTACTGACTCTAAGATTCATATTTATAATCATACAAATGATCGAAAAAAATTTATATATATAATTTAAGAATTTGGATGTGCATGTTTAGTATTTATTTAAGAAATAATGATGTCTAAGACCGGAGCTCTTGGTTTTACATCAGGTCCATAGCCGGTCCTACGATTTACGGGACTTACTGACAAAATCTAAAATTTGCGCCATTTTTCTCACATAAATAATTTTTTTTAGCATTTTTAGAAGCAAAATCATCAATTAAGCTATCAAAATCATCAATCAAGTTATCATATTTTTCGATTGGAGCGCTGGCTTTTTTGTTGCTTCCAGATTGGGTCTTTGTTTTTTTTCTTTTTCTTTTTTGATATACCTAGTCTATTGTAAAATTACGGGACTTCCAAAATTGGGGGCCCATGACGGTCGCCCACCTCGTCCGTGCCCTGGGCTGGCCCTGCTCAGGTCTTAGAGGCTCCAAATTGTGTGATTACATATTACTTCTCATTTGGGTATTGATCGTTATTCATTTTATTATATGTTTTCAACAACAGAAAAATTTGAGGCCAGATTTGGACAATTTAACGGTCAATACGTCTTCTATCTAAAACATATTTATTATACTATGTAATATGCTTGAATATAGATAATTTGAGCTTTAATTATTTTGTTTAGTAACTACCTATATATTCAGTTATAATATACAATCAAGAGCATCTCCAGAGATTTTGATAAAGACATGTAATAATATATTTAAAAATATGAATAAATAAATTTAGGGCCACATTTTGAAATTCGCATAGGGCCTTCAATTATTAAGGACCGGCCCTGGTGAATAGGTATGGACCAGACCAAAATTAGAAGGATACGAGTTTTGGGTATATGGTTCACTTGTTGGTAAGGACGACAATTTCTTCTGAATTCGACTAGGATTCATTTATTTACGACGGGAACATGTTTGGGGATTTAAAAACGAAAATGGGCACATGAATGAGGATCAAAAAAGTTTCTTGGTCGGATTTTGGGTCGGATATGGGTATAGTATTATCTGTCCCGGTAAATCCCCGACCCCAATTAATATTATTTTTTGTTGGATTAATATTCTCAAGGTCTTTTTGTTGTATTGTATCATTTTCTCTATCTAGTCATACTTTTTTTGATGAAAAAAATATTTTATTAACATGTTTTGTATTTTTATTTGGAATGAAACAGTTTTTATAATGTACAGTAAAACATTTATTAACGGAACGAGGGTAAAAAATTGAAATTCATCAGATTCGTACACTATACGAGGATGGCGAGGGAGCGTATGGTTCCCCCGATCCCCTATCGTCCCGTTGTCATCCTCACTCATTGGACCCAAGACTTCATAGCACATACCGATAAATTATTATAATTGTTTTTCCTATAAAAATAAAATAAAGTAAACGTATATTATTTTTTAAAAATGGTTGTCCAATTGGACTTGCCTTGGATTTTGTCTACCAGTAAACTGGCCCATTATCCTTTAAGGCCCCGGAGCGGGAGGGTCGCGGGCCTCTAATCGAGGCCGCCATCTGTTCAATGCCTCGAGCGGCATCCTCCGTTGTAGCAGGCCTACTTCGTTTGTTGTGTACATCCAGATAAGTCACACATGCTTGAGGACCAAGTCCTTGCGAAGTAGTCTAATTATGCTCCATGGTCGAGCACATGTTGTTTGTGTATATGCAAATAATGCATGAAACCAACATTTCGGAAAAGCAAATAAAAAATTCAAGAGGAACCTTGCCTTTTACTTTTCCATGAATGTGCCACCGATGTGTGTTTAGGCCTTTGTATTATCTTGAAGAGGATTTCGGTCCGTCCTAACGGTTGACTAGGACTATAATTAGATCTCGCTTATGTCTCCATAAATATTCAAAAAAATTGTTTAGTTTGTGATCTCTTATAAAATTCAAAATTTTCGTTTATGTCTCTATTTTGGCCAGCATCAACCCAAATCAATCGTTAAAATACGAGGTCCAAACACTCTTTTGGACAGACAACATAGATACCTAAACTCAAAATTTGAATATTATACGATATCTTAAAATAAATAGCCATGAACAACTATGCTTATGTTTTAATTGTTCCTACAAATAATAGTAAATATAATATAAAAAATAGCAGATATATTGGAAAATGTTATGGTAAATAAATAAATAATAATAGTTCGTAAATATAAATTAAAAGAAAATAAAAATAAAAAAAGATGGCTGTCCAATTGGACCGGCCTTGGATTTTAATAGAAGCCCAGTTAGTCGGCCCGTTATCCTTCCACTGTCGGGAGCGGGAGGTGGACGCTGCTCTGTGAAGCCAGCCTCACGCGGTCCCCTCCACTTTAGGACGCCGCTAAACCCAGGCCTTCGCCCAAGCCCAGCAGGCCAACTCCCAGCTTGGAACGGGCAGGCCAGACAATTGATAACCGATTGCAACCTAATCCAAGGAACCGAACCAACAGTCCGAACCATCTTACAGCCCCCACATGGGTTACAAGCTTCAGCTACGAAGCTCGGCGTGTGACCATGTTGCACAATAGTATTAAAAGCGCATGTCATCTTTGCTCTATTTCGATGTGGGAATAAAGGGTTGTGCACTCCAGAAATTTTGAATGGGATTTCATTCTATAATTTTGTATGATTGAACACTCCAGAAAATTTTGAATGGGATTTTCATTCTATAATTTTGTATCATGGGGTTTTATTCTGGGAAAGACGGTAGCATCATTGGTTGTTGTATTAAAATCCAAATAACAATTAAGGTTGAAGATCTTAGTATGTTGATTGTAGCAAGGGCTAATCCTCAAAAATCATAATTTATTATGTTAATTTTTATTCGAGTAACAATTAAGGTTGAAGATATTAAAACTGAGGAATGGGAGAGTCCACTTTCGACAAGAAATAACAAGACAAACATACCGAATAAATAGTACAAATAGAACAAATACACCATAAAACTAGAACTGAACATACGGTTCCGATCCGACTCGAACCGTAAAGCGTCCAAACAAGACAGTTCCTAAATTTTGGAATTTAAACGGACCGGGCCGGGATGGGTCGTGTAACATTAACGGGTCAGGATGGACCCTATTTTCAAAATAAATGGGACCCCGGCCCGACCCGTCCCGTTTCTAGCGGTATGAAATTTTTTATTTTCAATTTCTTGATTTCTTTTTTGTTATTATAGTCCATAGATAATAGAACATGTTATTGTTTAGTAAATATATTCTAGAAATTTGGAGAAACATTAGACTTATTTTGTTCTTATAGATAATTTAACATATGTAAATGTTTGCTATTATAGTTTATGAAATTTAATATATTCTACGGACTAGTGAAATATCCTGTAAAGACATGACTAATCAATCCAAAAACTCCCGCGTATCATACGACATACTTCAACCAAAATCGATCTAAGTCCACAAGACAGACAAGAAAAATATTTTTGTTGAATCACAAGTAAAATCTTACAAGAATTACACACAAAAAATCATATTGCGAAACCCTCCCTTATGAGGTCAAGTTTGGGCTGGGTTGGCAAGGGGCGGACAATGGGCCAACCCGGCTCGGCCAACTAGGACTTTGGATTCGGGCTGGGTTCAGTTCACAAGTTCGAAGTCCCGATCCGGACCATCATGTCCAAAATTCGATCTGAATCAACTCTTGCTTCAATACCCAGTCGACCCGGCCCAACGACCCCGCCTGATTGAAGACCCAATCATGTCCGATTCTAGGTCCGGACCATAAATAAACAAATAATAGTATATATATATATATATATATATATATATATATATATATATATATATATATATATATATATATATAGAAACTTTACTAATTAAAAAAAAAAAAAATATATTATAGAAACTTTACTAAATTACTCTAATGTAGTTTTTTTTAAAATTCATTACTCTAATATAGTTAATCACTCTCTTTTAGTTAATATGGTGCTATAAAAATGATGATAGCTAATTCAGTAAAAATTCCCTTCTAGTTCGTAGTTTATTTCTCACTACCTTTTTTCGCAAATATTATCATATATTCTAAAATTACTCCAATATAGTTAATATGGTAGTATTCAAAAATATTATCATGTATTAATACTATACTAAATGTAGCTTATTATAATTGGAGCAAGTTAATTTAGTAGTCCTGAAAATATTATCATATATTGTAAATTTTTGAATTATATCATTATTTTCGTAAGTCATTCCCGTTTAAAAATAATAAATTTACCGGGCCAACCGGACTCGGGCATGAACCATCATGGGCGCAGCCCGGTCATGCCCCATCCACCGTCTACCCGAATCGGGCCCGGGCTGG